>OZ012682.1:16738428-17323428 GCA_963942445.1 Argyra leucocephala | reverse complement strand
TAATAATAATAATAATAATAATAATAATAATAATAATAATAATAATAATAATAATAATAATAATAATAATAATAATAATAATAATAATAATAATAATAATAATAATAATAATAATAATAATAATAATAATAATAATAATAATAATAATAATAATAATAATAATAATAATAATAATAATAATAATAATAATAATAATAATAATAATAATAATAATAATAATAATAATAATAATAATAATAATAATAATAATAATAATAATAATAATAATAATAATAATAATAATAATAATAATAATAATAATAATAATAATAATAATAATAATAATAATAATAATAATAATAATAATAATAATAATAATAATAATAATAATAATAATAATAATAATAATAATAATAATAATAATAATAATAATAATAATAATAATAATAATAATAATAATAATAATAATAATAATAATAATAATAATAATAATAATAATAATAATAATAATAATAATAATAATAATAATAATAATAATAATAATAATAATAATAATAATAATAATAATAATAATAATAATAATAATAATAATAATAATAATAATAATAATAATAATAATCATAATAATAATAATAATAATAATAATAATAATAATAATAATAATAATAATAATAATAATAATAATAATAATAATAATAATAATAATAATAATAATAATAATAATAATAATAATAATAATAATAATAATAATAATAATAATAATAATAATAATAATAATAATAATAATAATAATAATAATAATAATAATAATAATAATAATAATAATAATAATAATAATAATAATAATAATAATAATAATAATAATAATAATAATAATAATAATAATAATAATAATAATAATAATAATAATAATAATAATAATAATAATAATAATAATAATAATAATAATAATAATAATAATAATAATAATAATAATAATAATAATAATAATAATAATAATAATAATAATAATAATAATAATAATAATAATAATAATAATAATAATAATAATAATAATAATAATAATAATAATAATAATAATAATAATAATAATAATAATAATAATAATAATAATAATAATAATAATAATAATAATAATAATAATAATAATAATAATAATAATAATAATAATAATAATAATAATAATAATAATAATAATAATAATAATAATAATAATAATAATAATAATAATAATAATAATAATAATAATAATAATAATAATAATAATAATAATAATAATAATAATAATAATAATAATAATAATAATAATAATAATAATAATAATAATAATAATAATAATAATAATAATAATAATAATAATAATAATAATAATAATAATAATAATAATAATAATAATAATAATAATAATAATAATAATAATAATAATAATAATAATAATAATAATAATAATAATAATAATAATAATAATAATAATAATAATAATAATAATAATAATAATAATAATAATAATAATAATAATAATAATAATAATAATAATAATAATAATAATAATAATAATAATAATAATAATAATAATAATAATAATAATAATAATAATAATAATAATAATAATAATAATAATAATAATAATAATAATAATAATAATAATAATAATAATAATAATAATAATAATAATAATAATAATAATAATAATAATAATAATAATAATAATAATAATAATAATAATAATAATAATAATAATAATAATAATAATAATAATAATAATAATTTTTTTTTTTTTTTTTTTTTTTTTTAGAAGGGAAAATCCTTTATGGATGAAGGGCGCACGTGCGTCCAACAAATGTCGGAGTCTCCCATATTGGGCATACCGACTAAAAAACCTCCCGCTCTCCACGGACACTAGCCTGGAACCGTTTGTCACATTACTTCGGGCTAGGTCCAATGCCATCGCCTTGAAGGCTGCTGCCTAGCCAAAGTCTGTAGGTTGGACCTCTGTGGTGTCTAGGTCCACCTTCTTTTTCCGCAGTATTTTCTGCGCAAAGAGTGACAAACTGTCCCACGCTCCCCTACCCTGTAAAATGTGGCCCACCACTGTGTCCGGAGAGAACCGCGGTACAACTTCCCTTAGCTGCACACGCTCTCGAGCCCACCTTTCACAGATGAAAAAAGTGTGCTCAGCATCATCGTGCATGTGGCAATATATGCACTCCGCTGAACGTGCCTTCCCCATCTTGTGCAGATAGGCCCGAAAGTATCCATGTCCACTCAGCAGCTGAGTGAAGTAGTAATCTACCTCTCCATGTCGTCTTTCTACCCATGGGGTAACCTCCCCGATGAGCCGCCTCGTCCATATCCCTCGTTCCTCCAGTTCCCAGTTCTCCTGCCATTGCCGAAGCGTGCGATTCCGCTCTTCCTTCTGCACTGACTCTATATTTCCTTCGGCCTTTCTCCGGTATATCGCCTGACGCTCCCTTGCGAGTAGAGCAATTGGAATGACGCCAGCGATAACCAGGACAGCTGGCTCCGAGACAGTTCTGTAAGCAGACGCCACTCGCAACGCCGCCAGCCTTTGGACCCGACCCAGCCTTATCCGATAGCACTCCTTTCCGATAGCATGACCCCATATCTCGGCACCATACAGCAAGACTGATTGGACCGCGGACATCAGTAGCCGCCTCCGACTCGATCTTGGTCCACCTATGTTGGCCATCAATCGAGCCAGCGCCATGACACCATTTGCGGCCCTGTCAGCAGTTTTCTTGATCTGCTCAAAGTAATTTAGCCTGCTGTCAATCATGATGCCGAGATATTTTACCGCCCGTCTTGTCTGCACCTCTTCTTCGCCGATGCGCATCTGGAGCTCAAGGTTCATCCTCCTTTTTGTCAGCACTACGACCTCCGTCTTGCTCAATGCCAACGACAGTCCGCGGCTGTCCATCCAAGAAAGGATGGACCGCATGGTCTGATTGAGCTTCAATTGGGCGAGCTCCACGTTTCGCGCTGCTATCAGCACGGCAACGTCGTCCGCATATCCGACCAGCATTGACTCATCCGGCATGTTTAATCGCAACAGACTGTCGTATGCGGCATTCCAAAGGTCGGGACCGAGGATTGAACCTTGTGCTGCACCTCCAGAGACAGTGATACTCCCTTGTCCTTCAGTCGTATCGAAGAGTACTGTACGGTCGTCAAGGTAGTCGCTGATCATTCCTAGCAGATATTCCGGAACACGAAATTCCTGCTCTAGAGCTTGGAGCATGTCGCTCCATCTGGCCGAATTAAACGCATTTTTCACGTCTAAAGTCACAAGGAGGACTATACGACGTGAGAAATGGTTGTGGTCCTCGGCCCTGCTCATCGCAGATGTGACTTCCACAATGGCATCTGCTGTGGAACGACCAGCCCTGAAACCGTACTGACGCGGAGACAAACCTCCAGCTGCCTCGATGGCAGACAACAGCCTTGGCTTGAGTAACTTCTCAAGAACCTTTCCCGCAGTGTCCAGCATGCAGAGCGGACGGTATGAGGAAGGCAGCTCCGGGTCTCCTTTCTCCTTGCTGATTAGTACCAGCCTAGCTGTCTTCCAACACTTGGGGAAAATTCCCGCTGAGAGACAGGCATTGTACATACTCAACAGAATATTCGGATTATACCGAAAAACCAGCTTTAATATCTCTCCTTGGATACCGTCTGGACCTGGGGCCTTCTTGACCTTGAGAGATTGGATGGCCACTTCCAGCTCCTCCATTGTAAACGGGGAAGCGCCATCCCGGTTGTATACTCTAGCAGCTCGCTGGAGATGCACTGGAAAGAGGACTTTAACTAGGCGCGTTGTGGTCCGCATGTCCATGGGCGGAGGGGTTTTCAGTGCCCCAATTTTCTGGGTTACAATTTTGTAACCTAAGCCCCATGGATCTGAGTTTATATCCTCTCTCAGTGCTTCCCAGCATCTCGCCTTGCTGTGATTGATTGCACGTCGCAACTGGCGCTTTTTCTCCTTGTGGTCCGAGGACCTGATCCTAACCTCCTCCTCCGTTCTAGCTCTCTGAGCCTTTCTCCGCAGTCGGAGACAATCTCTCCGGAGGTCAGCTATCTCGGCTGTCCACCAGTACATTGGCTGTTTTCCATGAGGAATTCGCCTCCGAGGCATTGAGCGGTCGCAGGCTAGGGTGATTTGACGTAGAGTGGCATCCACCAACGGCCCTGCCTGGTGAGGGGTTGCAGGCTGCCCCTCGACCTGCATTTGGACACCTCCCCGGATGATCGCTGCAAATACCGCTTCGTCAATTCTCCCCATGTTCCAGCGCTGTGGTCTGCTATTTATTGTTCTTTGGAGTTGCCGCCTCTCACGGACCACGAATACAATGTACTGATGGTCACTGCCCGTGTAGTCCTCGATCACATGCCAGCCTTCGACCAAAGCGGCCAAGCGCTCATAGGCAAAGGATACGTCGGGAATGGTTTCTGAATACCCCGGTCGACGAAAAGTAGATGTCGAGCCGACATTCAGCACAAGTAAACCGGTTCTGGATGCCAACCCTAACACCTCGCTTCCCCTTGAGTCAGGGTAGGGCATTCCCCACTCGGTTGCCTTAGCGTTGAAATCGCCACCAATCACTACGCGACCCGTCGTGTTCAAAACCGTATCCTCAAGGTTCGCCAATTTCGCTCGGAAATCCGCTATGACTTCGTTGGGTGTCAGATAGACGCTTATAAATGTGATATCCGCGTATTTAACCCAGACGAACCCACGCCCGCGCCCATGCTTTCGTACCGGGATTTTCGCTGCATCAGGTATCCAAATGGCCGCCGTACCAAGCTCGTCCGAGAACCAAGAAGTGGTTCTGTCCATATACTGCTCACTAATGAGCAGTATGTCGGAACTCTTCTCCCGAGCAAGCTGATGCAGGAGGTCATCTGCCACTCGGCTACGATTTAAGTTTGCCTGGAGGACGCTGATCATTTTCCAGTCTCTTTGGCCTTTCTCAGAGCGTCTCTGAACACCTTGCATAACCCTGTGCCTAGAGTGTGGCCTAGACTTTCCTGTTGCACACCCGCTTCGGCACAGAGTATGCAGTGTGCCTTTTCTTTACAGGCCTTAGCAACATGACCCTCCTTTCCGCAGCGGTAGCAGGCTTTGCTTCGGTCAGGTCCCCTGCAAGAACCAGCCACGTGACCGTAATTTAGACACCTGTAGCAGCGTTTGACATCGGTCCGTGACGTAACCCTGCAAGAAACCCATCCTACTTTGAGCCTTCCCTGCTTCAGCAGCTTTTCGGCAGCTTGCTCAGGAAGTTCAACGATGGCTGTCAGTTGTGACCTCGAATTTGGCGCTGTAAGACCAACCCTCATTACTGCGACATCTCCGAGATCCCTCCTCAGTGCCTGCTCCACTTCAGTCCGCTCAGTAAGGCAGTCCAAATCGTTCACTGCTACGGACCTCATCTGTACGATGCTCTTCACGCTACCTAGAGTGCCCACTGCATCTTCTAGGGCCTTTGTGAAACTTCCCAAGCTTTTCTGGCCGGTGATTTCAAGAAGAACCTTGCCATCCCGTGTTTGCCGGATTGCCTTTATTTCCGCACCTGTTTCCTCCGGTTTAACTTTCGCCTTGATGCTTCTTAGGACATCCGCATATGATTTACCCTCCGCTGGCTTGATGGTAACGGCGGGCCGACGTCCTTTGGTTCTTAATTTTTTGGCATTTACCGCTACTTTATCTTGGGAAGCTTCAGGTACTTTTGTCTTAGGCTCTTCGGCTGTAAGATTTTTTGTTCTTCGCCTGGCCCTCCTCTTTTTCCTCTTTACTTCTGTCCACTGCTGTACGTTGGCGGAAAGTGGAGGAGTCATTTCCTTCTCTTTCTTCTTTTTAGGTATGGCCGCTTTTTCCGCCGGGCTAGTAGCTCCTCTTTTCAGCATTCCACTTGTGACTATTTCTGGCAGCATCACAGTCATCGTTTTTTGGGCTTTCGTGGTATCAAATGCCCTCTTTTCGCCTGTCTGGACAGCACAGTCTCTCATTTTTCTTGGGATCTCCGTTTGAGTTCCGCTGTCCATTCTTTTTGTGCATGTTTTCCGGCTCCACAAGCTTTTTAACGTGTCCAGGGCATCCTGGAGCACCGCCATGCCATCTTTTATTTCCGAGCTGACGTTCGTTTGCCTGAGAGTTGCAGCTCTCATTTTGGCCAGAACACCATCAGTCTTCTGGAATATTTCTCCGACATTAGCCTCCATGCTGCCTTCGTGCTCATTTTCCCTTACCACCGCCGGTGGTGAGGAATTTGAGCGAGCTGCAGTTGGAGGTGTACGCAGTAATACCGGGCACCGTCTAAAAGGACTATTTGATGGGCTCTCCTCAAATCCCCTTCTTGAAGTACCTTCATCCTTCTCCATCTTCTTCATCGTCTCAGTATGGTTTTTTTTTCTTTCATTCATATTTTGTTCCCACGAGTAAGGCGAGAAAATCGGTCCGCCCCCGCAGAGCTCCCATACGGGGGTAAGGCTTTTACACTCAGAGGCTGCCAGATATCTGAGGACACCGTTTGCGACTGGGCTAGTTTTTATACAGGGCCCCCAGCCTAGCTGATTATCGGCACGGTACGTATGACACCTTAATCCGGGCCTGTTGATTGCCATTTGGTTTCAGGTCTCATCTTTGAACAGGGTCCCAAGACTCTTTGCCCATACTCGGCCTCTGCACCGCGACGAGGTAGGCAATCGTGCAGAGGAATAATAATAATAATAATAATAATAATAATAATAATAATAATAATAATAATAATAATAATAATAATAATAAATAATAAATAATAATAATAATAATAATAATAATAATAATAATAATAATAATAATAATAATAATAATAATAATAATAATAATAATAATAATAACAATAACAATAACAATAATAATAATAATAATAATAATAATAATAATAATAATAATAATAATAATATTAATAATAATAATAATAATAATAATAATAATAATAATAATAATAATAATAATAATAATAATAACAATAATAATAATAATAATAATAATAATAATAATAATAATAATAATAATAATAATAATAATAATAATAATAATAATAATAATAATAATAATAATAATAATAATAATAATAATAATAATAATAATAATAATAATAATAATAAAAATAATAATAATAATAATAATAATAATTTTTTTTTTTTTTTTTTTTTTTTTTCGTAGGTCGGTGTTGAAAACCTTTTATCTTGGTATCTTGAAGGGTCCGCACTTCAAGGGTATGTGAGACTCCCATGATCTTGTTCGGTCTACTCACCAAATACACCACCTCCTTTTCCCACGGTGAAACCAACCCGGAACCGCTTTCGCATTACTTCAAGTTGGGCCGTGCTTGTTCCTTTTTTTTAATTTTCTTTTATGATTCTTCTTCTAGGTCCTCTAAATATCTGAGCTCTTTCTTCCTGCGTAGTATTAATTCTATGTATTTAGCTATTGCATTCCATTTTTCTTGGTTTTCAAGCATTACAGAAATTATATTTTCTGATGTTAATTCTCCTACTGCTACTATTAAAGATTCTCTTTCTGTTTCTGCTAAATCACATTCGAAAAAAGTGTGATGCGCTGTGTCATGTGTTGCGCTGCAGTGACTGCATCCTGGATTGTTTACTTTGCCCATCTTGTAGAGGTAGGATCGAAAATATCCGTGGCCTGATAGGAACTGAGTGATGTAAAAATTTACTTCTCCATGGTGTCGGTTAAACCAGACTTCTACTTGTGGGATTAATCTAGCCGTCCATCGCGCGTGGTGATCATTACTCCAGCGTGCTTGCCATCTTGTCATCGTGTACCTTCTTTCCTCTTCTACAATGACATCTCGGCTCGTTGCTTGATCCTTTATATATATATTTCTTCGTTCTTGCGCTAGCAAATCAATCGGAATCACGCCCGCGATTACCATGACCGCCGAATGCGAAACTGTTCGATAGGAGCACGCGACTCGGAGAGCCCCTCTTCGGTGCACCGCTGCTATGCGCTTTTTACAATACCTCTTGCCCATCGCATGTGCCCAGATTTCAGCTCCGTATTGAAGGATTGATTCTGCGGTTATCATAATGATTCGTCTTTTTTCTGGTTTGGGTCCTCCAATGTTTGCCATAAGTTTGCTTAGCTTGATTGTAGCTTCTGCTGCTTTATCTGCTACTTTTTGGATTTGTTGCCAAAATGTTAGCCTTGTATCAATAGTAACTCCTAAGTAATTTGCTGATTCTTTGGTCATTATTGTTTCTGGACCTACTTGCATTGGAATTATAGTTGGTATTCTTTTCTTAGTTAACATAACGATTTCTGTTTTTGCCGTTGCTAATTCTAATCTATGTTCCCTCATCCAACTATACACTCTTCTCATAACTTGATTCAGCCTAATCTGTGATTCTGCTATATCCCGTGCCGTTATAATAGCTGCTATATCATCAGCGTAACCTACTAGCTGTATATTTTCAGGCATTTCCATACATAATAGACTGTTGTACAGAACATTCCATAATTCTGGTCCTAGTATTGATCCTTGTGCTACTCCTGCTGTAAGATCCTTTATCCTCTTTCCATCTACCGTGTTGTATATCAATCTTCGCTCGCTTAAGTAATCTATTATAACTTTCAGAAGGTACGTAGGTATAGTAAACTTATTTTGTAATGCGTCTATGAAGTCAGTCCATCTTGCCGAATTAAAGGCATTTTTACCACCTTGATAGCGTCAACGGTCGACCTTCCCTTTCTGAACCCGAACTGTGTGTTCGCTAATCCACCAGCTGTATGAATTGCTGCTTGCAGTCTTGTTTTTATTAACCTTTCGAAGAGTTTTCCGGCCGTATCTAACATACATAGTGGCCTGTATGACGATGCGGCTCCTCTAACTCCTTTATCTTTGTCAATTAAAACCAGTCTTGCTTCTTTCCACCTTTTGCTGAATACTCCTTCTTTTAGGCAGCAATTATACATATTCAGCATCATTTGTGGATTATTCGAAGCTACTAATTTGATGACCTCTGATGGTATTCTATCAGGTCCAGGGGCAGATTTTACTGCATCTTCTAGTTCTATTTGTGTAAAAATTGGGGCTTCTCCTGGTTCTTCGTGCCTCTGCAATACATTTCTTCTAGGGTGTGTAGGAAAAAGTGTGTTTACAATATTTTCCATAACGTCTGCTTCTAGCTGATTTTCTGATGCTGGTATTCTTTTCATTACAATTTTGTATCCAAGTCCCCAGGGATCATTGTTAATTTCTTCACACAAACTTTTCCAGTTTTTCATTTTACTCTTCTTTATTATAATTCGGAGCGTTTTTCTCGCTATTCTATATTCCTCTAGTTTGCTTGTTTCTGCTGCTCCATGTCTCTGTCGCTGTGCTATGCTAATTGCTCCATTTTCTGTCGATATTCCTGTGCCGTTTGATTTGGAGTTAGGTAACAGCTTATTATTGTTTCTTTGCCGTTTGTGATCCATACAAACCCATTTCGAGCTCCATGGCTGTTAATTTGTATATTCCCTTGATTTACGACCCAGATGGCTGCTGTACTTGTGACATCCGAGAACCAATTCTGATAGTCTTTATTTTTGTACTGCTCGCTGATAATTACTACATCGGTATTCTTTTCTCGGACGAGCTGTAAAAGTAGATCATCGGCCGTTTTGCTCCTGTGCAAATTACCTTGTAAGAGCTTAATTATTTTTATGCTTTTTACTCTCCTCAAGTGCAGTTCGAAACACTCTACACAAACCGGATCCTGACACGTGCTCCAGACTTTCTGCTTTTATTTCTGCACACAAAAAGCACCTTGCCTTTTGTTTACAGTTTTTGACTGTGTGTTCTTTTTGTCCGCACTTGTAGCAGCAGTCTTTACGATCTTCATATTTGCATTGCCTCCTTAAGTGGCCGAAGTTAAGGCATTTGTAGCATCGCATAACTTCTGTTCTCTCCCTAATTCTGCATCTGGTCCATCCAATTTTTATTTTCGATGTTACCAGTAATTTTTTGGCATCGCTTTCTTCCATAACTACAACCGCAGTTATCTGTTCCCTGCCATTTTGTGCTGTCAAATGTATTTTGCATTCGACAACTTCCGTTAACTCCTTATTTATAGCCTTTTGAACTTCCTCAATGGTTGTTACACAATCTAAGTCTTTAATCTCTATCGCAGTCTTTGATGTGAGATTCCTTACACTAGCCGAAGTCCCTAGAGCTTCCTGTAACTTTTGTCACATTACTTCGGGCTAGGTCCAATGCCATCGCCTTGAAGGCTGCTGCCTAGCCAAAGTCTGTAGGTTGGACCTCTGTGGTGTCTAGGTCCAACTTCTTTTTCCGCAGTATTTTCTGCGCAAAGAGTGACAAACTGTCCCACGCTCCCCGACCCTGTAAAATGTGGCCCACCACTGTGTCCGGAGAGAACTGCCTTACAACCTCCCTTAGCTGCATACGCTCTCGATAATAAATATATAATAATAATAATAATAATAATAATAATAATAATAATAATAATAATAATAATAATAATAATAATAATAATAATAATAATAATAATAATAATAATAATAATAAAAATAAAAATAATAATAATAATAATAATAATAATAGTAATAATAATAATAATAATAATAATAATAATAATAATAATAATAAAAATAAAAATAATAATAATAATAATAATAATAATAATAACAATAATAATAATAATAATAATAATAATAATAGTAATAATGATAATAATAATTAGAATAATAATAATAATAATTATAATAATAATAATAATAATAATAATAATAATAATAATAATAATAATAATAATATTAATAATAATAATAATAATAATAATAATAATAATAATAATAATAATAATAATAGTAATAATAATAATAATAATTAGAATAATAATAATAATAATTATAATAATAATAACAATAATAATAATAATAATAATAATAATAATAATAATAATAATAATAATAATAATAATAATAATAATAATAATAATAATAATAATAATAATAATAATAATAATAATAATAATAATAATAATAATAATAATAATAATAATAATAATAATAATGATAAAAATAATAATAATAATAATAATAATAATAATAATAATAATAATAATAATAAAAACAAAAATAATAATAATAATAATAATAATAATAATAATAATAATAGTAATAATAATAATAATAATAATAATAATAATAATAAAAATAAAAATAATAATAATAATAATAATAATAATAATAATAATAATAATAATAATAATAATAATAATAATAATAATAATAATAATAACAATAATAATAATAATAATAATAATAATAATAATAATAATAGTAATAATAATAATAATAATTAGAATAATAATAATAATAATAATAATAATAATTATAATAATAATAATAATAATAATAATAATAATAATAATATTAATAATAATAATAATAATAATAATAATAATAATAATAATAATAGTAATAGTAATAATAATAATTAGAATAATAATAATAATAATTATAATAATAATAATAATAATAATAATAATAATAATAATAATAATAATAATAATAATAATAATAATAATAATAATAATAATAATAATAATAATAATAATAATAATAATAATAATAATAATAATGATAATAATAATAATAATAATAGTAATAATAATAATAATAATGATAATAATAATAATAATAATAATAATGATAATAATAATAATAATTTTTTTTTTTTTTTTTTTGCTTTTTTACGGTTATAGATGGTGTCGCGGGGAAAATCTGCTTAACAGACTACCGAGTGCCGGGTTGGTCAGTTTCTTTTTACATTACACTAAGACGCACTGCAAAAAAGGACCCAACCGACCGGCTAAAAACCCCCACCATCTGTTCCCTTGACTCACGATGTATATCCCAGTTTGGAACAGCGTTAGCATTTCTTCAAACTGGCGAAAAAGTGCTGGCTTCGGTGTTTCCGTGTGAATTATCCCGTTCGCTCTTCTCTGCATATGTCTATCAACAGCGGCAGACTGAAAAATAAATTCTCCTGTCCCTCTTCTAATATTATTACTAAAAACAATATTAATTTTCTAATCCTTTTCTATTATGGCTAGGTTATTTCCCATTTACAAACAAAAACTATTCTATACAGAGCTAGAGGTGCTGTCTTGAAGCAGGTTCCAACATGTCAAGCTGCCTCAAGATGCTGGACTAGGTTATTTCTGTTTACATCTATTCTACAAATAACTAGAAAACTAAAAACTTTTCTATACAGAGCTACATAGTCCCTAGAGGTGCTGTCTTGAAGCAGCTTCCAGCATGTCAAGCTGCCTCAAGCTGCTGGACTAGGATATTTTTGTTCTACATCTATTCTACAAATAGCTACTTGACTCCCAAAATCGTTTTGCGTAGGCCCGACTATATAGTTACTATCTACTTCCATATGTAACAAAAATAACAAAAAAACAGTACTACTGTGCTACATAACAAAACAGCGATACGTTTTATCTAATTTCGTTCATAAGTCTACCGAGATCTACCACACGCCGACAGCATCAGCAGTAACTAGTGTCGCAGAGTTAAATTTGTTGTTAATTTAACAAAAACAGAAGTGCGGCACCAGTAAGCCTGTATGCCACAGGCCCCAAGCAGACAACGGCAGACTCAAAAGCAGAAAGCCGACTACACTGAGGTCTATTTCCTAACTTAGAAGATCTATTCCGAATCTTCTTAGTAGTCCAGTCTCTTCTTCTTTCGTAATACCGCCTCGACGTAGACTGACACGGCGTTCCAATTTTCTTCCGTGTCTATCATTTTGGTGGTTATATTATCCGGCGCAACATCTCCTAGCATTCGAGTTAGAGCGCTTCTTTCCACCGCTGCGACGTCGCACTCGAAAAAAGTGTGCTCGACCGTATCTTCCGCTGTGTCGCCGTGGCCACATCGCGGACTGTTTACTTTATTCATTCTGAATAAATAAGCTCGAAAGTCTCCATGCCCCGAGAGCATTTGCGTGGTATAGAAGTTCACTTCGCCGTGCCTCCGGTTAACCCAAACCGCTAGTTGTGGTATCAATCCTGCGGTCCAGCGCCCTCTGTGTTACCCATTCCATTGTTCTTGCCATTTTTCTAGGCTTTGTCTCTTCGCGTCTCCTGACACTTCTTTTCTGTCTCTTCCCGCAGCCCTATTATATATCTGCTTCCTCTCTCGGGCTAACAATGTTATCGGTATCACGCCTGCAATAACATTTACCGCTGGGTATGAGACCGCCGGTAGGAGCACGCTACCCGCAGAGCCCCTCTTCGTTGTACCGCTTCCAGGGGCTTCCGGCAATACTCTCTATTTAGTGGCATCTGCCCAAATCTCCGCACCGTACAGGAGCACTGAATGTGTCGTGGACATTAACAGCCTCCTTTTGCACGGTGAAGATACACCGATGTTCGCCATTAATCTGCTAAAATTCTTCGTTATCACGGCCGCCTTGTCTGTAGCTCTTTTGATATGCCTCTAAAAATTTAGTTTGGTATCCAACATGACACCAAGATACCTTGAAGCTTCCTTAGTTTGAATGATCACATGCCCCACTTCCATTGGCACAATGGTTCTCATCCTCTTTTTTGTGAGTAGCACAATTTCGGTTTTTGCTTCCGCAAGCTCTAAGCCGTGTCTGTTCATCCAGCTACTCACTCTTTTCATGACTTGATTGAACCTGATTTGGGCATCTTCCATGGTCCGGGCTGATATTATTGCACCTAGGTCGTCTGCAAAGCCTACTAGAGTTATATCATCTGGCATTTCTGCCTCCAGCAAGCTATTGTATAATATATTCCACAGATCCGGTCCTAGGATCGATCCTTGTGCTGCGCCGGATGTTACGCTTTTGGTTACACTGCCGATCTTGGTTTCATACTGAAAGCTGCGTTCTCTCAGGTAGTCTTTTACCATCCTGAGCAGATATGCTGGAATGCTGAAATTTTTTTCCAGAGCATCAATCATGTCTTCCCATCTTGCCGAGTTGAAGGCGTTTTTCACGTCCAAGGTAACATAGACAACTATTCTTCTTGAGAAATGGTTCCTTGCTTCCGTCGCTTCTACCTTTGCCATTACTATTGGTATTGAATATATTGTTGATCTTCCTTGTCTGAATCCGAATTGCATATCTGACAGACAACCGGTCGTTCGTATCGCCTCTTCTATTCTGGGTTTCAATAGCCTTTCGAGGAGCTTTCCAGCCGTGTCCAGCATACACAGTGGTCTGAACGAGGACGGTGAGACTCTGCCGCCTTTCCCTTTGTCGATTAAGATAAGTCGAGCTACCTTCCATCTTTTGCTGAAAACGCTTTCTTTTAGACATATGTTGTACATATTCAGCATCATTTGCGGGCAAGTTTCCACCACGGTTTTGATGACTTCCGCTGTAATCCCGTCAGGGCCTGGTGCTTTCTTATTCTTCATAGCTTTTGTTGCTTTCACAAGTTCTTCCTGCGTGAAAGCTGGTACTTCCTCTGGTGAAACCATCACATCACTCCAGTTTCTTATCGGGTGCGCTGGGAATAAAATATCTACTACATTTTCCATCGAGCTCTCTTCGATTGAATTTGTTGCTGTAGCTATTTTCAACTTCTTCATGACTATCTTGTATCCAAGCCCCCACGGGTCACTGTTTACATCTTCGCAAAGCTTTTTCCATGCAACCTTTTTGCTCAATTTTATGGTTGTCCTGAGTGTTTATTTTATATGCTGCCATTTTTTCCGTTGCGTCCGCTCTGTTCCGTGATCGCTGTGCAATTCTTCGAAGATACTGACACCTTCTTCGTAGCTCCGCTATTTCTTCATTCCACCAGTATACCGGTTTCCGTTTTGTAAATTTCCTCTTTCGCGGCATTGATTTCTCGCAGGCTAGTATGAGTGCACTCATTGTCTGCTCTACCACTGCCTCAGCTATTATCCTTCCTTCTAGCTCTACACCTGCCTGCATTGTATCATTTAGGCTATATCTAAGTGATTCACTCAATTTTCTAGTATCGAGTTTATTCACGTTATATCTAGAACTTTCCGTTGTGCTCTCGGATATCATTTCTTCTCTAATATTTATATTAAATGTAATGCACTGATGATCGCTCCCTGTGTAGTCCTCCATAACTACCCAATCAGTAATAAATCCCGCTATATTCTGTGTAGCCAGGGAGATGTCCGGTATTGTTTCTGCGTACCCTGGTCTCCGAAACGTTGTTGTGCTTCCGGAGCTTATGATTATCAGCCCTTGTCTGGCTGCCATGTCTAAAATCTGCGATCCTCTGCTGTTCGTTGTGGGCATTCCCCACTCCACTGCTTTTGAATTAAAATCGCCACCAATAATTTTCTGCCCCTCTTGTTCCGATACTGCGTCCTCTAGATACTCGATCATCTACTGGTATTCCTGCGCCGTTTGGTTTGGTGTTAAGTAGCAGCTTATGATGGTGAACTGGCTACTCTTAACCCAAACAAAGCCCTTTCCGGCCCCATGTTCCAATGCGTGTATTTTTCCAGGGTTTGGGATCCAGATTGCCGCCGTCTCAGTGGCATCTGAGAACCAGTTGTTTCTGCTCCGGTGGACGTACTGCTCGCTGATTATTAAAGATCTTCGCTTGTAGTGAGACTATCCAAGTCCCGTATCTCCAATGTTGTTTTGGCCGTTAGTTCTTTAACGTCTGCCATATTCCCCAGACTCTTTCGGAGTTCCTCCTTGATTTCCTCCTTTCCTTCTGCCTTATTGTTTAATTCCAGCACAACCGCTCCGTTTTGTGTCTTCCGGATTCCCTTTATGTCAGCTATGGAAGCGTCTGGGATTTCCTTTTTCTGTGTCTTTTTTATGGCTGCATGCTCTTTCCTCTACTTGTTTATACAAGCTGCTCATTGGCGTTTCCAGCATGAGATCGGTGGTTTGGATCTCCTCTGTATTCGCCGGTGTTCCTTGTTTCTCCTGTGCCTGTTCAGGACCGTGCAACCCCAGGGGTGCCAGGAAAATCTAGGCGTCTTCCCACTCCTCATGAATGGCATCATGCCCATCCCTGCTCTTTCTTCCACTCTTCTATCTACTACTTTCTTCATGTTTTCGTTTTTATTTATCTCCATTTTGTTCCCACAAGTATGGCGGCAATGTAAGGTCCACCACAGCAGAGGCCCGTTGCTGTGGTAAGGTCAATAATACTCCCTGAGGTGACCTGGTATCAGGGAGGCTCCGTATCGGTAGCTAAGTGTTTTACCCCCTTGCTACCAATTAGTCCACTGGGCACGGGTCGCCGGGGGAGATCTAGGCATGACACCACTGGATTAGGGGGTCGGTAGTAGTTTGTAAGCTGCTCATCATCAGCCAATCTGAATTGGGTGACCCTACCAGGAGAACATAGTCCCGCCAGCACAGCCTGATGAATCACTGCAACCTAGGCCCCCACACCACGTCAAGGTCACTACCATGTGGGGGAATAATAATAATAATAATAATAATAATAGTAATAATAATAGTAATAATAATAGTTATAATAATAATAATAATAATAATAGTAATAATAATAGTAATAATAATAATAGTAATAATAATAATAATAGTAATAATAATAGTAATAATAATAGTAATAATAATAATAATAATAATAATAATAATAATAATAATAATAATAATAATAATAATAATAATAATAATAATAATAATAATAATAATAATAATAATAATAATAATAATAATAATAATAATAATAATAATAATAATAATAATAATAATAATAATAATAATAATAATAATAATAACAATAATAATAATAATAATAATTTTTTTTTTTTTTTTTATTAGAAGGGAAAATTCTTAATGCATGAAGGGCGCACGTGCGTCCAACAATGTCGGAGTCTCCCATATTGGGCATACCGACTAAAAAACCTCCCGCTCTGCACGGACACTAGCCTGGAACCGTTTGTCACATTACTTCGGGCTAGCTCCAATGCCATCGCCTTGAAGGCTGCTGCCTAGCTAAAGTCTGTAGGTTGGACCTCTGTGGTGTCTAGGTCCAACTTCTTTTTCCGCAGTATTTTCTGCGCAAAGAGTGACAAGCTGTCCCACGCTCCCCGACCCTGTAAAATGTGGCCCACCACTTTGTCCGGAGAGAACCGCGGTACAACCTCCCTTAGCTGCATACGCTCTCGAGCCCACCTTTCACAGATGAAAAAAGTGTGCTCAGCATCATCGTGCATGTATCAATATATGCACTCGTGCCTTCCCATCTTGTGCAGATAGGCCCGAAAGTATCCATGTCCACTCAGCAGCTGAGTGAAGTAGTAATCTACCTCTCAATGTGGACGTTCTACCCATGGAGTAACCTCCCCGATAAGCCGCCTCGTCCATATCCTTGGTTCCTCTAGTTCCCAGTCCTCCTGCCGAAGTACCGAAGCGTGCGATTTCCTTTGTACCCGACCCAGCCTTATCCGATAGCACTCCTTTGCGAGAGCATGACCCAATATCTCGGCACCATACAGCAAGACTAACTGGACCGGAGACATCAGTAGCCGCCTCCGACTCGATCTTGGTCCACCTATGTTGTCCATCAATCGAGCCAGCGCCATGACACCATTTTCGGCCCTGTCAGCAGTCTTCTTGATCTGCTCAAAGTAATTTAGCCTGCTGTCAATCATGATGCCGATATATTTTACCGCCCGTTTTGTCTGCACCTCTTCTTTGTCGATGCGCATCTGGAGCTCAAGGTTCATCCTCCTTTTTGTCAGCACTACGACCTCCGTCTTGCTCAATGCCAACGACAGTGGTTTGATTGAGCTTCAGTTGCGCGAGCTCCACGTTTCGCGCTGCTATCAGCATGGCTCATTGACTCATCCAGCATTAACTCATCCAGCATTAACTCATCCGGCATGTTTAAGCTCAACAGACTGTCGTATGCGGCATTCCAAAGGTCGGGACCGAGGATTGAGCCTTGCGCTGCACCTCCAGAGACAGTGATACTCCCTTGTCCTTCAGCCGTATCGAAAAGTACAGTACGGTCGTCAAGGTAGTCGCTGATAATTCCTAGCAGATATTCTGGAACACGAAATTCCTGCTCTAGAGCTTGAAGCATGTCGCTCCATCTGGCCGAATTAAACGCATTTTTCACGTCTAAAGTCACAAGGAGGACTATACGACGTGAAAAATGGTTATGGTCCTCGGCTCTGCTCATCGCAGATGTGACTTCCACAATGGCATCTGCTGTGAAACGACCAGCCCTGAAACCGTACTGACCGCTCTCTGAGCCTTTCTCCTCAGTCGGAGAGAATTTCTCCGGAGGTCAGCTATCTCGGCTGTCCACCAGTACACAGGCTGTTTTCCATGAGGAATTCACCTCCGAGGCATTGAGCAGTCGCAGGCTAGGGTGACTTGACGCAGAGTGGCTTCAACCAATGGTCCTGCCTCGTGAGGGCTTGCAGCCTGCCCCTCGACCTGCATTTGGAAACTTCCCAGGATGACCGCTGCAAATACTGATTCGTCAATTCTCCCCATGTTCCAGCGCTGTGGTCTGCTAGTAATTGTTCTTTGGAGTTGCCTTCTCTCACGGACCACCAATACAATGTACTGATGCTCACTGCCCGTGTAGTCCTCGATCACATGCCAGCCTTCGACCAAAGCGGCCAAGCGTTCACAGGCAAAGGATACGTCGGGAATGGTTTTTGAGTACCCCGGTCGACGGAAAGTAGATGCCGAGCCAACATTCAGAACAAGTAAACCCGTTCTGGATGCAAACCCTAGCACCTCGCTTCCCTCGAGTCAGGGTAAGGCATTCCCCACTCCGTTGCCTTAGCGTTGAAATCGCCACCAATCACTATGCAACCCGTCGTGTTCAGAACCGTATCCTCAAGGTCCGCCAATTTCGCTCGGAAATCCGCTATGGTCTCGTTGGGTGTCAGTTAAACACTTATAGAAGTGATATCCGCGTGTTTCACCCATACGAACCCACGCCCGCGCCCATGCTCTCGTACCGAAATTTTCCCTGGGTCCTGTATCCAGATGGCAGCCGTACCCAGCTCGTCCGAGAACCAAGAAGTGGTTCTGTCCGTATACTGCTCACTAATGAGCAGTATGTCGGAACTCTTCTCCCGAACAGGCTGATGCAGAAGGTCATTTGCCACTCGGCTTCGGTTTAGGTTTGCCCTTGCCTTTCTCTTTGGCCTTTCTCAGAGCATCTCTGAACACCTTGCATAACCCTGTGCCTAGGCAGTATGCAGTGGGCTTTCTCTTTACAGACCTTAGCGATATGTCCCTTTTTTCCGCAGCGGTAGTAGGCTTGGCCTCGGTCACGTCCCCTGCAAGAGCCAGCCATGTATATATAATAATAATAATAATAATAATAATAATAAAAGATTTAAGATTTAAAGTTCTTTTATTTTCTTAAATAAAAAATTTTTTACAAACTACATCAAATTAAAATTGAATATTATCAAAACATAAAGCTCTTAAATCTAATAAACTAATATAATAAATTCAATAAAATTAATAAAAGTAAAAAAAACTATAGTTTATTAGAATAGTTAATACGAACAAAAATAATAATATAAAATTCAATAAGAAATAATTTAGTAAAAATAACAAAACTTTATATATGTAAGAAAATAAGTAGGATCATTCGAATATATTCCAAAGAATACGTGTTGAATGAAACAAACATAAATGAAAAAAGAAATATAAATATAAATGTTTTAGCGGGGTACTAAAATCATAAGTAATTACAAATTAAGATTAGACAAAATAGTTAAAAAAAAAAAAAATAGAATTAAAAATAAAATTAAAAATAGTGTAAACAATGTATCAAAAAATGTAAAGAAAAAAGAAATAGCAAATAAAAAATGTATGAAAAGCTTAATATTGAAGTAAAAAATTTACAAGTATACTATAAGTTCAAGCAAAATTAAAGAATATGATATAATTGAATTATGAAGAGAAACCCACATTTAATTATAATACATACACAAAACACTTATTTAATACAAGTTTCCACCATTAAATAGTGATTCAATTTGAGAGTGATCGAACTGAAATAACCAGATTTTCAACTGTCTAAAAAATGAGTAGAAATTACGTTCACTTCTGATGTGAATGGGTAGTCTATTAAAAATTCGTGGTGCCATATTAACAAAGCAATGCGTAAATTGTGATCGAGGTAACCAGATCTAATGAAAAAAATTTTCATAGTTTTGTAGATATAGAGATGTCTGAGTGGCAAAATACAGACTCTTTTGAAAAGTGGTAAACTAGATGATAGACGATTAACATTAAGCATGGTTCTTAAGTAATGTTTTTGGGCTAGGAGAAGTGGACGAATTCTGTTATTGTAAGAACCACCCCAGCAAGCTAAACCATAATTCAACTTGGAATTGAAAAAGGCGTAGTAAAATATATTTAAAATTTCCAACGTACTACATTTTCTCAAATGGTAGCCGTAACGAACAATTTTATTTAAATATTTTTTTAAATTATGAGTATGTTCAGACCAATTTAATTTATTATCCAATAAAATTCCTAGGTATTTAAAAGAGCTAACATTTTCAATATAAAAACAGCCATTATCGCAGAGGACAGAATCAAAGTATGACATGTTTGAGGTTGGAGAAACAAATAAAGGAAAACGTTTACAAACCGGCGAGTGATAAGATAAATCGCTAATTTCATTACTATTACAAGAAGTTTTGAAAAACATTAACTTAGTCTTAGGGCTTATAGTTAAATGATGAACAAAAAACCAGTTCCTAATAAGCTGCAAATCGTAGTTAATTTTAATTACAACATCCAGCAAATTAGAGCCACTATAAGAAAAAGCAGTGTCATCTGCAAAAGCAGTCGACAGCCCATTATAATTTTGGGTTAAGAGAGAGTTAATATAAATAAGAAATAATATCGGCCGTAACACTGAACCTTGGGGAACACCTTTCTTAATGAAAATCATTTCACTAACTTTAGATTCAACTCTGACTTTTTGCTTTCTATCTCTTAGATACGACTCAAACCATTTGAGAATAAAGCCTCGAAAACCAGCATTATACATTTTCTTCAATAGTAAGTTGTGAGATACTGTATCAAATGCCTTTGTGATATCAATGAAAAGAGCAGCACAACTACTATTCTTATTCAGACTGTTATAAATTTCATTAGTAAATTTTAACAAGGCATCTTCTGTGCTCCTATTCTTCAAAAAGCCAAATTGACTAGTACTAAAAAAATTTGTTTTAAATAAAAAATTAACTAATCTAAATTTAACAGCCTTTTCGAAAATTTTTGAAAATGGTGATAGAAGGGAAATGGGACGGTAATTGTTGAGTTCAAACGGACTACCTTTCTTAAAAACGGACTACCTTTCTTCTGCTAGTTTGTGGTCCTCAGGAAAAACTCCTTTAAATATACTAAAATTAAAAATATAAGACAAAACATCTACAATCTGAAAAACTATTTCTTTTAAAATATTATTTGAAAGTAAACCACAAAACTTAGAATTAGAATTTTTTAAACTTAAAATTATTTTGTAGATTTCAGAAGATGTAAATGGGTTGAAAAAAAAACCATGAGATTGAAAAGGATCATTAGTGACATTAGGAGATAGAAGAGAGAAATCACAATCATAGAAACTACTTGATGAAGAATTATTAGAAATATTACAAAAAAAGCTATTAAATGAATCGGCAAGTTGTAATGGATCATGAACTAGTTCCCCATTAATGTCGAGTGAAATTTTCTTATAAGATTGGTTTTTATTTAATAAAGTGTTAATGATTCTCCATTCAGCTTTAGTATTTCCTTTATTTTGAATAAATTTGTTACGGTAGAAATTATTTTTCGTAAATTTAGATTTAGACTTTATATCAGAACAAAGTTTAGAATAGTAATTACTCAATCTAACATTACTGGGGTACTTTTTAACTTTATAGTAAATTTTATTCCTTTTTTTAATTAATCTTAACAAACTGTCGGACATCCACGGAGTTAATTTAACATTTGTATTACGTATTACACTTTGTTGTGCACATATGTAGATATGATTGTATAAAATATCAGTGAACTTAGAAAAGGCTATAGAAGGATTATCAGCATCGTAAACATCTTGCCACGTTTCACACAATAGACTGAATCTTAAGTTGCTAAAATTAGTTTTTAAAAATTGAGAACCTATACTATAGTTACGATTACAAACAACATCATCGAAAAAAAGACTCAAACATATCATACTGTGATCTGATAAACGAAGATCTAAAACTTCACTTGAATAAGATAGTTTATTATTTTTATGAAAACGAGTAAAAATATGATCAATACAAGTACCAGAAACTGCACGAGTTGGTTCAAAAATTAGTGACTTCAGACCGTTAGAACATAGTAAAGATAAGTAGTCATCAACAACCAAGTTTCTTGCAAGAATATTAATATTGAAATCACCTATAAGTATTAAATTGCTAGATTTTTCAGAGGATAAAAAATCGGAAAATTCTATCAGAAATTCTCCTAATGAAAATCTATGTAATCTATAAAAACCCACAAATGAATAATCCACAAAGTTCAACCTACAACTTACTTTTATAATATCAACACAATTCATATTATAATTGACAGTAGTACAATTTAACGAATTTTTAAAATAGACACCAACACCACCTGAAGCATACGAGGAATTACACGAAGCATAGAACAAATAACCTGGAATATTATAAAGACTAATTTCGTCATCATAAATCCATATTTCACTCACAAAAATTAAATCTGGTAAGGAATTTAATGAATTTAAGTATGAAAGTAATGAAATGTAATTTTTTCTTAAACTCCTAATATTTTGATGTAAAATAGTAAAGTTAGAACTCATAATTGATGATAAAAAGAAAATAACAAACAAAAAATATTTTACTTGAATATAGAAAAAGTAGGAGTTAAAAAATATAATTTACAGATTTGAGGATATCAAATAACTTTAGTGTTTAAAAAAAAAATTAAAAATTAAATTTAAAAATTATATATTAGATACTTAATAAACTAAAGGTTAGCAAAATCCTCAAAACTTTGAATATTAATTCTATTACTACCTTTATTTTTCCGCATAAAAATTTTTGAGTTTTTAATCCATAGAAATTCATACTTTTTTTCATTCTTCACCTCACGAGCTTTCCTCAGAAGAGACTTGAAGTATAAAGTTAACGTGTCACAAATAAAAATATTTTTATTGTTCACCTTATTAGGATTAGCAGAGGATGATGATGATGTTCTATTTTTTCTTAACAATGTTTGTTTATTCATAATTTCTTTTTCTCTGAAAAGAATATTTATTTGTTTATTGTTCTCCGCAAGCATCTGCTTCATTTCCAAATTCAGCATATATAATGACTGCAAATTGATGTTGTCAGCAATGATGATATTCTCACTCTCAGTAGCTGAATTACTCTCAGAGCTTTTAATACTCTCCGAGCATTAAAAGCAACCACTTTGAGAGTTTCTCCTTGGAATATATGTTGATGTCGTTATTTTTACATTCTTAAGCATTCACAGTTTAAATGTGTAGCTGGCGGCGCAATTGGAGAAACGGATGCAAGAATGCAATTATCATTAGCAATCATCACAACACGTCTTGCAGTACTGCATAGTTTACATCTGAAGGAGTTATTACTCATCTTCATAAATTCAATCTCATTTTGAGATAAGTTAACACAAGCTGCATGGAGCAAATTTTTACAATCAACGCACGCGATTGAGAGATGATTTCTCTCAATTTTGTTGCTACATAAAGCACAAGATGTCGGCATTATTGAAGAATAATAAAATAATTATGTAATTCGAGATATAATTCAATGAATTATTTTTATTTTATTTATTTTTTTTTTTTTTTAATTCAATTTTTTAAGAAAAAAATATTGTTTTAAAGTAAATTTTAATTTTTCAAAATGTGCAAAACTTCAAATGATGTTTACCCCGCGAAAACTACAAGAGAAGTGATAATAATAATAATAATAATAATAATAATAATAATAATAATAAAAATAATAATAATAATAATAATAATAATAATAATAATAATAATAATAATAATAATAATAATAATAATAATAATAATAATAATAATAATAATAATAATAATAATAATAATAATAATAATAATAATAATAATAATAATAATAATAATAATAATAATAATAATAATAATAATAATAATAATAATAATAATAATAATAATAATAATAATAATAATAATAATAATAATAATAATAATAATAATAATAATAATAATAATAATAATAATAATAATAATAGTAATAATAATAATAATAATAATAATAATAATAATAATAATAATAATAATAATAATAATAATAATAATAATAATAATAATAATAATAATAATAATAATAATAATAATAATAATAATAATAATAATAATAATAATAATAATAATAATAATAATAATAATAATAATAATAATAATAATAATAATAATAATAATAATAATAATAATAATAATAATAATAATAATAATTTTTTTTTTTTTTTTTTTTTTTTTTGCTTTTTTACGGTTATAGAACGCACTGCACTGCACTGACGCACAAGACGCACAAGACGCACTGCAAAAAAGGAACCAACCGACCGGCTAAAAACCCCCACCATCTGTTCCCTTGACCCACGATGTTTATCCCAGTTTGGAACCGCGTTAGCATTTCTTCAAACTGACGAAAAAGTGCTGGCTTCGGTGTTTCCGTGTGAATTATCCCGTTCGCTCTTCTCTGCATATGTCTATCGACAGCGGCAGACTGAAAAATAAATTCTTCTGTCCTTCTTCTAATATTATTACTAAAAACAATATTAATTTTCTAATCCTTTTCTATTATAGCTAGGTTATTTCCCATTTACAAACAAAAACTCTTCTAAACAGAGCTATACAATCCCTAGAGGTGCTGTCTTGAAGTAGCTTCCAACATGTCAAGCTGCCTCAAGACGCTGGACTAGGTTATTTCTGTTTACATCTATTCTACAAATAACTAGAAAACTAAAAACTATTCTATACAGAGCTACATAATCCCTAGAGGTGCTGTCTTGAAGTAGCTTCCAACATGTCAAGCTGCCTCAAGATGCTGGACTAGGTTATTTCTGTTCTACATCTATTCTACAAATAGCTACTTGACTCCCAAAATCGTTTTGCGTAGGCCCGACTATTTGGCGACTTATTAAAATCTACTTAGTTAAATCTACTTCCATATTTAACAAAAATAACAAAAAAAAAACAGTACTACTGTGCTACATAACAAAACAGCGATACGTTTTATCCAATTTCGCTCATAAGTCTACCGAGATCTACCACACGCCGACAGCATCAGCAGTAACTAGTGTCGCCGAGTTAAATTTGTTGTTAATTTAACAAAAACAGAACTGCGGCACCAGTAAGCCTGTATGCCACCGGCCCCAAGCAGACCACGCCAGACTCAAAAGCAGAAACCCGACTACACTGAGGTCTATTGCGAATCTTCTAAGTACCCCAGTCTCTTCTTCTTTCGTAATACCGTCTCGACGTAGACTGACACGGCGTTCCAATTTTCTTCCGTGTCTATCATTATGGTGGTTATATTATCCGGCGTAACATCCCCTACCATTCGAGTTAGAGCGCTTCTTTCCTCCGCTGCGACGTCGCACTCGAAAAAAGTGTGCTCGACCGTATCTTCCGCTGTGTCGCAGTGGCGACATCGCGGGCTGTTTACTTTATTCACTCTGAATAAATAAGCTCGAAAGTATCCGTGCCCCGAGAGCATTTGCGTGGTATAGAAGTTCACTTCGCCGTGCCTCCGCTTAACCCAAACCGCTAGTTGTGGTATCAATCTTGCGGTTCAGCGCCCTCTGTGTTCCCCATTCCATTGTTCTTGCCATTTTTCCAGGCTTTGTCTCCTCGCGTCTCCTGACTCTTCTTTTCTGTCTCTTCCCGCAGCCCTATTATATATCTGCTTCCTCTCTCGGGCTAACAATGTTATCGGTATCACGCCTGCAATAATATTTACCGCTGGGTATGAGACCGTCCGGTAGGAGCACGCTACCCGCAGAGCCCCTCTTCGTTGTACCGCTTCCATGGGCTTCCGGCAATACTCTCTATTTAGGGCATCTGCCCAAATCTCCGCACCGTACAGGAGCACTGAATGTGTCGTGGACATTAACAGCCTCTTTTTCACGGTGAAGGTCCACCGATGTTCGCCATTAATCTGCTCAAATTCTTCGTTATCACGGCCGCCTTGTCTGTTGCTTTTTTGATATGCCTCCAAAAATTTAGTTTGGTATCCAACATGACACCAAGATACCTGGAAGCTTCCTTAGTTTGAATAACCACAGGCCCCACTTCCATTGGCACAATGGTTCTCATCCTCTTTTTTGTGAGTAGCACAATTTCGGTTTTTGCTTCCGCAAGCTCTAAGCCGTGTCTGTTCATCCAGCTACTCACTCTTCTCATGACTTGATTCAACCTGATTTGCGCATCTTCCATGGTCCGAGCTGATATTATTGCACCTAGGTCGTCTGCAAAGCCTACTAGAGTTATATCATCTGGCATTTCTGCCTCCAGCAAGCTATTATATAATATATTCCACAGGTCCGGTCCTAGGATCGATCCTTGTGCTGCGCCGGATGTTACGCTTTTGGTTATACTGCCGATCTTGGTTTCATACTGAAGGCTGCGTTCTCTCAGGTAGTCTTTTACCATCCTGAGCAGATATGCTGGAATGCTGAACTTTTTTTCCAGGGCATCAATCATGTCTTCCCATCTTGCCGAGTTGAAGGCGTTTTTCACGTCCAAGGTAACAAAGACAACTATTCTTCTTGAGAAATGGTTCCTTGCTTCCGCCGCTTCTACCTTTTCCATTACTATTCGTATTGCATCTATTGTTGATCTTCCTTGTCTGAATCCGAATTGCATATCTGTCAGACCACCGGTCGTTCGTATCGCCTCTTCTATTCTGGGTTTCAATAGCCTTTCGAGGAGCTTTCCAGCCGTGTCCAGCATACACAGTGGTCTGAACGAGGACGGTGAGACTCTGCCGCCTTTCCCTTTGTCGATTAAGATAAGTCGAGCTACCTTCCATCTTTTGCTGAAAACGCTTTCTTTTAGACATATGTTGTACATATTCAGCATCATTTGCGGGCAAGTTTCCACCACGGTTTTGATGACTTCCGCTGTAATCCCGTCAGGGCCTGGTGCTTTCTTATTCTTCATAGCTTTTGTTGCTTCCACAAGTTCTTCCTGCGTGAAAGGTGGTACTTCCTCTGATGAAACCATCACATCACTCCAGTTCCTTATCGGGTGCGCTGGGAATAAAATATCTACTATATTTTCCATCGAGCTCTCTTCGATTGAATTTGTTGCTGTAGCTATTTTCAACTTCTTCATGACTATCTTGTATCCAAGCCCCCATGGGTCACTGTTTACATCTTCGCAAAGCTTTTTCCATTCAACCTTTTTGCTCAATTTTATGGTTGTCCTGAGTGCTTTACGGCTTATTTTATATGCTGCCATTTTTTCCGTTGCATCCGCTCTGTTCCGTGATCGCTGTGCAATTCTTCGAAGATGCTGACACCTTCTTCGTAGCTCCGCTATTTCTTCATTCCACCAGTATACCGGTTTTCTTTTTGTAAATTTCCTCTTTCGTGGCATTGATTCCTCGCAGGCTAGTATGAGTGCACTCATTGTCTGCTCTACCACTGCCTCAGCTTTTATCCTACCTTCTAGCCCTACACCTGCCTGCATTGTGTCACCTAGGCTATATCTAAGTGATTCACTCAATCTTCTAGTATCGAGTTTATTCACGTTATATCTAGAACTTTCCGTTGTGCTCTCGGATATCAATTCTTCTTTAATATTTATATTGAATGTAATGTACTGATGATCGCTCCCTGTGTAGTCCTCCATAACTACCCAATCAGTAATAAATCCCGCTATATTCTGTGTAGCCAGGGAGATGTCCGGTATTGTTTCTGCGTACCCTGGTCGCCGAAACGTTGTTGTGCTTCCGGAGTTTATGATTATCAGCCCTTGTCTGGCTGCCATGTCTAAAATCTGCGATCCTCTGCTGTTCGTTGTGGGCATTCCCCATTCCACTGCTTTTGCATTAAAATCGCCACCAATAATTTTCTGCCCCTCTTGTTCCGATACTGCGTCCTCTAGATTCTCGATCATCTCCTGATATTCCTGCGCCGTTTGGTTTGGTGTTAAGTAGCAGCTTATGATGGTGAACTGGCTACTCTTAACCCAGACGAAGCCATTTCCGGCCCCATGTTCCAATGCGTGTATTTTCCCAGGGTTTGGGATCCAGATTGCCGCCGTGTCGGTGACATCTGAGAACCAGTTGTTTCTACTCCGGTGGACGTACTGCTCGCTGATTATTAGAGCATCAATTTCTTTTTCAAGCGTGATCTGTGTTAAGAGATCATCTGCTACTCGACTTCTATGCATATTTCCTTGAAGGACTTTTATCATCTTCTATTTTTTCTATTTTTTCTAACTTCCGCAAGAGCTTTCCGAAATGCACTGCAGTCTTTCGTACCTGAGACATGGCTCGTTGCCTTTGCCTTAATTTCCGTACACAGGATGCATTTCGCAGCTTGCGTGCAGCTTTTAATCTTGTGACCTTTCTGTCCACATTTATAGCACGTATCCTCTCGGTTAGGCGCTTTGCAGTCTCTTCTGAAGTGTCCAAAGTTCATGCACCTATAACAGCGCACTACTGGTGTTCTTTCCCGTATTCTACATCTGATTAGCCCTATTCTGATCTTGGCTGTCTTCAGGAGTTCCCTGGCGTCTTTTTCCTCCATTTCTATAATGGCCAGCATTTGCTCTCTCTTGTTCGGTTTAGTTAGGCTGAAACTACATTGGACTTCCTTTCCCAAGTCTCTATTAAGTGCTGCTTGCACCTCTTCGCTTGTAGTGAGACTATCCAAGTCCCGTATCTCCAATGTTGTTTTGGCCGTTAGTTCTTTAACGTCTGTCATTTTCCCCAAACCCTTTCGGAGTTCCTCCTTGATTTCCTCCTTTCCTTCTGCCTTATTGTTTAGTTCCAGCAGAACCGCTCCGTTTTGTGTCTTCCGGATTCCCTTTATGTCGGCTTTGGAGGCGTCTGGGTTTACTCGCTCTCGTATTTCCCTCAGAATCTCAGCATATGTTTTGCCTTCGGCGGGCTTAATTATAATGGCCTCTGGTCGCGGCCTTTTAAACTGCCTACTCCTTCTTCTTCTCCTTCTCCTTCTCTTTCCTTCGCCGTTTTCTTTTTTCCCAGCACTTTGGCTGTCCGTTGCCCCTTTTTCCCTTGGGAGGCGTCGCTGTCTAGAAGTATCTCCTTCACCTGGCGGTCGGTTAAAGGCTTTATTTTTGTTGTTTTGGACGACTATCCATTCGCCTTCGCCTCGGTTTTCAACAGTTTTCCTTTTTCTGGGTGGTGGGGTTTCTGTACAGCTAATAGGAGACCCCTCTAGCTCCCTTCCTCTCTTCTTGTCAGTTAGCGGTATTTGTCTGGGGCTTTGGGCCTGCTTTCTAGCTCCAAGGGTGAGCTTTTTATTCTTTTCACTCTTGCAGTGAATTATCACTTCTACCGCCTCTTGGAGCTTTAGCAGTCCGTTCTTAACCTCCATGCTAAAGTTTTTTTGTTTTGCGACTGCCGCCATCATCGTTTTTGTAAGCTCCTGAATCAGTAGGCGCTGTGTTTCTTCCTCTCTTTCAGGGTCTTTTTTGTGGTTGCTTGCTTTTTCCTCTACTTGTTTATGCAAGTTGCTCATTGGCGTTTCCAGCATGAGATCGGTGGTTTGGATCTCCTCTGTATTCACCGGTGTTCCTAGTTTCTCCTGTGCCTGTACAGGACCGTGCAACCCCAGGGATGCCGGGGGAGATCTAGGCGTCTTCCCACTCCTCATGAATGGGGCCATGCCCATCTCTGTTCTTTCTTCCACTCTTCTATCTACTACTTTCTTAATGTTTTTGTTTTTCTTTATCTCCATTTTGTTCCCACGAGTATCGCGTCAATGTACGGTCCGCCACAGCAGAGGCCCGTTACTGTGGTAAGGTCAATAATACTCCCTGAGGTGACCTGGTATCAGGTAGGGTCCGTTATCGGTAGCTAAGTGTTTTACCCCCTTGCTACCAACTAGTCCACTGGGCACGGGTCGCATGACACCACTGGATTAGAGGGTCGGTAGTAGTTTGTAAGCTGCTCATCATCAGCCAATCTGGATTGGGTGACCCTACCAGGAGAACATACTCCCGCCAGCACAGCCTGATGAATCACTGCAACCTAGGCCCCCACACCACGTCAAGGTCACTACCATGTGGGGGAATAATAATAATAATAATAATAATAATAATAATAATAATAATAATAATAATAATAATAATAATAATAATAATAATAATAATTATAATAATAATAATAATAATAATAATAATAATAATAATAACAATAATAATAATAATAATAATAATTTGTCAATTAAAACCAGTCTTGCTTCTTTCCACCTTTTGCTGAATACTCCTTCTTTTACGCAGCAATCATACATATTCAGCATCATTTGTGGACGAAGCTACTAATTTGATGACCTCTGCTGGTATTCTATCAGGTCCGGGGGCTTTCTTGTTTTTCATAGATTTTACTGCATCTTCTAGTTCTATTTGTGTAAAAATTGGGGCTTCTCCTGGTTCTTCGTGCCTCTGCAATACATTTCTTCTAGGGTGTGTAGAGAAAAGTGTGTTTACAATATTTTCCATAACGTCCGCTTCTAGCTGATTTTCTGATGCTGGTGCTCTGATTCTTTTTATTACAATTTTGTATCTAAGTCCCCAGGGATCATTGTTTATTTCTTCACACAAACTTTTCCAGTTTTTCATTTTACTCTTCTTTATTATAATTCGGAGCGTTTTTCTCGCTATTCTATATTCCTCTAGTTTGCTTGTTTCTGCTGCTCCATTTCTCTGTCGCTGTGCTATGCGGCGGAGACGCAAACATTTTCTTCTCAATTCCGCTATTTCTTCTGTCCACCAGTATACAGGGCATCTGTTTCTATTTCCAAACTTCTTGGGCATTGATTCTTCACAAGCTCTTGCGATGGTGTCCATAGTAACTTTCAGCACTGCTTCTGCTCGTTCTCTGACTGTTTCGTTCTGTGGCACTTGCATTACTCTTTCTAGATTTCTCCTTATTACACCGGCCATTTTTTCTTTATCCAGCTTATTGACGTTCCATGTACCTTCTCGCTGGTTGTTGCGATTTCTTTCTCTCCTTCTCGTGCATATTTCGAATTGTATATACTGATGATCGCTGCCAGTATAATCCTCTAGAACCATCCAGTTTTGTATGTTGTTAGCAAGTTCTTCTGTTGCTAGGGATATATCGGGTATAGTTTCGGTGTACCCGGGTCTCCTGAATGTGCTGGTATTTCCTGAGTTTAACACAATTAAATTTTGTCTTGCTATCATTTCCAAAATTTGCCTTCCCCTGTTATCTGTAACTGGCAATCCCCACTCCACTGCTTTAGCATTGAAGTCACCGGCGACTACTACATTTCCTCCTAGTTCTATTATCTTATCTTCTAATTGCTCCATTTTCTGTCGATATTCCTGTGCCGTTTGATTTGGAGTTAGGTAACAGCTTATTATTGTTTCTTTGCCGTTTGTGATCCGTACAAACCCATTTCCGGCTCCATGGCTGTTAATTTGTATTTTCCCTTGATTTACTACCCAGATGGCTGCTGTACTTGTGACATCCGAGAACCAATTCTGATAATCTTTATTTTTGTACTGCTCGCTGATAATTACTACGTCGATATTCTTTTCTCGGACGAGCTGTAAAAGTAGATCATCGGCCGTTTTGCTCCTGTGCAAATTACCTTGTAAGAGCTTAATTATTTTTATGCTTTTTACTCTCCTCAAGTGCAGTTCGAAACACTCTACACAAACCGGATCCTGACACGTGCTCCAGACTTTCTGCTTTTATTTCTGCACACAAAAAGCACCTTGCCTTTTGTTTACAGTTTTTGACTGTGTGTCCTTTTTGTCCGCACTTGTAGCAGCAGTCTCTACGATCTTCATATTTGCATTGCCTCCTTAAGTGGCCGAAGTTAAGGCATTTGTAGCATCGCTTAACTTCTGTTCTCTCCCTAATTCTGCATCTGATCCATCCAATTTTTATTTTCGATGTTACCAGTAATTTTTGGCATCGCTTTCTTCCATAACTACAACCGCAGTTATCTGTTCCCTGCCATTTGGTGCTGTCAAATGTATTTTGCATTCGACAACTTCCGTTAACTCCTTATTTATAGCCTTTTGAACTTCCTCAATGGTTGTTACACAATCCAAGTCTTTAATCTCTAACGCAGTCTTTGATGTGAGATTCCTTACACTAGCCGAAGTCCCTAGAGCTTCCTGTAACTCCTTGGTGAATTTACCTTTTTCTTTCGGGCCTTTCCCCATTTCCAGCAGCACATCCCCATTTTGAGTTCTGCGGATTCCTCTGATTTCGATCTCTGTTTTTTCAGGGTTTACCCTTCCTTTTATTTCCTTTAGGAATTCAGCGTAAGTCTTCCCTGTGGTGGGTTTTATCAGTATTGCTTCTGATAGGGGCTTTGTACTCTTCTGCTTTTCCGAGTGTGGCATCTTACTTCTTCTCTTCCGTATTCTTTGGCTACTCGCTGCTTCTTTTTTTCCTGGCAGTACTTTACCTTCGTTCAATCTGGGTTGTCGCTGCGCTGAAATTCTAGTTTGCACAAGTGTCCAACCACTTTCTTCTGCTTCTCTTCCTTTCTTGTATGCAGGAGGGGTGTCGGTTTGACCATGCTCATCTGCATAGATCTCTCTGCCTCGTTTCTTACCATTTGAGGAGGTTAATGCTGCATTTTGCTCTCCTATGCTGGGGATTTCGCTGGTATTTTTCGTTTGTTCCTTCCTTTGGGTTCTGCCTTCGAAAATTACTTCTATCGCTTCCTGTAACTTTATTAGGCCATTTTTGATGTCCATACTAATGTTTTTCTGCTTGGCAGCAGCTTGCAGCATGATTTCTGTCAGATGTTGTATTTTTGAAGTTGCTGTTCTTCCATATCTTCAGGGATTTTCCTTGATGTTTCAATTTGGGAAACTGATAATTTGTGTATACCTTCTTTCGGCGTTCCTCCATTTACCGTCTTTTCTGGTATGATGATCAGTTTCTTACTGCATTTAGTGAGTTCGGCTGATGCTCATTTAATTGGAGAAAGAACTATTTTGTTGCTTCTTTGAAATGGGTAACTTCCCATTTTTGGTTGCTGCTTTTGTTTCTTCTGTTCTTCGGTAACATATTTAACACTTAGAGGCCCGCATACCTCTAAGCGCCGGTTGCTAGCCGGGTCATTTGGCACAGATTTATTTTTTAGCAATAAGCGATCCCCCCCAGAATCCGTGGGATCGGCCCCCTTGGAGAATGGATTCTCTAGCTGGATTTATAAACTGAGTCTTTATGGAGCTACTCATCTCCGTTTTTAATTCCGGCCGCTCCTAACATGGAGTACAGACGCCGACCAAGTCGCCGCTCGCTACGAATACAGACGCGCTTGTACGAGTAATACACGCCCGCCCTGCACCAACTTGTTTTATTTAGTTAGAGCGCCAAATATTCGCTTTTACCCTATCTCGTTAGCCATACTAAGTATGTTACCAGGAGGTGCCCGGCAGATAACTATGTTACCTACCTTCGAGGAGGTGAGATTAGGATTTGCTGGCAGAGCTGATAATTACAGTAGGCGTTTCCCAGTTTTTTTCAAGACGTCCGTTGGTAGAACGTTTGTCTGAGACCATATACCAGCCTTTACCTCCCAATAATAATAATAATAATAATAATAATAATAATAATAATAATAATAATAATAATAACAATAATAATAATAATAATAATAATAATAATAATAATAATAATAATAATAATAATAATAATAATAATAATAATAATAATAATAATAATAATAATAATAATAATAATAATAATAATAATAATAAAAATAATAATAATAATAATAATTATAATAATTTTTTTTTTTTTTTTTTTGCTTTTTTACGGTTATAGATGGTGTCGCGGGGAAAATCTGCTTAACAGACTACCGCGTGCCGGGTTGGTCGGTTTCTTTTTGCATTACACTAAGACGCACTGCAAAAAAGGAACCAACCGACCGGCTAAAAACCCCCACCATCTGTTCCCTTGACCCACGATGTATATCCCAGTTTGGAACCGCGTTAGCATTTCTTCAAACTGGCGAAAAAGTGCTGGCTTCGGTGTTTCCGTGTGAATTATCCCGTTTGCTCTTCTCTGCATATATCTATCGACAGCGGCTGTCCCTCTTCTAATATTATTACTAAAAACAATATTAATTTTCTAAGCCTTTTCTATTATGGCTAGGTTATTTCCCATTTACAAACAAAAACTATTCTAAACAGAGCTATATAATCCCTAGAGGTGCTGTTTTGAAGTAGCTTCCAACATGTCAAGCTGCCTCAAAACGCGGGACTAGGTTTTTTCTGTTTACATCTATTCTACAAATAACTAGAAAACTAAAAACTATTCTATACAGAGCTACATAGTCCCTAGAGGTGCTGTCTTGAAGCAGCTTCCAGCATGTCAAGCTGCCTCAAGATGCTGGACTAGGTTATTTCTGTTCTATATCTATTCTACAAATAGCTACTTGACTCCCAAAATCGTTTTGCGTAGGCCCGACTATTTGGCGAGTTACTATCTACTTCCATATGTAACAAAAATAACAAAAAAACAGTACTACTGTGCTACATAACAAAACAGCGATACGTTTTATCTAATTTCGCTCATAAGTCTACCGAGATCTACCACACGCCGACAGCATCAGCAGTAATTAGTGTCGCAGAGTTAAATTTGTTGTTAATTTAACAAAGACAAAACTGCGGCACCAGTAAGCCTGTATGCCACCGGTGCCAAGCAGACCACGCCAGACTTAAAAGCAGAAACCCGACTACACTGAGGTCTATTTCCTAACTTAGAAGATCTATTCCGAATCTTCTAAGTAGCCCAGTCTCTTCTTCTTTCGTAATACCGCCTCGACGTAGACTGACACGGCGTTCCAATTTTCTTCCGTGTCTATCATTATGGTGGTTATATTATCCGGCGTAACATCCCCTACCATTCGAGTTAGAACGCTTCTTTCCTCCGCTGCGACGTCGCACTCGAAAAAAGTGTGCTCGACCGTGTCTTTCGCTGTGTCCCAGTGGCGACATCGCGGACTGTTTACTTTATTCATTCTGAATAAATAAGCTCGAAAGTATCCATGCCCCGAGAGCATTTGCGTGGTATAGAAGTTCACTTCGCCGTGCCTCCGGTTAACCCAAACCGCTAGTTGTGGTATCAATCTTGCGGTCCAGCGTCCTCTCTGTTCCCCATTCCATTGTTCTTGCCATTTTTCTAGGCTTTGTCTCCTCGCGTCCCTTGACACTTCTTTTCTGTCTCTTCCCGCAGCCATATTATATATCTGCTTCCTTTCTCGGGCTAACAATGTTATCGGTATCACGCCTGCAATAACATTTACAGCTGGGTATGAGACCGTCCGGTAGGAGTACGCTACCAGCAGAGCCCCTCTTCGTTGTACCGCTTCCATGGGCTTCCGGCAATACTCTCTATTTAGGGCATCTGCCCAAATCTCCGCACCGTACAGGAGCACTGAATGTGTCGTGGACATTAACAGCCTCCTTTTGCACGGTGAGGGTCCACCGATGTTCGCCATTAATCTGCTCAAATTCTTGGTTATCACGGCCGCCTTGTCTGAATAATATAATAATAATAATAATAATAATAAAAATAATAATAATAATAATAATAATAATAATAATAACAATAATAATAATAATAATAATAATAATAATAATAATAATAATAATAATAATAATAATAATAATAATAATAATAATAATAATAATAATAATAATAATAATAATAATAATAATAATAATAATAATAATAATAATAATAATAATAATAATAATAATAATAATAATAATAATAATAATAATAATAATAATAATAATAATAATAATAATAATAATAATAATAATAATAATAATAATAATAATAATAATAATAATAATAATAATAATAATAATAATAATAATAATAATAATAATAATAATAATAATAATAATAATAATAATAATAATAATAATAATAATAATAATAATAATAATAATAATAATAATAATAATAATAATAATAATAATAATAATAGTAATAATAATAATAATAATAATAATAATAATAATAATAATAATAATAATAATAATAATAATAATAATAATAACAATAATAATAATAATAATAATAATAATAATAATAATAATAATAATAATAATAGTAATAATAATAATAATAATAATTTTTTTTTTTTTTTTTTTTTTTTTTTTTTTTTTAGAAGGGAAAATCCTTTATGGATGAAGGGCGCACGTGCGTCCAACAATGTCGGAGTCTCCCATATTGGGCATACCGACTAAAAAACCTCCCGCTCTCCACGGACACTAGCCTGGAACCGTTTGTCACATTACTTCGGGCTAGGTCCAATGCCATCGCCTTGAAGGCTGCTGCCTAGCCAAAGTCTGTAGGTTGGACCTCTGTGGTGTCTAGGTCCATCTTCTTTTTCCGCAATATTTTCTGCGCAAAGATTGACAAACTATCCCACGCTCCCCGACCCTGTAAAATGTGGCCCACCACTGTGTCCGGAGAGAACCGCGGTACAACCTCCCTTAGCTGCATACGCTCTCGAGCCCACCTTTCACAGATGAAAAAACTGTGCTCAGCATCATCGTGCATGTAGCAATATATGCACTCCGCTGAGCGTGCCTTCCACATTTTGGGCAGATAGGCCCGAAAGCATCCATGTCCACTCAGCAGCTGAGTGAAGTAGTAATCTACCTCTCTATGTCGACGTTCTACCCATGGAGTAACCTCCCCGATAAGCCGCCTCGTCCATATCCCTGGTTTCTCCAGTTCCCAGTCCTCCTGCCAGTGCCGAAGCGTGCGATTCCGCTCTTCCTGCTGCACTGACTCTATATTTCTTCATCCTTTCTACGGTATATCGCCTGACGCTCCCTTGCAAGTAGTGCAATTGGAATGACGCCAGCGATCAACATGACAACTGGCTCCGAGAGAGTTCTGTAAGCAGACGCCAATCGCAACGCCGCCAGCCTTTGTACCCGACCCAGCCTTATCCGATAGCACACGTTTGCGAGAGCATGACTCCATATCTCGGCACCATACAGCAAGACTGACTGGACCGCAGACATCAGTAGCCGCCTCCGACTCGATCTTGGTCCACCTATGTTGGCCATCAATCGAGCCAGCGCCATGACACCATTTGCGGCCCTGTCAGCAGTCTTCTTGATCTGCTCAAAGTAATTTATCCTGCTGTCAATCATGATGCCGAGATATTTTACCACCCGTTTTGTCTGCACCTCTTTTTCGCCGATGCGCATCTGGAGCTCAGGAATCATCCTCCTTTTTTGCAGCACTACGACCTCCGTCTTGCTCAATGCCAATGACAGTCCGCGGCTGTCCATCCAAGAAAGGATGGACCCCATGGTTTGATTGAGCTTCAGTTGGGCAAGCTCCACGTTTCGCGCTGCTATCAGCACGGCAACGTCGTCCGCATATCCGACCAGTATTGACTCATCCGGCATGTTTAAGCGCAACAGACTGTCGTATGCGGCATTCCAAAGGTCGGGACCGAGGATAGAACCTTGCGTTGCACCTCCAGAGACACTGATACTCCCTTGCCCTTCAGCCGTATCGAAGAGTACAGTACGGTCGTCAAGGTAGTCGCTGATCATTCCTAGCAGATATTCTGGAACACGAAATACCTGCTCTAGAGCTTGAAGCATGTCGCTCCATCTGGCCGAATTAAACGCATTTTTCACATCTAAATTTTCACATCGCATTGAGCGGTCGCAGGCTAGTTTGTTTTGACGCAGAGTGGCGTCAAACAATGGCCCTGCCACTTGAGGGCTTGTAGGCTGCCCCTCGACTTGCATTTGGAAACCCTCCAGGATGACCGCTGCAAATACTGCTTCGTCAATTCTCTCCATGTTCCAGCGCTGTGGTCTGCTAGTTATTATTTCTTTGGAGTTGCCTTCTCTCACGGACCACGAATACAATGTACTGATGGTCACTGCCCGTGTAGTCCTCGATCACATGCCAGCCTTCGACCAAAGCGGCCAAGCGCTCACAGGCAAAGGATACGTCGGGAATGGTTTCTGAGTACCCCGGTCGACGGAAAGTAGATGCCGAGCCAACATTCAGAACAAGTAAACCCGTTCTGGATGCAAACCCTGGCACCTAGCTTCCCCTCGAGTCAGGTTAAGGCATTCCCCACTCCGTTGCCTTAGCGTTGAAATCGCCCATAATCACTATGCGACCCGTCGTGTTCAGAACCGTATCCTCAAGGTCCGCCAATTTCGCTCGGAAATCCGCTATGGCCTCGTTGGGTGTCAGGTAAACACTTATAAAAGTGATATGCGCATGTTTCACCCATACGAACCCACGCCCGCGCCCATGCTCTCGTACCGAAATTTTCGCTGGGTCAGGTATACAGATGGCAGCCGTACTCAGCTCGTCCGAGAACCAAGAAGTGGTTCTGTCCGTATACTGCTCACTAATGAGCAGTATGTCGGAACTCTTCTCCCGAACAAGCTGTTGAGGAAGGTCATCTGCCTCTCGGCTTCTGTTTAGGTTTGACTGGAGGACGCTGATCATTTCCCTGTCTCTTTGGCTTCTCTCAGAGCATCTCTGAACACCTTGCTTAACCCTGTGCCTAGAGCGTGTTCTAGATTTCCGTGTTGCTCGCCCGCATCGGCACAGAGTATGCAGTGGGCTTTCTCTTTACAGGCCTTAGCGATATGTTCCTTCTTTCCGCAGCGGTAGCAGGCTTTACCTCGGTCAGGTCCCCTGCAAGAGCCAGCCATGTGATCGAAACTCAGATACCTGTAGCAATGTGTGACATCATTCCGTGGCTTAACCCTGCAGTAAACCTATCTTACCTTGAGCCTTCTCTGCTTCAGCAGCTTTATGGCAGCTTGTTCGGCTAGGTCAACGATTGCAGCTCTCTGCCCCCAATTATTTTTCGTCGTCAGCCTAACATTGAAAACCCCTATTTCCGGGATATCTCGCCGTATTGCGTCCTCCACTTCCACTTTTGTGGCAACGCATTCCAAATCCCGAATCACAATAGTGCATTTTGGTTCAAGGCCATTTACTGTAGCCTTGTCCCCCAATACTCCTTTAATTGCTTCCCTGAAGGCTTCTCGGTTTTTTGTCCCAGGAACTAGTTCTATTAGGAGACCTCCAGACCTGGTCTGCCGGACTCCTTTAATTTTAGTCCCCGACTCTTCTGGCTTAACTCCTCCTTTGATATCAGCCAGCACCTGAGCGTAGGAGCATCCGCCGTTTGATCGTATAAGCACTTTTCCGAACTTCTCTGAGGCATTGCCGCGACATTCTTAGCCACCATTTTCTATGGAGGATTTTCAACAGCCGCCTTCAACAGACGCTTCTTCTTTGATTGTCCTTTATCCACTCCAGTGTCTCTCGCTGGTTTTGCCCGGCTGCTTTTTTTTCTTCTTTTTACGCCGCTAGTCAGCCTGTTCAGCAAGGCTTGAAGCAGGCCGCTTTGTACTGGCTGTTATCTCAACCCTTGTCTCCTTTTTTCTACAATCAACTTCGGCTTCTGTTTTTTTCCAACTTGCCCGGCAACTGACGATGACGTCTATCAGCTCCTCGAGTTCGGCCAGTCCGTGCTTAATTTTGTTTGAAATATTTTTTTGTATTTCTGGAACAACCTTCATTTCCCGTATCAGATCCACGCATCGCCCCATGGCGGTTTCCTCGTCCTCCCTCATATTTTGCATAAAGGCTCTTCGAGGCGAGTTCGTTAGAACCTGATTTTCTTGCTCCTCAACCTCCACGGTCATTGGTGCTGCCTCCACTGCGTCACGGCCCATCTCCAGTGCCTGTATTTGGTCACTCTGTCCCTTCATTCTTTTTGGTGTCTCTCTTGACACAAGCGACGTCAGGGGAGTCCTGGGCGTCTTCCCGCTCCTGGTAAAAGGAGCCGCATCCATTCCACTCTCCGCTCTATCTCCACACTCCATCTCTCTTTCATTTTTTTTGTTTTTTTTTCTCCATTTGGTTCCCACGAGTATCGCGGCAATAAAATGTTCCCCACAGCAGAGACACGATACTGCGGTAAGGTCAGGAAAAAAACTCGCTGAGGTGACCTGGTATCAGAGAGGCTCCGTTTGCGTTAGCGAAGTATTACCCCCTTGATACCAACTAGTCCACTGGGCACGGGTCGCATAACACCACTGGATTAGGGGGGCTGGTAGTAGTTTGTACGCCGCTCAAGCATCATCCAATCTGGCATAGGTAACCCTGCCAGGAGCGGGAGCATTTGCGAATTGACGAATCATTGACGAATCATTGCGAGCTAAGCCCCCCCACCACGTCAAGGTCACTACTATGTGGGGGAATAATAATAATAATAATAATAATAATAATTTTTTTTTTTTTTTTTTTTTTTTTTCCGTAGGTCGGTGGTGAAAACCTTTTATGGGCATCTTGAAGGGTCCGCACTTCAAGGGTATGTGAGACTCCCATGATCTTGTTCGGTCTACTCACCAAATACACCACCTCCTTTTCCCACGGTGAAACCAACCCGGAACCGCTTTCGCATTACTTCAAGTTGGGCCGTGCTTGTTCCTTTTTTTTAAATTTTCTTTTATGATTCTTCTTCTAGGTCCTCTAAGTATCTGAGCTCTTTCTTCCTGCGTAGTATTAATTCTATGTATTTAGCTATTGCATTCCATTTTTCTTGGTTTTCAAGCATTACAGAAATTATATTTTCTGATGTTAATTCTCCTACTGCTACTATTAAAGATTCTCTTTCTGTTTCTGCTAAATCACATTCGAAAAAAGTGTGATGCGCTGTGTCATGTGTTGCGCTGCAGTGACTGCATCCTGGATTGTTTACTTTGCCCATCTTGTAGAAGTAGGATCGAAAATATCCGTGGCCTGATAGGACCTGAGTGATGTAAAAATTTACTTCTCCATGGTGTCGGTTAAACCAGACTTCTACTTGTGGGATTAATCTAGCCGTCCATCGCCCGTGCTGATCATTACTCCAGTGTTCTTGTCATCTTGTCATCGTGTACCTTCTTTCCTCTTCTACAATGACATCTCGGCTCGTTGCTTGATCCCTTATATATATATTTTTTCGTTCTTGCACTAGCAGATCAATCGGAATCACGCCCGCGATCACCATGACCGCTGAATGCGAAACTGTTCGATAGGAGCACGCGACTCGGAGAGCCCCTCTTCGTTGCACCGCTGCTATGCGTTTTTTACAATACCTCTTGTCCATCGCATGTGCCCAGATTTCAGCTCCGTATAGAAGGATTGATTATGCGGTTTTCATAATGATTCGTCTTTTTTCTGGTTTGGGTCCTCCAATGTTTGCCATAAGTGTGCTTAGCTTGATTGTAGCTTCTGCTGCTTTATCTGCTACTTTTTGGATTTGTTGCCAAAATGTTAGCCTTGTATCAATAGTAACTCCTAAGTAATTTGCTGATTCTTTGGTCATTATTGTTTCTGGACTTGCATTGGAATTATAGTTGGTATTCTTTTCTTAGTTAACAAAACGATTTCTGTTTTTGCCGTTGCTAATTCTAATCTATGTTCCCTCATCCAACTATACACTCTTCTCATAACTTGATTCAGCCTAATCTGTGATTCTGCTATATCCCGTGCCGTTATAATAGCTGCTATATCATCAGCGTAACCTAGTAGCTGTATATTTTCAGGCATTTCCATACATAATAGACTGTTGTACAGAACATTCCATAGTTCTGGTCCTAGTATTGATCCTTGTGCTACTCCTGCCGTAAGATCCTTTATCCTCTTTCCATCTACCGTGTTGTATATCAATCTTCGCTCGCTTAAGTAATCCATTATAACTTTCAGAAGGTACGTAGGTATAGTGAACTTATTTTGTAATGCGTCTATGATGTCAGTCCATCTTGCCGAATTAAAGGCATTTTTGACATCCAAGGTAACAAGTAGAACTATTTTCCTCGAGTGATGTGTTTCCATTCATGTGGCTTCCGCAGTTTCTGTTACCACTTGATAGCGTCAACGGTCGACCTTCCCTTTCTGAACCCGAACTGTGTGTTGGCTAATCCACCAGCTATATGAATTGCTGCTCGCAGTCTTGTTTTTATTAACCTTTCGAAGAGTTTCCCGGCCGTATCTAACATACATAGTGGCCTGTATGACGATGCTGCTCCTCTTACTCCTTTAGCTTTGTCAATTAAAACCAGTCTTGCTTCTGTCCACCTTTTGCTGAATACTCCTTCTTTTAGGCAGCAATTATACATATTCAGCATCATTTGTGGATTATTCGAAGCTACTAATTTGATGACCTCTGCTGGTATTCTATCAGGTCCGGGGGCTTTCTTGTTTTTCATAGATTTTACTGCATCTTCTAGTTCTATTTGTGTAAAAATTGGGGCTTCTCCTGGTTCTTCGTGCCTCTGCAATACATTTCTTCTAGGGTGTGTAGGGAAAAGTGTGTTTACAATATTTTCCATAACGTCCGCTTCTAGCTGATTTTCTGATGCTGGTGCTCTGATTCTTTTCATTACAATTTTGTATCCAAGTCCCCAGGGATCATTGTTTATTTCTTCACACAAACTTTTCCAGTTTTTCATTTTACTCTTCTTTATTATAATTCGGAGCGTTTTTCTCGCTATTCTATATTCCTCTAGTTTGCTTGTTTCTGCTGCTCCATTTCTCTGTAGACGCAAACATTTTCTTCTCAATTCCGCTATTTCTTCTGTCCACCAGTATACAGGGCATCTGTTTCTATTTCCAAACTTCTTGGGCATTGATTCTTCACAAGCTCTTGCGATGGTGTCCATAGTAACTTTCACCACTGCTTCTGCTCGTTCTCTGCCTGTTTCGTTCTGTGGCACTTGCATTACTCTTTCTAGATTTCTCCTTATTACACCGGCCATTTTTTCTTTATCCAGCTTATTGACGTTCCATATACCTTCTCGCTGGTTGTTGCGATTTCTTTCTCTCCTTCTCGTGCATATTTCGGATTGTATATACTGATGATCGCTGCCAGAATAATCCTCTAGAACCATCCAGTTTTCTATGTTGTTAGCAAGTTCTTCTGTTGCTAGGGATATATCGGGTATAGTTTCGGTGTACCCGGGTCTCCTGAATGTGCTGGTATTTCCTAAGCTTAACACAATTAAATTTTGTCTTGCTACCATTTCCAAAATTTGCCTTCCCCTGTTATCTGTAACTGGCAATCCCTACTCCACTGCTTTAGCATTGAAGTCACCGGCGACTACTACATTTCCTCCTAGTTCTATTATCTTATCTTCTAATTGCTCCATTTTCTGTCGATATTTAATTAATAATAATAATAATAATAATAATAAAAATAATAATAATAATAATAGTAATAATAATAATAATAATAATAATAATAATAATTATAATAATAATAATAATTATAATAATAATAATAATAACAATAATAATAATAATAATAATAATAATAATAATAATAATAATAATAATAATTATAATAATAATAATAATAATAATAGTAATAATAATAATAATAATAATAATAATTTTTTTTTTTTTTTTTTTTAGAAGGGAAAATCCTTTATGGATGAAGGGCGCACGTGCGTCCAACAATGTCGGAGTCTCCCATATTGGGCATACCGACTAAAAAACCTCCAGCTCTCCACGGACACTAGCCTGGAACCGTTTGTCACATTACTTCGGGCTAGGTGCAATGCCATCGCTTTGAAGGCTGCTGCCTATCTGAAGTCTGTAGGTTGGACCCCTTTGGTGTCTAGGTCCAACTGTTTTTTCGCAGTATTTTCTGCGAAAAGAGTGACAAACTGTCCCAAGCTCCCCTACCCTGTAAAGTGTGGCCCACCACTGTGTCCGGAGAGAACCGCGGTACAACTTCCCTTAGCTGCATACGCTCTCGAGCCCACCTTTCACAGATGAAAAAAGTGTGCTCAGCATCATCGTGCATGTGGCAATATATGCACTCCGCTGAACGTGCCTTCCCCATCTTGTGCAGATAGGCCCGAAAGTATCCATGTCCCCTCAGCAGCTGAGTGAAGTAGTAATCTACCTCTCCATGTCGACGTTCTACCCATGGGGTAACCTCCCCGATGAGCCGCCTCGTCCATATCCCTCGTTCCTTCACATCCCAGTTCTCCTGCCATTGCCGAAGCGTGCGATTCCGCTCTTCCTGCTGCACTGACTCTATATTTTCTTCGGCCTTTGTCCGGTATATCGCTGACGCTTCCTTGCAAGTAGTGCAATTGGAATGACGCCAGCGATAACCAGGACAGCTGGCTCCGAGACAGTTCTGTAAGCAGACGCCACTCGCAACGCCGCCAGCCTTTGGACCCGACCCAGCCTTATCCGATAGCACTCCTTTGCTAGAGCATGACCCCATATCTCGGCACCATACAGCAAGACTGACTGGACCGCAGACATCAGTAGACGCCTCCAACTCGATGTTGGTCCACCTATGTTGGCCATCAATCGAGCCAGCGCCATGACACCATTTGCGGCCCTATCAGCAGTCTTCTTGATCTGCTCAAAGTAATTTAGCCTGAAAGCGTACTGCCGCGGAGACAAACCTCCGGCTACCTCGATGGCAGACAACAGCCTTGGCTTGAGTAACTTCTCAAGAACCTTTCTCGCAGTGTCCAGCATGCCCATCGGACGGTATGAGGAATGTAGCTCCGGGTCTCCTTTCTCCTTGCTAATAAGTACCAGCCTAGCTGTCTTCCAACACTTAGGGAAAATTCCCGCTGAGAGACAGGCGTTGTACATACTCAACAGAATTTTCGGATTATACCGAAAAACCAGCTTTAATAATAATAATAATAATAATAATAATAATAATAATAATAATAATAATAATAAAAATAATAATAATAATAATAATAATAATAATAATAATAATAATAATAATAATAATAATAATAATAATAATAATAATAATGATAATAATAATAATAATAATAATAATAATAATAATAATAATAATAATAATAATAATAATAATAATAATAATAATAATAATAATTATAATAATAATAATAATAATAATAATAATAATAATAAAAATAATAATAATAATAATAATAATAATAATAATAATAATAATAATAATAATAATAATAATAATAATTATAATAATAATAATAATAATAATAATACTAATAATAATAATAATAATAATAATAATAATAATAATAATAATAATAATAATAATAATAATAATAATAATAATAATAATAATAATAACAATAATAAAAATAATAATAATAATAATAATAATAATAATAATAAAAATAATAATAATAATAATAATAATAATAATAATAATAATAATAATAATAATAATAATGATAATAATAATAATAATAATAATAATAATAATAATAATAATAATAATAATAATAATAATTATAATAATAATAATAATAATAATAATAATAATAATAATAATAATAATAATAATAATAATAATAATTATAATAATAATAATAATAATAATAATAATAATAATAATAATAATAATAATAATAATAAGAATAATAATAATAATAATAATAATAATAATAATAATTATAATAATAATAATAATAATAATAATAATAATACTAATAATAATAATAATAATAATAATAATAATAATAATAATAATAATAATAATAATAAAAATAATAATAATAATAATAATAATAATAATAATAATAATAAGAATAAGAATGATAATAATAATAATAATACTAATAATAATAATAATAAGAATAATAATAATAATAATAATAATAATAATAATAATAATAATACTAATAATAATAATAATAATACTAATAATAATAATAATAAGAATGATAATAATAATAATAATAATGATAATAATAATAATAATACTAATAAGAATAATAATAATAATAATAATAATAATAATAATAATAATAATAATAATAATAATAATAATAATAATAATAATAATAATAATACTAATCTTAATTATAATAATAATAATAATAATTTTTTTTTTTTTTTTGTGCTGTTTTACGGTTATAGATGGTGTCGCGGGGAAAATCTGCTTAACAGACTACCGAGTGCAGGGTTGGTCGGTTTCTCTTTGCATTACACTAAGACGTACTGCAAAAAAGGAACCAACCGACCGGCTAAAAACCCCCACCTTCTGTTCCCTTGACCCACGATGTATATCCCAGTTTGGAACCGCGTTAGCATTTCTTCAAACTGGCGAAAAAGTGCTGGCTTCGGTGTTTCCGTATGAATTATCCCGTTCGCTCTTCTCTGCATATGTCTATCGACAGCGGCAGACTGGAAAATAAATTCTACTGTCCCTCTTCTAATATTATTACTAAAAACAATATTAGCTTTTTAATCCTTTTCTATTATGGCTAGGTTATTTCCCATTTACAAACAAAAACTATTCTAAACAGAGCTATATAATCCCTAGAGGTGCTGTCTTGAAGTAGCTTCCAACATGTCAAGCTGCCTCAGAACGCGGGACTAGGTTATTTCTGTTTACATCTATTCTACAAATAACTAGAAAACTAAAAACTATTCTATACAGAGCTACATAGTCCCTAGAGGTGCTGTTTTGAAGCAGCTTCCAGCATGTCAAGCTGCCTCATGATGCTGGACTAGGTTATTTCTGTTCTACATCTATTCTACAAATAGCTACTTGACTCCCAAAATCGTTTTGCGTAGGCCCGACTATTTGGCGAGTTACTATCTACTTCCATATGTAACAAAAATTACAAAAAAACAGTACTACTGTGCTACTTAACAAAACAGCGATACGTTTTATCTAATTTCGCTCATAAGTCTACCGAGATCTACCACACGCCGACAGCATCAGCAGTAACTAGTGTCGCAGAGTTAAATTTGTTGTTAATTTAACAAAAACAAAACTACAGCACCAGTAAGCCTGTATGCCACGGGCGTCAAGCAGACCACGCCGGACTCAAAAGCAGAAACCCGACTACACTGAGGTCTATTTCCTAACTTAGAAGATCTATTCCGAATCTTCTAAGTAGCCCAGTCTCTTCTTCTTTCGTAATACCGCCTCGACGTAGACTGACACGGCGTTCCAATTTTCTTCCGTGTCTATCATTATGGTGGTTACATTATCCGGCGTAACATCCCCTACCATTCGAGTTAGAGCGCTTCTTTCCTCCGCTGCGACGTCGCACTCGAAAAAAGTGTGCTCGACCGTATCTTCCGCTGTGTCGCAGTGGCGACATCTCGGACTGTTTACTTTATTCATTCTGTATCCATGCCCCGAGAGCATTTGCATGGTATAGAAGTTCACTTCGCCGTGCCTCCGGTTAACCCAAACCGCTAGTTGTGGTATCAATCTTGCGGTCCAGCGTCCTCTGTGTTCCCCATTCCATTGTTCTTGCCATTTTTCTAGGCTTTGTCTCCTCGCGTCTCCTGACACTTCTTTTCTGTCTCTTCCCGCAGCCCTATTATATATCTGCTTCCTCTCTCGGGCTAACAATGTTATCGGTATCACGCCTGCAATAACATTTACCGCTGGGTATGAGACCGTCCGGTAGGAGCACGCTATCCGCAGAGCCCCTCTTCGTTGTACCGCTTCCATGGGCTTCCGGCAATACTCTCTATTTAGGGAATGTGGCAAAATCTCTGCACCGTACAGGAGCACTGAATGTGTCGTGCACAGCACAACATTAACAGCCTCCTTTTAATCTGCTCAAATTCTTGGTTATCATGGCCGCCTTGTCTGTAGCTTTTTTGATATGCCTCCAAAAATTCAGTTTGGTATCCAACATGACACCAAGATACCTCGAAGCTTCCTTAGTTTGAATGACCACAGGCCCCACTTCCATTGGCACAATGGTTCTCATTCTCTTTTTTGTGAGTAGCACAATTTCGGTTTTTGTTTCCGCAAGCTCTAAGCCGTGTCTGTTCATCCAGCTACTCACTCTTCTCATGACTTGATTCAACCTGATTTGCGCATCTTCCATGGTCCGAGCTGATATTATTGCACCTAGGTCGTCTGCAAAGCCTACTAGAGTTATATCATCTGGCATTTCTGCCTCCAGCAAGCTATTGTATAATATATTCCACGGGTCCGGTCCTAGGATCGATCCTTGTGCTGCGCCGGATGTTACGCTTTTGGTTACACTGCCGATCTTGGTTTCATACTGAAAGCTGCGTTCTCTCAGGTAGTCTTTTACCATCCTGAGCAGATATGCTGGAATGCTGAAATTTTTTTCCAGGGCATCAATCATGTCTTCCCATCTTGCCGAGTTGAAGGCGTTTTTCACGTCCAAGGTAACAAAGACAACTATTCTTCTTGAGAAATGGTTCCTTGCTTCCGCCGCTTCTACCTTTTCCATTACTACTCGTATTGCATCTATTGTTGATCTTCCTTGTCTGAATCCGAATTGCATATCTGACAGACCACCGGTCGTTCGTATCGCCTCTTCTATTCTAGGTTTCTGGTGAAGGTGTTTTTCACGTCCAAGGTAACAAAGACAAATATTCTTCTTGAGAAATGGTTCCTTGCTTCCGCCGCTTCTACCTTTTCCATTACTATTCGTATTGCATCTATTGTTGATCTTCCTTGTCTGAATCCGAATTGCATATCTGACAGACCACCGGTCGTTCGTATCGCCTCTTCTATTCTGGGTTTCAATAGCCTTTCGAGGAGCTTTCCAGCCGTGTCCAGCATACACAGTGGTCCGAATGAGGACGGTGATATTCTGCCGCCTTTCCCTTTGTCGGTTAAGACAAGTCGAGCTACCTTCCATCTTTTGCTGAAAACGCCTTCTTTTAGACATGTGTTGTACATATTTTGCATCATTTGCGGGCAAGTTTCCACCACGGCTTTGATGACTTCCGCTGGAATCCCGTCAGGGCCTGGAGCTTTCTTATTCTTCATAGCTTTTGTTGCTTAAACAAGTCCTTCCTGCATGAAAGCTGGTACTTCCTCTGGTGAAACCATCACATCACTCCAGTTTCTAATCGGGTGCGATGGGAATAAAATATCTACTATATTTTCCATCGAACTCTCTTCGATTGAATTTGTTGCTGTAGCTATTTTCAACTTCTTCATGACTATCTTGTATCCAAGCCCCCACGGGTCACTGTTTACATCTTCGCAAAGCCTTTTCCATGCAACCTTTTTGCTCAATTTTATGGTTTTCCTGAGTGTTTTGCGGCTTATTTTATATGCTGCCATTTTTTCCGTTGCATCCGCTCTGTTCCGTGATCGCTGTGCAATTCTTCGAAGATGCTGACACCTTCTTCGTAGCTCCGCTATTTCTTCATTCCACCAGTATACCGGTTTTCTTTTTGTAAATTTCCTCTTTCGTGGCATTGATTCCTCGCAGGCTAGTATGAGTGCACTCATTGTCTGCTCTACCACTGCCTCAGCTTTTATCCTACCTTCTAGCCCTACACCTGCCTGCATTGTGTCACCTAGGCTATATCTAAGTGATTCACTCAATCTTCTAGTATCGAGTTTATTCACGTTATATCTAGAACTTTCCGTTGTGCTCTCGGATATCATTTCTTCTCTAATATTTATATTAAATGTAATGCACTGATGATCGCTCCCTGTGTAGTCCTCCATAACTACCCAATCAGTAATAAATCCCGCTATATTCTGTGTAGCCAGGGAGATGTCCGGTATTGTTTCTGCGTACCCTGGTCGCCGAAACGTTGTTGTGCTTCCGGAGTTTATGATTATCAGCCCTTGTCTGGCTGCCATGTCTAAAATCTGCGATCCTCTGCTGTTCGTTGTGGGCATTCCCCACTCCATTGCTTTTGCATTAAAATCGCCACCAATAATTTTCTGCCAATATTGTTCCGATACTGCGTCCTCTAGATTCTCGATCATCTCCTGGAATTCCTGCGCCGTTTGGTTTGGTGTTAAATAGCAGGTTATGATGGTGAACTGGCTACTCTTAACCCAAACGAAGCCATTTCCGGCCCCATGTTCCAATGCGTGTATTTTTCCAGGGTTTGGGATCCAGATTGCCGCCGTGTCGGTGACATCTGAGAACCAGTTGTTTCTGCTCCGGTGGACGTACTGCTCGCTAATTAGTAGAGCATCAATTTCTTTTTCAAGCGTGATCTGTGTTAAGAGATCATCTGCTACTCGACTTCTATGCATATTTCCTTGAAGAACTTTTATCATCTTCTATTTTTTCTATTTTTTCTGACTTCCTCAAGAGCTCTCCGAAATGCACTGCCGTCTTTCGTACCTGACACATGGCTCGTTGCCTTTGCTTTAATTTCCGTACACAGGATGCATTTCGCAGCTTGCGTGCAGCTTTTAATCTTGTGACCTTTCCGTCCACATTTATAGCACGTATCCTCTCGATTAGGCGCTTTGCAGTCTCTTCTGAAGTGTACAAAGTTCATGCACCTATAACAGCGCACTACTGGTGTTCTGGGTTCCCGTATTCTACATCTGATTAGCCCTCTTCTGATCTTTGCTGTCTTCAGGAGTTCCCTGGCGTCTTTTTTCTCCATTTCTATAATGGCCAACATTTGCTCTCTCTTGTTCGGTTTAGTTAAGCTGAACCTACATTGGACTTCCTTTCCCAAGTCTCTATTAAGTGCTGCTTGCACCTCTTCGCTTGTAGTGAGACTATCCAAGTCCCGTATCTCCAAAGTTGTTTTGGCCGTTAGTTCTTTAACGTCTGCCATTTTCCCCCGAATCTTTCGGAGTTCCTCCTTGATTTCCTCCTTTCCTTCTGCCTTATTGTTTAATTCCAGCTGAACCGCTCCGTTTTGTGTCTTCCGGATTCCCTTTATGTCGGCTTTGGAAGCGTCTGGGTTTACTCGCTCCCGTATTTCCCTCAGAATCTCAGCATATGTTTTGCCTTCGGCGGGCTTAATTATAATTGCCTGTGGTCGCGGCCTTTTAATTTGTCTACTCCTTCTTCTTCTCCTTCCCTTTCCTTCGCCGTTTTCTGTTTTCCCAGCACTTTGGCTGTTCGTTGCCCCTTTTTCCCTCGGGAGGCGTCGCTGTCTAGAAGTATCTCCTTCACCTGGCGGTCGGTTAAAGGTTTTATTTTTGTTGTTTTGGACGACTATCCATTCGCCTTCGCCTTGGTTTTCAACAGTTTTCCTTTTTCTGGGTGGTGGGGTTTCTGTACAGCTTATAGGAGACCCTCTAGCTCCCTTCATGTTTAATCGCAACAAACTGTCGTATACGGCACTATCCCCACAGGTCGGGACCGAGGATTGAACCTTGTGCTGCACCTCCAGAGACAGTGATACTCCCTTGTCCTTCAGCTGTATCGAAGAGTACTGTACGGTCGTCAAGGTAGTCGCTGATCATTCCTAGCATATATTCTGGAACGCGGAATTCCTGCTCTAGAGCTAGGAGCATGTCGCTCCATCTGGCCGAATTAAACGCATTTTTCACGTCAAAATTCAGAAGGAGGACTATACGACGTGAAAAATGGTTGTGGTCCTCGGCCCTGCTCATTGCACATGTGACTTCCACAATGGCATCTGCTGTCGGACGACGAGCCCTGAAACTGTACTGACACGGAGAACTCCAGCTTCCTCGATGGCAGACAACAGCCCTGGCTTGAGTAACTTCTCAAGAACCTTTCCCGCAGTGTCCAGCATGCAGAGCGGACGGTATGAGGAAGGTAGCTCCGGGTCTAATAATAATAATAATAATAATAATATTAATAATGATAATAATAATAATAATAATAATAATAATAATAATGATAATGATAATGATAATAATAATAATAATAATAATAATAATAATAATAATAATAATAATAATAATAATAATAATAATAATAATAATAATAATAAAAATAATAATAATAATAATAATTTTTTTTTTTTTTTTTTTCGTAGGTCGGTGGTGAAAACCTTTTATAGGTATCTTGAAGGGTCCGCACTTCAAGGGTATGTGAGACTCCCATGATCTCGTTCGGTCTACTCACCAAATACACCACCTCCTTTTCCCACGGTGAAACCAACCCGGAACCGCTTTCGCATTACTTCAAGTTGTGCCGTGCTTGTTCCTTTTTTTTAATTTTATTTTATGATTCTTCTTCTAGGTCTTCTAAATATCTGAGCTGTTTCTTCCTGCCAAGTATTAATTCTATGTATTTAGCTATTGCATTTTTCTTGGTTTTCAAGCATTACAGAAATTATATTTTCTGATTATAATTCTCCTACTGCTACTATTAAAGATTCTCTTTCTGTTTCTGCTAAATCACATTCGAAAAAGTGTGATGCGCTGTGTCATGTGTTGCGCTGCAGTGACTGCATCCTGGATTGTTTACTTTGCCCATTTTGTAGAGGTAGGATCGAAAATATCCGTGGCCTGATAGGAACTGAGTGATTTAAAAATTTACTTCTCCATGGTGTCGGTTAAACCAGACTTCTACTTGTGGGATTAATCTAGCCGTCCATCGCCCGTGCTGATCATTACTCCAGTGTTCTTGCCATCTTGTCATCGTGTACCTTCTTTCCTCTTCTACAATGACATCTCGGCTCGTTGCTTGATCCCTTATATATATATTTCTTCGTTCTTGCGCTAGCAAATCAATCGGAATCACGCCCGCGATTACCATGACCGCCGAATGCGAAACTGTTCGATAGGAGCACGCGACTCGGAGAGTCCCTCTTCGTTGCACCGCTGCTATGCGATTTTTACAATACCTCTTGTCCATCGCATGTCCCCAGATTTCAGCTCCGTATAGAAGGATTGATTCTACGGTTTTCATAATGATTCGTCTTTTTTCTGGTTTGGGTCCTCCAATGTTTGCCATAAGTTTGCTTAGCTTGATTGTAGTTTCTGCTGCTTTATCTGCTACTTTTTGGATTTGTTGCCAAAATGTTAGCCTTGTATCAATAGTAACTCCTAAGTAATTTGCTGATTCTCTGGTCATTTTTGTTTCTGGACCTACTTGCATTGGAATTATAGTTGGTATTCTTTTCTTAGTTAACATAACGATTTCTGTTTTAGCCGTTGCTAATTCTAATCTATGTTCCCTCATCCAACTATACACTCTTCTCATAACTTGATTCAGCCTAATCTGTGATTCTGCTATATCCCGTGCCGTTATAATAGCTGCTATATCATCAGCGTAAGCTACTAGCTGTATATTTTCAGGCATTTCCATACATAATAGACTGTTGTACAGAACATTCCATAGTTCTGGTCCTAGTATTGATCCTTGTGCTACTCCTGCTGTAAGATCCTTTATCCTCTTTCCATCTACCGTGTTGTATATCAATCTTCGCTCGCTTAAGTAATCTATTATAACTTTCAGAAGGTACGTAGGTATAGTGAACTTATTTTGTAATGCGTCTATGATGTCAGTCCATCTTGCCGAATTAAAGGCATTTTTGACATCCAAGGTGACAAGTAGAACTATTTTCCGCGAGTGATGTGTTTCCATTCGTGTGTCTTCCGCAGTTTCTGTTACCACCTTGATAGCGTCAACGGTCGACCTTCCCTTTCTGAACCCGAACTGTGTGTTCGCTAATCCACCAGCTGTATGAATTGCTGCTTGCAGTCTTGTTTTTATTAACCTTTCAAAGAGTTTTCCGGCCGTACCTAACATACATAGTGGCCTGTATGACGACGCTATTCCTTTTACTCCTTTACCTTTGTCAATTAAAACCAGTCTTGCTTCTTTCCACCTTTTGCTGAATACTCCTTCTTTTAGACAGCAATTATACATATTCAGCATCATTTGTGGATTATTCGAAGCTACTAATTTGATCACCTCTGCTGGTATTCTATCAGGTCCGGGGCCTTTCTTGTTTTTCATAGATTTTACTGCATCTTCTAGTTCTATTTGTGTAAAAATTGGGGCTTCTCCTGGTTCTTCGTGCCTCTGCAATACATTTCTTCTAGGGTGTGTAGCAAAAAGTGTGTTTACAATATTTTCCATAACGTCCGCTTCTAGCTGATTTTCTGATGCTGGTGCTCTGATTCTTTTCATTACAATTTTGTATCCAAGTCCCCAGGGATCATTGTTTATTTCTTCACACAAACTTTTCCAGTTTTTCATTTTACTCTTCTTTATTATAATTCGGAGCGTTTTTCTCGCTATAATTCGGAGCGTTTTTCTCGCTATTCTATATTCCCCTAGTTTGCTTGTTTCTGCTGCTCCATTTCTCTGTCGCTGTGCTATGCGGCGGAGACGCAAACATTTTCTTCTCAATTCCGCTATTTCTTCTGTCCACCAATATACAGAGCATCTGTTTCTTTTTCCAAACTTCTTGGGCATTGATTCTTCACAAGCTCTTGCGATGGTGTCCATAGTAACTTTCACCACTGCTTCTGCTCGTTCTCTGCCTGTTCCGTTCTGTGGCACTTGCATTACTCTTTCTAGATTTCTCCTTATTACACCGGTCATTTTTTCTATATCCAGCTTATTGACGTTCCATGTACCTTCTCGCTGGTTGTTGCGATTTCTTTCTCCCCTTCTCGTGCATATTTCGAATTGTATATACTGATGATCGGTGCCAGTATAATCCTCTAGAACCATCCAGTTTTCTATGTTGTTAGCAAGTTCTTCTGTACCTAGGAATATATCGGGTATGGTTTCGAATAATAATAATAATAATAATAATAATAATAATAATAATAATAATAATAATAATAATAATAATAGTAATAATAATAATAATAATAATAATAATAATAAAATAATAATAATAATAATAATAATAATAATAATAAAAATAATAATAATAATAGTAATAATAATAACAATAATAATAATAATAATAATAGTAATAATAATAATAATAATAATAATAATAATAATAATAATAATAATAATAATAATAATAATAATAATAATAATAATAATAATAATAATAATAATAATAATAATAATAATAATAATAATAATAATAATAATAATAATAATAATAATAATAATAATAATAATAATAATAATAATAATAATAATAATAATAATAATAATAATAATAATAATAATAATAATAATAATAATAATAATAATAATAATAATAATAATAATAATAATAATAATAATAATAATAATAATTTTTTTTTTTTTTTTTTGTTGCTTTTTTACGGTTATAGATGGTGTCGCGGGGAAAATCTGCTTAACAGACTACCGAGTCGGTCGGTTTCTTTTTGCATTACACTAAGACGCACTGCAAAAAAGGAACCAACCGACCGGCTGAAAACCCCCTCCATCTGTTCCCTTGACCCACGATGTATATCCCAGTTTGGAACCGCGTTAGCACTTCTTCAAACTGGCGAAAAAGTGCTGGCTTCGGTGTTTCCGTGTGAATTATCCCGTTCGCTCTTCTCTGCATATATCTATCGACAGCGGCAGACTAGAAAATAAATTCTACTGTCCCCATTCTAATATTATTACTAAAAACAATATTGATTTTTGATTTTCTAATCCTTTTCTATTATGGCTAGGTTATTACCCATTTACAAACAAAAACTATTCTAAACAGAGCTATATAATCCCTAGAGGTGCTGTCTTGAAGTAGCTTCCAATATGTCAAGCTGCCTCAAAAAGCGGGACTAGGTTATTTCTGTTTACATCTATTCTACAAATAACTAGAAAACTAAAAACTATTCTATACAGAGCTACATAGTCCCTAGAGGTGCTGTCTTGAACCAGCTTCCAGCATGTCAAGCTGCCTCAAGATGCTGGACTAGGTTATTTCTCTTCTACATCTATTCTACAAATAGGTACTTGACTCCAAAATCGTTTTGCGTAGCCCCGACTATTTGGCGAGTTACTATCTACTTCCATATGTAACAAAAATAACAAAAAAACAGTACTACTGTGCTACATAACAAAACAGCGATACGTTTTATCTAATTTCGCAAATAAGTCTACCGAGATCTACCACACGCCGACAGCATCAGCAGTAACTAGTGTCGCAGAGTTAAATTTGTTGTTAATTTAACAAAAACAAAACTGCGGCACCAGTAAGCCTGTATGCCACCGGTGCCAAGCAGACCACGCCAGACTCAAAAGCAGAAACCCGACTACACTGAGGTTTATTTCCTAACATAGAAGATCTATTCCGAATCTTCTAAGTAGCCCAGTCTCTTCTTCTTTCGTAATACCGCCTCGACGTAGACTGACACGGCGTTCCAATTTTCTTCCGTGTCTATCATTATGGTGGTTATATTATCGGGCGTAACATCCCCTACCATTCGAGTTAGAACGCTTCTTTCCTCCGCTGCGACGTCGCACTCGAAAAAAGTGTGCTCGACCGTATCTGCCGCAGTGGCGACATCGCGGACTGTTTACTTTATTCATTCTGAATAAATAAGCTCGAAAGTATCCATGCCCCGGGAGCATTTGCGTGGTATAGAAGTTCACTTCGCCGTGCCTCCGGTTAATCCAAACCGCTAGTTGTGGTATCAATCTTGCGGTCCAGCGGCCTCTGTGTCCCCCATTCCATTGTTCTTGCCATTTTTCTAGGCTTTGTCTCCTCGCGTCTCCTGACACTTCTTTTCTGTCTCTTCCCGCAGCCCTATTATATATCTGCTTCCTCTCTCGGGCTAACAATATTATCGGTATCACGCCTGCAATAACATTTACAGCTGGGTATGAGACCGTCCGGTAGGAGCACGCTACCCGCAGAGCCCCTCTTCGTTGTACCGCTTCCATGGGCTTCCGGCAATACTCTCTATTTAGGGCATCTGCCCAAATCTTGCACCGTACAGGAGCACTGAATGTGTCGTGGACATTAACAGCCTCCTTTTGCACGGTGAAGGTCCACCGATGTTCGCCATTAATCTGCTCAAATTCTTGGTTATCACGGCCGCCTTGTCTGTAGCTTTTTTGATATGCCTCCAAAAATTTAGTTTGGTATCCAACATGACACCAAGATACCTCGAAGCTTCCTTAGTTTGAATGACCACAGGCCCCACTTCGATTGGCACAATGGTTCTCATCCTCTTTTTTGTGAGTACAATTTCGGTTTTTGCTTCCGCAAGCTCTAAGCCGTGTCTGTTCATCCAGCTACTCACTCTTCTCATGACTTGATTCAACCTGATTTGCGCATCTTCCATGGTCCGAGCTGATATTATTGCACCTAGGTCGTCTGCAAAGCCTACTAGAGTTATATCATCTGGCATTTCTGCCTCCAGTAAGCTATTGTATAATATATTCCACAGGTCCGGTCCTAGGATCGATCCTTGTGCGCACCGGATGTTACGCTTTTGGTTACACTGCCGATCTTGGTTTCATACTGAAGGCTGCGTTCTCTCAGGTAGTCTTTTACCATCCTGAGCAGATATGCTAATAATAATAATAATAATAATAATAATTTTTTTTTTTTTTTTTGCTTTTTTACGGTTATAGATGGTGTCACGGGGAAAATCTGCTTAACAGACTACCGAGTGCCGGGTTGGTCGGTTTCGTTTTGCATTACACTAAGACGCACTGCAAAAAAGGAACCAACCGACCGGCTAAAAACCCCCACCATCTGTTCACTTGACCCACGATGTATATCCCAGTTTGGAACCGCGTTAGCATTTCTTCAAACTGGCGAAAAAGTGCTGGCTTCGGTGTTTCCGTGTGAATTATCCCGTTCGCTCTTCTCTGCATATATCTATCGACAGCGGCAGACTGAAAAATAAATTTTACTGTCCTTCTTCTAATATTATTACTAAAACAATATTAATTTTCTAAGCCTTTTCTATTATGGCTAGGTTATTTCCCATTTACAAACAAAAACTATTCTAAACAGAGCTATATAATCCCTAGAGGTGCTGTCTTGAAGTAGCTTCCAACATGTCAAGCTGCCTCAAAACGCTGGACTAGGTTATTTCTGTTTACATCTATTCTACAAATAACTAGAAAACTAAAAACTATTCTATACAGAGCTACATAGTCCCTAGAGGTGGTGTCTTGAAGCAGCTTCCAGCATGTCAAGCTGCCTCAAGATGCTGGACTAGGTTATTTCTGTTCTACATCTATTCTACAAATAATAATAATAATAATAATAATAATAATAATAATAATAATAATAATAATAAAAATAATAATAATAATAATAATAATAATAATAATAATAATAATAATAATAATAATAATAATAATAATAATAATAATAATAATAATAATAATAATAATAATAATAATAATAATAATAATAATAATAATAATAATAATAATAATAATAATAATAATAATAATAATAATAATAATAATAATAATAATAATAATAATAATAATAATAATAATAATATAAATAATAATAATAATAATAATAATAATAATAATAATAATAATAATAATAATAATAATAATAATAATAATAATACTAATAATACTAATAATAATAATAATAATAAACTGTCGTATGCGGCATTCCAAAGGTCGGGACCGAGGATTGAGCCTTGTGCTGCACCTCCCGAGACAGTGACTCTCCCTTGTCCTTCAGCCGTATCGAAGGGTACTGTACGGTCGTCAAGGTAGTCGCTGATCATTCCTAGCAGATATTCCGAAACACGAAATTCCTGCTCTAGAGCTTGGAGCATGTCGCTCCATCTGGCCGAATTAAACGCAATTTTCACGTCTAAAGTCACAAGGAGGACTATACGACGGTCAAAATAGTTGTGGTCCTCGGCCCTGCTCATCGCAGATGTGACTTCCACAATGGCATCTGCTGTGGAACGACCAGCCCTGAAACCGTACTGACGTGGAGACAAAGCTCCAGCTGCCTCGATGGCAGACAACAGCCTTGACTTGAGTAACTTCTCAAGAACCTTTCCCGCAGTGTCCAGCATGCAGAGCGGACGGTATGAGGAAGGTAGCTCCGGGTCTCCTTTCTCCTTGCTGATGAGTACCAGCCTAGCTGTCTTCCAACACTTGGGGAAAATTCCCGCTGACAGACAGGCATTGTACATACTCAACAGAATATTCGGATTATACCGAAAAACCAGCTTTAATATCTCTCCTTGGATATCGTCTGGACCTGGGGCCTTCTTGACCTTGAGGGATTGAATGGCCACTTCCAGCTCCTCCATTGTAAACGGAGAAGCGCCATCCCGGTTGTATACTCTAGCAGCTCGCTGGGGATGCACTGGAAAGAGGGTATTAACTAGGTGCGTTGTGGTCCGCATGTCCATGGGCGGAGGGGTTTTCAGTGCCCCAATTTTCTGGGTTACAATTTTGTAACCTAAACCCCATGGATCTGAGTTTATATCCTCTCTCAGTGCTTCCCAGCATCTCGCCTTGCTGTGATTGATTGCACGTCGCAACTGGCGCTTTTTCTCCTTGTGATTCGAGAACCTGAGCCTAACCTCCTCCTCCGTTCTAGCTCTCTGAGCCTTTCTCCGCAGTCGGAGACAATCTCTCCGGAGGTCAGCTATCTCGGCTGTCCACCAGTACATTGGCTGTTTTCCATGAGGAATTCGCCTCCGAGGCATTGAGCGGTCGCAGGCTAGGGTGATTTGACGCAGAGTGGCGTCAACCAACGGCCCTGCCTGGTGAGGGCTTGCAGGCTGCCCATCGACCTGCATTTGGATACCTCCCCGGATGACCGCTGCAAACACCGCTTCGTCAATTCTCCCCATGTTCCAGCGCTGTGGTCTGCTATTTATTGTTCTTTGGAGTTGCCGCCTCTCACGGCGGAGCTAGGCTGGGGGCCTGTATAGAAACTAGCCCAGTCGCAAACGGTGTCCTCAGATATCTGGCGGTCTCTGAGTGTAAAAGCCTTACCCCCGTATGGGAGCTCTGCGGGGGCGGTCCGATTTTCTCGCCTTACTGGTGGGAACAAAATATGATTGAAAAAAAAAAACAAATTGAGACAATGAAGAAGATGGAGAAGGATGAAGGGACTTCAAGAAGGGGATTTGAGGAGAGCCCATCAAATAGACCTTTTAAACGGTGCCCGGTATTACTGCGTACACCTCCAACTACAGCTCGCTCAAATTCCTCACCACCGGCGGTGGTAAGGGAAAATGAGCACGAAGGCAGCATGGAGGCTAATGTCGGAGAAATATTCCAGAAGAGTGATGGCGTTCTGGCCAAAATGAGAGCTGCAACTCTGAGGCAAACGAACGTCAGCTCGGAAATAAAAGATGGCATGGCGGTGCTCCAGGATGCCTTGGACACGTTAAAAAGTTTGTGGAGCCGGAAAACTGGCACAAAAAGAATGGACAGCGGAACTCAGACGGAGATCCCAAGAAGAATTAGAGACTGTGCTGCCGAGACAGGCGATAAGAGGGCATTTGATACCACGAAAGCCCAAAAAACGATGACTGTGATACTGCCAGAAATAGTCACAGGTGGAACGCTGAAAAGGGGAGCTACCAGTCCGGCGGAAAAAGGGGCCATACCTAAAAAGAAGAAGGAGAAGGAAATGACTCCTCCACTCTTCGCCAACGTACAACAGTGGACAGAAGTAGAGAGGAAAAAAAGGAGGGCCAGGCGAAGACCAAAAAATCGTACAGCCGAAGAGCCTAAGCAAAAAGTACCTGAATCTTCCCAAGACATAGTAGCGGTAAATGCCAAAAAAGTGTAAGAACCAAAGGACGGCGGCCCGCCGTTACCATCAAGCCAGCGGAGGGTAAATCATATGCAGATGTCCTAAGAAGCATCAAGGCGAAAGTTAAGCCAGAGGAAACAGGTGCGGAAATAAAGGCAATCCGGCAAACACGCGATGGCAAGGTTCTTCTTGAAATCACTGACCAGAAAAGCTTGGGAAGTTTCACAAAGGCCCTAGAGGATGCAGTGGGCACTCTAGGTAGCGTGAAGAGCCTCGTACAGATGAGGTCCGTAGCAGTGAAAGATTTGGACTGCCTTACTGAGCGGACTGAAGTTGAGCAGGCATTGAGGAGGGATCTCGGAGATGTTGCTGTAATGAGGGTTGGTCTCGCAGCGCCAAATTCGAGGTCATAACTGACAGCCATCGTTTAACTTCCTGAGCAAGCTGCTGAAAAGCTGCTGAAGCAGGCAAGGCTCAAAGTAGGATCGGTTTCCTGCAGGGTTTCGTCACGGACCGATGTCAAACGCTGCTACAGGTGTCTAAATTACGGTCACGTGGCTGTTTCTTGCAGGGGACCTGACCGAAGCAAATCCTGCTACCGCTGCGGAAAGGAGGGGCATGTTGCTAAGGCCTGTAAAGAAAAGGCACACTGCATACTCTGCGCCGAAACTGGTACGCAACACGAAAGTCTAGGCCACACTCTAGGCACAGGGTTATGCAAGGTGTTCAGAGACGCTCTGAGAAAGACCAAAGGGACTGGAAAATGATCAGCGTCCTCCAGGCAAACTTAAATCATAGCCGAGTGGCAGATGACCACCTGCATCAGCTTGCTCGGGAGAAGAGTTCCGACATGCTGCTCATTAGTGAGCAGTATATGGACAGAACCACTTCTTGGTTCTCTGAAGAGCTTGGTACGGCGGCCATTTGGATACCTGAAGCAGCGAAAATTCCGGTACGAGAGCATAGGCGAGGGCGTGGGTTCGTGTGGTTAAACACGCGGATATCACTTTTATAGGTGTCTATCTGACACCCAACGAAGTCATAGCGGATTTCCGAGTGAAATTGGCGGACCTTGAGGATACAGTTTTGAACACGACGGGTCGCGTAGTGATTGGTGGCGATTTCAACGCTAAGGCAACCGAGTGGGGAATGCCCTACCCTGACTCGAGGGGAATCGAGGTGTTAGGGTTGGCATCCAGAACGGGTTTACTTGTTCTAAATATCGGCTCGACATCTACTTTTCGTCGACCGGGGTACTCAGAAACCATTCGCGACGTATCCTTTGCCTGTGAGCGCTTGGCCGCTCTGGTTGAAGGCTGGCATGTGATCGAGGACTACACGGGCAGTGACCATCAGTACATTGTATTCGTGGTCCGTGAGAGGAGGCACTTCCAAAGAACAATAATTAGCAGACCACAGCTTTGGAACTTGGGGAGAGTTGACGAAGCGGTATTTGCAGCGGTCATCCGGGAAGGTGTCCAAATGCAGGTCCAGGGGCAGCCTGCAAGCCCTCACCAGACAGGGCCGTTGGTTGACGCCACTCTGCGTCAAATAACCCTAGCCTGCGACCGCTCAATGCCTCGGAGGCGAATTCCTCATGGAAAACAGCCTATGTACTGGTGGACAGCCGAGATAGCTGACGTCCGGAGAGATTGTCTCCGACTGCGGAGAAAGGCTCAGAGAACTAGAACGGAGGAGGAGGTTAGGCTCAGGTCCTCGGATCACAAGGAGAAAAAGCGCCAGTTGCGACGTGCAATCCATCACAGCAAGGCGAGATGCTGGAAAGCACTGAGAGAGGATATAAACTCAGATCCATTAGGTTTAGGTTACAAAATTGTAACCCAGAAAATTGGGGCACTGAAAACCCCTCCGCCCATGGACATGCGGACCACAACGCACCTAGTAAATGCCCTCTTTCCAGTGCATCTCCAGCGAGCTGCTAGAGTATACAACCGGGATGGCGGTTCCCCGTTTACAATGGAGGAGCTGGAAGTGGCCATCCAATCCCTCAAGGTAAAAAGGCCCCAGGTCCAGACGGTATCCAAGGTGAAGTATTGAAGCTGGTTTTTCGGTATAATCCGAATATTCTGTTGAGTATGTACAATGCTTGTTTCTCAGCGGGAATTTTCCCCAAATGTTGGAAGACAGCTAGGCTGGTACTCATCAGCAAGGAGAAAGGAGACCCGGAACTACCTTCCTCATACCGTCCACTCTGTATGCTGGACATTGCGGGAAAGGTTCTTGAGAAGTTACTCAAGCCAAGGCTGTTGTCTGCCATCGAGGCAGCTGGAGGTTTGTCTCCGCGTCAGTACGGTTTCAGGGCTGGTCGTTCCACAGCAGATGCCATTGTGGAAGTCACATCTGCGATGAGCAGGGCCGAGGACCACAACTATTTTGAACGTCGTATAGTCCTCCTTGTGACTTTAGACGTGAAAATTGCGTTTAATTCGGCCAGATGGAGGGACATGCTCCAAGCTCTAGATCAGGAATTTCGTGTTTCGGAATATCTGCTAGGAATGATCAGCGACTACCTTGACGACCGTACAGTACTCTTCGATACGGCTGAAGGACAAGGGAGAGTCACTGTCTCGGGAGGTGCAGCACAAGGCTCAATCCTCGGTCCCGACCTTTGGAATGCCGCATACGACAGTTTATTATTATTATTATTATTATTATTTTTATTATTATTATTATTATTATCATTATTATTATTATTATTATTATTATTATTATTATTATTATTATTATTATTATTATTATTATTATCATTATTATTATTATTATTATTATTATTATTATTATTATTATTATTATTATTATTATTGTTATTATTATTATTATTATTATTATTATTATTATTATTATTATTATTATTATTATTATTATTATTGTTATTATTATTATTATTATTATTATTATTAGTATTATTATTATTATTATTATTATTATTATTATTATTATTATTATTATTATTATTATAATTATTATTATTATTATTATTATTATTATTATTATTATTATTATTATTTTTATTATTTTAATTATTATTATTATTATTATTATTTATTATAGATGTAGAACAGAAATAACCTAGTCCAGCATCTTGAGGCAGCTTGACATGCTGGAAGCTGCTTCAAGACAGCACCTCTAGGAACTATGTAGTTCTGTATAGAATAGTTTTTAGTTTTATAGTTATTTGTAGAATAGATGTAAACAGAAATAACCTAGTCCAGCGTTTTGAGGCAGCTTGACATGTTGGAAGCTACTTCAAGACAGCACCTCTAGGGATTATATAGCTCTGTTTAGAATAGTTTTTGTTTGTAAATGGGAAATAACCTAGCCATAATAGAAAAGGATTAGAAAATTAATATTGTTTTCAGTAATAATATTAGAAGAGGGACAGTAGAATTTATTTTCCAGTCTGCTGCTGTCGATAGACATATGCAGAGAAGAGCGAACGGGATAATTCACACGGAAACACCGAAGCCAGCAATTTTTCGCCAGTTTGAAGAAATGCTAACGCGGTTCCAAACTGGGATATACATCGTGGGTCAAGGAAACAGATGGTGGGGTCTTTAGCCGGTCGGTTGGTTCCTTTTTTGCAGTGGGTCTTAGTGTAATGCAAAAAGAAACCGACCAAACGGCACTCGGTAGTCTGTTAAGCAGATTTGCCCCGCGACACCATCTATAACCGTAAAAAAGCAAAAAAAAAAAAAAAAATTATTATTATTATTCTTATTATTATTATTATTATTATTATTATTATTAATATTATTATTATTATTATTATTATTATTATTATTATTATTATTATTATTATTATTATTATTATTATTATTATTATTATTATTATTATTATTATTATTATTATTATTATTATTATTATTATTATTATTACTATTATTATTATTATTATTATTATTATTATTATTATTATTATTATTATTATTATTATAATTATTATTATTATTATTATTATTATTATTATTTTTATTGGGAGGTAAAGGCTGGTATATGGTCTCAGACAAACGTTCTACCAACGGACGTCTTGAAAAAAACTGGGAAACGCCTACTGTAATTATCAGCTCTGCCAGCAAACCCTAATCTCACCTCCTCGAAGGTAGGTAACATAGTTATCTGCCGGGCACCTCCTGGTAACATACTTAGTATGGCTAACGAGATAGGGTAAAAGCGAATATTTGGCGCTCAAACTAAATAAAACAAGTTGGTGCAGGACGGGCGTGTATTACTCGTACAAGCGCGAAATGCTCGAAATCCAAGCGCGTCTGTATTCGTAGCGAGCGGCGACTTGGTCGGCGTCTGTACTCCATGTTAGGAGCGGCCGGAATTAAAAACGGAGATGAGTAACTCCATAAAGACTCAGTTTATAAATATGCAATGGATAAAACAATATATATAAATACCCCAGGTGGTAATCTAGCTATGCTAGAGAATCCATCCTCCAAGGAGGCCGATCCCACGGATTCTGGGGGGGATCGCTTATTGCTAAAAAATAAATCTGTGCCAAATGACCCGGCTAGCAACCGGCGCTTAGAGGTATGCGGGCCTCTGAGTGTTAAATATGTTACAGAAGAACAGAAGAAACAAAAGCAGCAACCAAAAATGGGAAGTTACCCATTTCAAAGAAGCAACAAAATAGTTCGTTCTCCAATTAAAGGAGCATCAGCCGAACTCACTAAATGCAGTAAGAAACTGATCGTCATAGCAGAAAAGACGGTAAATGGAGGAACGCCGAAAGAAGGTATACACAAATTATAAGTTTCCCAAATTGAAACATCAAGGAAAATCCCTGAAGAGGAACAGCAACTTCAGAAAATACAACATCTGACAGAAATCATGCTGGAAGCTGCTGCCAAGCAGAAAAACATTAGTATGTACATCAAAAATGGCCTAATAAAGTTACAGGAAGCGATAGAAGTAATTTTCGAAGGCAGAACCCAAAGGAAGGAACAAACGAAAAATACCAGCGAAATTCCCAGCATAGGAGAGCAAAATGCAGCATTAACCTCCTCAAATGGTAAGAAACGAGGCAGAGAGATCTATGCAGATGAGCATGGTCAAACCGACACCCCTCCTGCATACAAGAAAGGAAGAGAAGCAGAAGAAAGTGGTTGGACACTTGTGCAAACTAGAACTTCAGCGCAGCGACAACCCAGATCGAACGAAGGTAAAGTACTGCCAGGAAAAAAAGAAGCAGCGAGTAGCCAAAGAATACGGAAGAGAAGAAGTAAGATGCCACACTCGGAAAAGCAGAAGAGTACAAAGCCCCTATCAGAAGCAATACTGATAAAACCCACCACAGGGAAGACTTACGCTGAAATCCTGAAGGAAATAAAAGGAAGGGTAAACCCTGAAAAAACAGAGATCGAAATCAGAGGAATCCGCAGAACTCAAAATGGGGATGTGCTGCTGGAAATGGGGAAAGGCCCGAAAGAAAAAGGTAAATTCACCAAGGAGTTACAGGAAGCTCTAGGGACTTCGGCTAGTGTAAGGAATCTCACATCAAAGACTGCGATAGAGATTAAAGACTTGGATTGTGTAACAACCATTGAGGAAGTTCAAAAGGCTATAAATAAGGAATTAACGGAAGTTGTCGAATGCAAAATACATTTGACAGCACCAAATAGCAGGGAACAGATAACTGCGGTTGTAGTTATGGAAGAAAGCGATGCCAAAAAATTACTGGTAACATCGAAAATAAAAAATGGATGGATCAGATGCAGAATTAGGGAGAGAACAGAAGTTAAGCGATGCTACAAATGCCTTAACTTCGGCCACTTAAGGAGGCAATGCAAATATGAAGATCGTAGAGACTGCTGCTACAAGTGCGGACAAAAAGGACACACAGTCAAAAACTGTAAACAAAAAGCAAGGTGCTTTTTGTGTGCAGAAATAAAAGCAGAAAGTCTGGAGCACGTGTCAGGATCCGGTTTGTGTAGAGTGTTTCGAACTGCACTTGAGGAGAGTAAAAAGCATAAAAATAATTAAGCTCTTACAAGGTAATTTGCACAGGAGCAAAACGGCCGATGATCTACTTTTACAGCTCGTCCGAGAAAAGAATATCGACGTAGTAATTATCAGCGAGCAGTACAAAAATAAAGATTTTCAGAATTGGTTCTCGGATGTCACAAGTACAGCAGCCATCTGGGTAGTAAATCAAGGGAAAATACAAATTAACAGCCATGGAGCCGGAAATGGGTTTGTATGGATCACAAACGGCAAAGAAACAATAATAAGCTGTTACCTAACTCCAAATCAAACGGCACAGGAATATCGACAGAAAATGGAGCAATTAGAAGATAAGATAATAGAACTAGGAGGAAATGTAGTAGTCGCCGGTGACTTCAATGCTAAAGCAGTGGAGTGGGGATTGCCAGTTACAGATAACAGGGGAAGGCAAATTTTGGAAATGGTAGCAAGACAAAATTTAATTGTGTTAAACTCAGGAAATACCAGCACATTCAGGAGACCCGGGTACACCGAAACTATACCCGATATATCCCTAGCAACAGAAGAACTTGCTAACAACATAGAAAACTGGATGGTTCTAGAGGATTATACTGGCAGCGATCATCAGTATATACAATTCGAAATATGCACGAGAAGGAGAGAAAGAAATCGCAACAACCTGCGAGAAGGTACATGGAACGTCAATAAGCTGGATAAAGAAAAAATGGCCGGTGTAATAAGGAGAAATCTAGAAAGAGTAATGCAAGTGCCACAGAACGAAACAGGCAGAGAACGAGCAGAAGCAGTGGTCAAAGTTACTATGGACACCATCGCAAGAGCTTGTGAAGAATCAATGCCCAAGAAGTTTGGAAATAGAAACAGATGCCCTGTATACTGGTGGACAGAAGAAATAGCGGAATTGAGAAGAAAATGTTTGCGTCTCCGCCGCATAGCACAGCGACAGAGAAATGGAGCAGCAGAAACAAGCAAACTAGAGGAATATAGAATAGCGAGAAAAACGCTCCGAATTATAATAAAGAAGAGTAAAATGAAAAACTGGAAAAGTTTGTGTGAAGAAGTAAACAATGATCCCTGGGGACTTGGATACAAAATTGTAATGAAAAGAATCAGAGCACCAGCATCAGAAAATCAGCTAGAAGCGGACGTTATGGAAAATATTGTAAACACACTTTTCCCTACACACCCTAGAAGAAATGTATTGCAGAGGCACGAAGAACCAGGGGAAGCCCCAATTTTTACACAAATAGAACTAGAAGATGCAGTAAAATGTATGAAAAACAAGAAAGCCCCCGGACCTGATAGAATACCAGCAGAGGTCATCAAATTAGTAGCTTCGAATAATCCACAAATGATGCTGAATATGTATAATTGCTGCCTAAAAGAAGGAGTATTCAGCAAAAGGTGGAAAGAAGCAAGACTGGTTTTAATTGACAAAGCTAAAGGAGTAAGAGGAGCAGCATCGTCATACAGGCCACTATGTATGTTAGATACGGCCGGGAAACTCTTCGAAAGATTAATAAAAACAAGACTGCAAACAGCAATTCATACAGCTGGTGGATTAGCGAACACACAGTTCGGGTTCAGAAAGGGAAGGTCGACCGTTGACGCTATCAAGGTGGTAACAGAAACTGCGGAAGCCACACGAATGGAAACACATCACTCGAGGAAAATAGTTCTACTTGTTACCTTGGATGTCAAAAATGCCTTTAATTCGGCAAGATGGACTGACATCATAGACGCATTACAAAATAAGTTTACTATACCTACGTACCTTCTGAAAGTTCTAATAGATTACTTAAGCGAGCGAAGCTTGATATACAACACGGTAGATGGAAAGAGGATAAAGGATGTTACGGCAGGAGTAGCACAAGGATCAATACTAGGACCAGAACTATGGAATGTTCTGTACAACAGTCTATTATGTATGGAAATGCCTGAAAATATACAGCTAGTAGGTTATGCTGATGATATAGCAGCTATTATAACGGCACGGGATATAGCAGAATCACAGATTAGGCTGAACCAAGTTATGAGAAGAGTGTATAGTTGGATGAGGGAACATAGATTAGAATTAGCAACGGCAAAAACAGAAATCGTTATGTTAACTAAGAAAAGAATACCAACTATAATTCCAATGCAAGTAGGTCCAGAAACAATAATGACCAAAGAATCAGCAAATTACTTAGGAGTTACTATTGATACAAGGCTAACATTTTGGCAACAAATCCAAAAAGTAGCAAATAAAGCAGCAGAAGCTACAATCAAGCTAAGCAAACTTATGGCAAACATTGGAGGACCCAAACCAGAAAAAAGACGAATCATTATGAAAACCGCAGAATCAATCCTTCTATACGGAGCTGAAATCTGGGCACATGCGATGGACAAGAGGTATTGTAAAAAACGCATAACAGCGGTGCAACGAAGAAGGCTCTCCGAGTCGCGTGCTCCTATCAAACAGTTTCACATTCGGCGGTCATGGTAATCGCGATTGATTTGCTAGCGCAAGAACGAAGAAATATATATATAAGGGATCAAGCAACGAGCCGAGATGTCATTGTAGCAGAGGAAAGAAGGTACACGATGACAAGATGGCAAGAACACTGGAGTAATGATCAGCACGGGCGATGGACGGCTAGATTAATCCCACAAGTAGAAGTCTGGTTTAACCGACACCATGGAGAAGTAAATTTTTACATCACTCAGTTCCTATCAGGCCACGGATATTTTCGATCCTACCTCTACAAGATGGGCAAAGTAAACAATCCAGGATGCAGTCACTGCAGCGCAACACATCACACAGCGCATCACACTTTTTTCGAATGTGATTTAGCAGAAACAGAAAGAGAATCTTTAATAGTAGCAGTAGGAGAATTAACATCAGAAAATATAATTTCTGTAATGCTTGAAAACCAAGAAAAATGGAATGCAATAGCTAAATACATAGAATTAATACTACGCAGGAAGAAAGAGCTCAGATATTTAGAGGACCTAGAAGAAGAATCACAAAAGAAAATTAAAAAAAAAGGAACAAGCACGGCCCAACTTGAAGTAATGCGAAAGCGGTTCCGGGTTTGTTTCACCGTGGGAAAAGGAGGTGGTGTATTTGGTGAGTAGACCGAACAAGATCATGGGAGTCTCACATACCCTTGAAGTGCGGACCCTTCAAGATACCTATAAAAGGTTTTCACCACCGACCTACGAAAACAAAAAAAAAAAAAAAAAAACAAATTATTATTATTATTATTATTATTATTATTATTATTATTAATATTATTACTATTATTATTATTATTATTATTATTATTATTATTATTATTATTATTAATATTATTATTATTATTATTATTATTATTATTATTATTATTATTATTATTATTATTATAAGGGAGCGTCAGGCGATATACCGGAGAAAGGCCGAAGAAAATATAGAGTCAGTGCAGCAGGAAGAGCGGAATCGCACGCTTCGGAAATGGCAGGAGAACTGGGAACTGGAGGAACGAGGGATATGGACGAGGCGGCTCATCGGGGAGGTTTCCCCATGGGTAGAAAGTCGACATGGAGAGGTAGATTACTACTTCACTCAGCTGCTGAGTGGACATGGATACTTTCGGGCCTATCTGCACACGATTGGGAAGGCACGTACAGCGTAGTGCGTATATTGCCACATGCACGATGATGCTGAGCACACTTTTTTCATCTGTGAAAGGTGGGCTCGAGAGCGTATGCAGCTAAGGGAAGTTGTACCGCGGTTCTCTCCGGACACAGTGGTGAGCCACATTTTACAGGGTAGGGGAGCGTGGGACAGTTTGTCACTCTTTGCGCAGAAAATACTGCGGAAAAAGAAGGTGGACCTAGACACCACAGAGGTCCAACCTACAGACTTTGGCTAGGCAGCAGCCTTCAAGGCGAAGGCATTGGACCTAGCCCGAAGTAATGTGACAAACGGTTCCAGGATAGTGTCCGTGGAGAGCGGGAGGTTTTTTAGTCGGTATGCCCAATATGGGAGACTCCGACATTGTTGGACGCACGTGCGCCCTTCGTCCATAAAGGATTTTCCCTTCTAAAAAAAAAAAAAAAAAAAAAAAAATATTATTATTATTATTATTATTATTATTATTATTATTATTATTATTATTATTATTATTATTATTATTATTATTATTATTATTATTATTATTATTATTATTATTATTATTATTATTATTATTATTATTATTATTATTATTATTATTATTATTATTATTATTATTATTATTATTATTATTATTATTATTATTATTATTATTATTATTATTATTATTATTATTATTATTATTATTATTATTATTATTATTATTATTATTATTATTATTATTATTATTATTATTATTATTATTATTATTATTATTATTATTATTATTATTATTATTATTATTATTATTATTATTATTATTATTATTATTATTATTATTATTATTATTATTATTATTATTATTATTATTATTATTATTATTATTATTATTATTATTATTATTATTATTATTATTATTATTATTATTATTATTATTATTATTATTATTATTATTATTATTATTATTATTATTATTATTATTATTATTATTATTATTATTATTATTATTATTATTATTATTATTATTATTATTATTATTATTATTATTATTATTATTATTATTATTATTATTATTATTATTATTATTATTATTATTATTATTATTATTATTATTATTATTATTATTATTATTATTATTATTATTATTATTATTATTATTATTATTATTATTATTATTATTATTATTATTATTATTATTATTATTATTATTATTATTATTATTATTATTATTATTATTATTATTATTATTATTATTATTATTATTATTATTATTATTATTATTATTATTATTATTATTATTATTATTATTATTATTATTATTATTATTATTATTATTATTATTATTATTATTATTATTATTATTATTATTATTATTATTATTATTATTATTATTATTATTATTATTATTATTATTATTATTATTATTATTATTATTATTATTATTATTATTATTATTATTATTATTATTATTATTATTATTATTATTATTATTATTATTATTATTATTATTATTATTATTATTATTATTATTATTATTATTATTATTATTATTATTATTATTATTATTATTATTATTATTATTATTATTATTATTATTATTATTATTATTATTATTATTATTATTATTATTATTATTATTATTATTATTATTATTATTATTATTATTATTATTATTATTATTATTATTATTATTATTATTATTATTATTATTATTATTATTATTATTATTATTATTATTATTATTATTATTATTATTATTATTATTATTATTATTATTATTATTATTATTATTATTATTATTATTATTATTATTATTATTATTATTATTATTATTATTATTATTATTATTATTATTATTATTATTATTATTATTATTATTATTATTATTATTATTATTATTATTATTATTATTATTATTATTATTATTATTATTATTATTATTATTATTATTATTATTATTATTATTATTATTATTATTATTATTATTATTATTATTATTATTATTATTATTATTATTATTATTATTATTATTATTATTATTATTATTATTATTATTATTATTATTATTATTATTATTATTATTATTATTATTATTATTATTATTATTATTATTATTATTATTATTATTATTATTATTATTATTATTATTATTATTATTATTATTATTATTATTATTATTATTATTATTATTATTATTATTATTATTATTATTATTATTATTATTATTATTATTATTATTATTATTATTATTATTATTATTATTATTATTATTATTATTATTATTATTATTATTATTATTATTATTATTATTATTATTATTATTATTATTATTATTATTATTATTATTATTATTATTATTATTATTATTATTATTATTATTATTATTATTATTATTATTATTATTATTATTATTATTATTATTATTATTATTATTATTATTATTATTATTATTATTATTATTATTATTATTATTATTATTATTATTATTATTATTATTATTATTATTATTATTATTATTATTATTATTATTATTATTATTATTATTATTATTATTATTATTATTATTATTATTATTATTATTATTATTATTATTATTATTATTATTATTATTATTATTATTATTATTATTATTATTATTATTATTATTATTATTATTATTATTATTATTATTATTATTATTATTATTATTATTATTATTATTATTATTATTATTATTATTATTATTATTATTATTATTATTATTATTATTATTATTATTATTATTATTATTATTATTATTATTATTATTATTATTATTATTATTATTATTATTATTATTATTATTATTATTATTATTATTATTATTATTATTATTATTATTATTATTATTATTATTATTATTATTATTATTATTATTATTATTATTATTATTATTATTATTATTATTATTATTATTATTATTATTATTATTATTATTATTATTATTATTATTATTATTATTATTATTATTATTATTATTATTATTATTATTATTATTATTATTATTATTATTATTATTATTATTATTATTATTATTATTATTATTATTATTATTATTATTATTTGTATTATTATTATTATCATTATTATTATTATTATTATTATTATTATTATTTTTATTATTATTATTATTATTATTAGTATTATTATTATTATTATTATTATTATTATTATTATTATTTTTATTATTATTATTATTATTATTATTATTATTATTATTATTATTATTGAAGCGTTTAAAGGAGTATTGGGGGACAAGGCTACAGTAAATGGCCTTGAACCAAAATGCACTATTGTGATTCGGGATTTGGAATGCGTTGCCACAAAAGTGGAAGTGGAGGACGCAATACGGCGAGATATCCCGGAAATAGGGGTTATCAGGGTTGGGCTGACGAAAGAAAATAATTGGGGGCAGAGAGCTGCAATCGTTGACCTGGCCGAACAAGCTGCCATAAAGCTGCTGAAGCAGGAAGGCTCAAGGTAGGATGGGTTTACTGCAGGGTTAAGCCAAGGACTGATGTCACACATTGCTACAGGTGTCTGAATTTCGGTCACATGGCTAGCTCTTGCAGGGGACCTGCCCGAGGCAAAGCCTGCTACCGCTGCGCAAAGAAGGGACATATCGCTAAGGCCTGTAAAGAGAAAGCCCACTGCATACTCTGTGCCGATGCGGGCGCGCATCATGGAAATCTAGAACACGCTCTAGGCACAGGGTTATGCAAGGTGTTCAGAGATGCTCTGAGAAAGGCCAAAGAGACAGGGAAATGATCAGCGTCCTCCAGGCAAACCTAAACCAAAGCCGAGTGGCAGATGACCTTCTGCAGCAGCTTGTTCGGGAGAAGAGTTCCGACATACTGCTCATTAGTGAGCAGTATAAGGACAGAACCATTTCTTGGTTTTCGGACGAGCTGGGTACGGCTGCCATCTGGATCCCTGACCCAGCAAAAATTTCGGTACGAGATCATGGGCGCGGGCGTGGGTTCGTATGGGTGAAACATGCGGATATCACTTTTATAAGTGTTTACCTGACACCCAACGAGGCCATAGCGGATTTCCGAGCGAAATTGGCGGACCTTGAGGATACGGTTCTGAACACGACGGGTCGCATAGTTATTGGTGGCTATTTCAACGCTAAGGCAACGGAGTGGGGAATGCCTTACCCTGACTCGAGGGAAGCGAGGTGCTAGGGTTTGCATCCAGAACGGGTTTACTTGTTCTGAATGTTGGCTCGGCATCTACTTTCCGTCGACCGGTGTACTCAGAAACCATTCCCGACGTATCCTTTGCCTGTGAGCGCTTGGCCACTTTGGTCGAAGGCTGGCATGTGATCGAGGACTACACGGGCAGTGACCATCAGTACATTGTATTCGTGGTCCGTGAGAGAAGGCAACTCCAAAGAACAATTACTAGCAGACCACAGCGCTGGAACATGGGGAGAATTGACGAAGCAGTATTTGCAGCGGTCATCCTGGGAGGTTTCCAAATGCAGGTCGAGGGGCAGCCTGCAAGCCTCCACGAGGCAGGGCCATTGGTTGACGCCACTCTGCGTCAAATCACTCTAGCCTGCGACCGCTCAATGCCGCGGAGGCGAGTTCCTCATGGAAAACAGCCTATGTACTGGTGGACAGCCGAGATATCTGACCTCCGGAGAGATTGTCTCCGACTGCGGAGAAAGGCTCAGAGAGCTAGAACGGAGGAGGAGGTTAGGCTCAGGTCCTCGGATCACAAGGAGAAAAAGCGCCAGTTGCGACGTGCAATCAATCACAGCAAGGCGAGATGCTGGGAAGCGCTGAGAGAGGATATAAACTCAGATCCATGGGGTTTAGGTTACAAAATTGTAACCCAGAAAATTGGGGCACTGAAAACCCCTCCGCCCAAGGACATGCGCAACACAACGCATCTAGTTAATGCCCTCTTTCCAGTGCATTCCCAGCGAGCTGCTAGAGTATACAACCGGGATGGCGCTTCTCCGTTTACAATGGAGGAGCTGCAAGTGGCCATCCAATCCCTCAAGGTCAAGAAGGCCCCAGGTCCAGACGGTATCCAAGGAGAGGTATTGAAGCTTGTTTTTCGGTATAATCCGAATATTCTGTTGAGAATGTACAACGCCTGTCTTTCAGCGGGAATTTTCCCCAAGTGTTGGAAGACAGCTACGCTGGTACTTATCAGCAAGGAGAAAGGAGACCCGGAGCTACATTCCTCATACCGTCCGCTGTGCATGCTGGACACTGCTGGAAAGGTTACTCAAGCCAAGGCTGTTGTCTGCCATCGAGGCAGCCGGAGGTTTGTCACCGCATCAGTACGGTTTCAGGGCTGGTCGTTCCACAGCAGATGCCATTGTGGAAGTTACATCTGCGATGAGCAGAGCCGAGGACCACAACCATTTTTCACGTCGTATAGTCCTCCTTGTGACTTTAGACGTGAAAAATGCGTTTAATTCGGCCAGATGGAGCGACATGCTTCAAGCTCTAGAGCAGGAATTTTGTGTTCCAGAATATCTGCTAGGAATGATCAGCGACTACCTTGACGACCGTACTGTACTCTTTGATACGGCTGAAGGACAAGGGAGTATCACGGTCTCTGGAGGTGCAGCGCAAGGGTCAATCCTCGGTCCCGACCTTTGGAATGCCGCATACGACAGTCTGTTGCGCTTAAACATGCCGGATGAGTCAAAGCTCGTCGGATATGCGGACGACGTTGCCGTGCTGATAGCAGCGCGAAACGTGGAGCTCGCCCAACTGAAGCTCAATCAAACCATGCGGTCCTTTCTTGAATGGACAGCCGCGGACTGTCGTTGGCATTGAGCAAGACGGAGGTCGTAGTGCTGACAAAAAGGAGGATGAACCTTGAGCTCCAGATGCGCATCGGCGAAGAAGAGGTGCAGACAAAACGGGCGGTAAAATATCTCGGCATCATGATTGACAGCAGGCTAAATTATTTTGAGCAGATCAAGAAGACTGCTGACAGGGCTGCAAATGGTGTCATGGCGCTGGCTCGATTGATGGCCAACATAGGTGGACCAAGATCGAGTCGGAGGCGGCTACTGATGTCTGCGGTCCAGTCAGTCTTGCTGTATGGTGCCGAGATATGGGATCATGCTCTCGCAAAGGAGTGCTATCGGATAAGGCTGGGTCGGGTACAAAGGCTGGCGGCGTTGCGAGTGGCGTCTGCTTACAGAACTGTCTCGGAGCCAGCTGTCCTGGTTATCGCTGGCGTCATTCCAATTGCACTACTTGCAAGGGAGCGTCAGGTGATATACCGGAGAAAGGCCGAAGGAAATATAGAGTCAGTGCAGAAGGAAGAGCGGAATCGCACGCTTCGGCAATGGCAGGAGAACTGGGAACTGGAGGAACGAGGAATATGGACGAGGCGGCTCATCGAGGAGGTTACCCCATGGGTAGAACGACGACATGGAGAGGTAGATTACTACTTCACTCAGTTGCTGAGTGGACATGGATACTTTCGGGCCTATCTGCACAAGATGGGGAAGGCACGTTCAGCGGAGTGCATATATTGCCACATGCACGATGATGCTGAGCACACTTTTTTCATCTGTGAAAGGTGGGCTCAAGAGCGTATGCAGCTAAGGAAAGTTGTACCGCGGTTCTCTCCGGACACAGTGGTTGGCCACATTTTACAGGGTAGGGGAGCGTGGGACAGTTTGTCACTCTTTGCGCAGAAAATACTGCGGAAAAAGAAGGTGGACCTAGACACCACAGAGGTCCAACCTACAGACTTTGGCTAGGCAGCAGCCTTCAAGGCGAAGGCATTGGACCTAGCCCGAAGTAATGTGACAAACGGTTCCAGGCTAGTGTCCGTGGAGAGCGGGAGGTTTTTTAGTCGGTATGCCCAATGTGGGATACTCCGACATTGTTGGAAGCACGTGCGCCCTTCATCCATAAAGGATTTTCCCTTCTAAAAAAAAAAAAAAAAAAAAAATTATTATTATTATTATTATTATTATTATTATTATTATTATTATTATTATTATTATTATTATTATTATTATTATTATTATTATTATTATTGGGAGGTAAAGGCTGGTATAGGGTCTCAGACAAACGTTCTACCAACGGACGTCTTGAAAAAAACTGGGAAACGCCTACTGTAATTATCAGCTCTGCCAGCAAATCCTAATCTCACCTCCTCGAAGGTAGGTAGCATAGTTATCTGCCGGGCACCTCCTGGTAACATACTTAGTATGGCTAACGAGATAGGGTAAAAGCGAATATTTGGCGCTCTAACTAAATAAAACAAGTTGGTGCAGGACGGGCGTGTATTACTCGTACAAGCGCGAAATGCTCGAAATCCAAGCGCGTCTGTATTCGTAGCGAGCGGCGACTTGGTCGGCGTCTGTACTCCATGTTAGGAGCGGCCGGAATTAAAAACGGAGATGAGTAACTCCATAAAGACTCAGTTTATAAATATGCAATGGAAAAAACAATATATATAAATACCCCAGGTGGTAATCTAGCTATGCTAGAGAATCCATCCTCCAAGGAGGCCGATCCCACGGATTCTGGGGGGGATCGCTTATTGCTAAAAAATAAATCTGTGCCAAATGACCCGGCTAGCAACCGGCGCTTAGAGGTATGCGGGCCTCTAAGTGTTAAATATGTTACCGAAGAACAGAAGAAACAAAAGCAGCAACCAAAAATGGGAATTTACCCATTTCAAAGAAGCAACAAAATAGTTCGTTCTCCAATTAAAGGAGTATCAGCCGAACTCACTAAATGCAGTAAGAAACTGATCATCATACCAGAAAAGACGGTAAATGGAGGAACGCCGAAAGAAGGTGTACACAAATTATCAGTTTCCCAAATTGCAACATCAAGGAAAATCCCTGAAGATATGGAGGAACAGCAACTTCAGAAAATACAACATCTGACAGAAATCATGCTACAAGCTGCTGCCAAGCAGAAAAACATTAGTATGGACATCAAAAATGGCCTAATAAAGTTACAGGAAGCGATAGAAGTAATTTTCGAAGGCAGAACCCAAAGGAAGGAACAAACGAAAAATACTAGCGAAATCCCCAGCATAGGAGAGCAAAATGCAGCATTAACCTCCTCAAATGGTAAGAAACGAGGCAGAGAGATCTATGCAGATGAGCATGGTCAAACCGACACCCCTCCTGCATACAATAAAGGAAGAGAAGCAGAAGAAAGTGGTTGGACACTTGTGCAAACTAGAATTTCAGCGACAACCCAGATCGAACGAAGGTAAAGTACTGCCAGGAAAAAAAGAAGCAGCGAGTAGCCAAAGAACACGGAAGAGAAGAAGTGAGATGCCACACTCGGAAAAGCAGAAGAGTACAAGGCCCCGATCAGAAGCAATACTGATAAAACCCACCACAGGGAAGACTTACGCTGAAATCCTAAAGGAAATAAAAGGAAGGGTAAACCCTGAAAAAACAGAGATAGAAATCAGAGGAATCCGCAGAACTCAAAATGGGGATGTGCTGCTGGAAATGGGGAAAGGCCCGAAAGAAAAAGTAAATTCACCAAGGAGTTACAGGAAGCTCTAGGGACTTCGGCTAGTGTAGTAAGGAATCCCACATCAAAGACTGCGATAGAGATTAAAGACTTGGATTGTGTAACAACCATTGAGGAAGTTCAAAAGGCTATAAATAAGGAGTTAAAGGAAGTTGCCGAATGCAAAATACATTTGACAGCACCAAATGGCAGGGAACAGATAACTGCGGTTGTAGTTATGGAAGAAAGCGATGCCAAACAATTACTGGTAACATCGAAAATAAAAATTGGATGGATCAGATGCAGAACTAGGGAGAGAACAGAGGTTAAGCGATGCTACAAATGTCTTAACTTCGGCCACTTAAGGAGGCAATGCAAATATGAAGATCGTAAAGACTGCTGCTACAAGTGCGGACAAAAAGGACACACAGTCAAAAACTGTAAACAAAAGGCAAGGTGCTTTTTGTGTGCAGAAATAAAAGCAGAAAGTCTGGAGCACGTGTCAGGATCCGGTTTGTGTAGAGTGTTTCGAACTGCACTTGAGGAGAGTAAAAAGCATAAAAATAATTAAGCTCTTACAAGGTAATTTGCACAGGAGCAAAACGGCCGATGATCTACTTTTACACCTCGTCCGAGAAAAGAATATCGATGTAGTAATTATCAGCGAGCAGTACAAAAATAAAGATTATCAGAATTGGTTCTCGGATGTCACAAGTACAGCAGCCATCTGGGTAGTAAATCAAGGGAAAATACAAATTAACAGCCATGGAGCCGGAAATGGGTTTGTATGGATCACAAACGGCAAAGAAACAATAATAAGCTGTTACCTAACTCCAAATCAAACGGCACAGGAATATCGACAGAAAATGGAGCAATTAGAAGATAAGATAATAGAACTAGGAGGAAATGTAGTAGTCGCCGGTGACTTCAATGCTAAAGCAGTGGAGTGGGGATTGCCAGTTACAGATAACAGGGGAAGGCAAATTTTGGAAATGGTAGCAAGACAAAATTTAATTGTGTTAAACTCAGGAAATACCAGCACATTCAGGAGACCCGGGTACACCGAAACTATACCCGATATATCCCTAGCAACAGAAGAACTTGCTAACAACATAGAAAACTGGATGGTTCTAGAGGATTATACTGGCAGCGATCATCAGTATATACAATTCGAAATATGCACGAGAAGGAGAGAAAGAAATCGCAACAACCAGCGAGAAGGTACATGGAACGTCAATAAGCTGGATAAAGAAAAAATGGCCGGTGTAATAAGGAGAAATCTAGAAAGAGTAATGCAAGTGCCACAGAACGAAACAGGCAGAGAACGAGCAGAAGCAGTGGTGAAAGTTACTATGGACACCATCGCAAGAGCTTGTGAAGAATCAATGCCCAAGAAGTTTGGAAATAGAAACAGATGCCCTGTATACTGGTGGACAGAAGAAATAGCGGAATTGAGAAGAAAATGTTTGCGTCTCCGCCGCATAGCACAGCGACAGAGAAATGGAGCAGCAGAAACAAGCAAACTAGAGGAATATAGAATAACGAGAAAAACGCTCCGAATTATAATAAAGAAGAGTAAAATGAAAAACTGGAAAAGTTTGTGTGAAGAAGTAAACAATGATCCCTGGGGACTTGGATACAAAATTGTAATGAAAAGAATCAGAGCACCAGCATCAGAAAATCAGCTAGAAGCGTACGTTATGGAAAATATTGTAAACACACTTTTCCCTACACACCCTAGAAGAAATGTATTGCAGAGGCACGAAGAACCAGGAGAAGCCCCAATTTTTACACAAATAGAACTAGAAGATGCAGTAAAATCTATGAAAAACAATAAAGCCCCCGGACCTGATAGAATACCAGCAGAGGTCATCAAATTAGTAGCTTCGAATAATCCACAAATGATGCTGAATATGTATAATTGCTGCCTAAAAGAAGGAGTATTCAGCAAAAGGTGGAAAGAAGCAAGACTGTTTTAATGAAAAACAAGAAAGCCCCCGGACCTGATAGAATACCAGCAGAGGTCATCAAATTAGTAGCTTCGAATAATCCACAAATGATGCTGAATATGTATAATTGCTGCCTAAAAGAAGGAGTATTCAGCAAAAGGTGGAAAGAAGCAAGAGTGGTTTTAATTGACAAAGCTAAAGGAGTAAGAGGAGCAGCATCGTCATACAGGCCACTGTGTATGTTAGATACGGCCGGGAAACTCTTCGAAAGGTTAATAAAAACAAGACTGCAAGCAGCAATTCATACAGCTGGTGGATTAGCGAACACACAGTTCGGGTTCAGAAAGGGAAGGTCGACCGTTGACGCTATCAAGGTGGTAACAGAAACTGCGGAAGCCACACGAATGGAAACACATCACTCGAGGAAAATAGTTCTACTTGTTACCTTGGATGTCAAAAATGCCTTTAATTCGGCAAGATGGACTGACATCATAGACGCATTACAAAATAAGTTTACTATACCTACGTACCTTCTGAAAGTTCTAATAGATTACTTAAGCGAGCGAAGATTGATATACAACACGGTAGATGGAAAGAGGATAAAGGATCTTACGGCAGGAGTAGCACAAGGATCAATACTAGGACCAGAACTATGGAATGTTCTGTACAACATTCTATTATGTATGGAAATGCCTGAAAATATACAGCTAGTAGGTTATGCTGATGATATAGCAGCTATTATAACGGCACGGGATATAGCAGAATCACAGATTAGGCTGAATCAAGTTATGAGAGGCAAAAACAGAAATCGTTATGTTAACTAAGAAAAGAATACCAACTATAATTCCAATGTAAGTAGGTGTAGAAACAATAATGACCAAAGAATCAGCAAATTACTTAGGAGTTACTATTGATACAAGGCTAACATTTTGGCAACAAATCCAAAAAGTAGCAGACAAAGCAGCAGAAGCTACAATCAAGCTAAGCAAACTTATGGCAAACATTGGAGGACCCAAACCAGAAAAAAGACGAATCATTATGAAAACCGCAGAATCAATCCTTCTATACGGAGCTGAAATCTGGGCACATGCGATGGACAAGAGGTATTGTAAAAAACGCATAGCAGCGGTGCAACGAAGAGGGCTCTCCGAGTCGCGTGCTCCTATCGAACAGTTTCGCATTCGGCGGTCATGGTAATCGCGGGCGTGATTCCGATTGATTTGCTAGCGCAAGAACGAAGAAATATATATATAAGGGATCAAGCAACGAGCCGAGATGTCATTGTAGCAGAGGAAAGAAGGTACACGATGACAAGATGGCAAGAACACTGGAGTAATGATCAGCACGGGCGATGGACGGCTAGATTAATCCCACAAGTAGAAGTCTGGTTTAACCGACACCATGGAGAAGTAAATTTTTACATCACTCAGTTCCTATCAGGCCACGGATATTTTCGATCCTACCTCTACAAGATGGGCAAAGTAAACAATCCAGGATGCAGTCACTGCAGCGCAACACATGACACAGCGCATCACACTTTTTTCGAATGTGATTTAGCAGAAACAGAAAGAGAATCTTTAATAGTAGCAGTAGAAGAATTAACATCAGAAAATATAATTTCTGTAATGCTTGAAAACCAAGAAAAATGGAATGCAATAACTAAATACATAGAATTAATACTACGCAGGAAGAAAGAGCTCAGATATTTAGAGGACCTAGAAGAAGAATCATAAAAGAAAATTAAAAAAAAAAAAAAGGAACAAGCACGGCCCAACTTGAAGTAATGCGAAAGCGGTTCCGGGTTGGTTTCACCGTGGGAAAAGGAGGTGGTGTATTTGGTGAGTAGACCGAACAAGATCATGGGAGTCTCACATACCCTTGAAGTGCGGACCCTTCAAGATACCTATAAAAGGTTTTCACCACCGACCTACGAAAAAAAAAAAAAAAAAATTATTATTATTATTATTATTATTATTATTATTATTATTATTATTATTATTATTATTATTATTATTATTATTATTATTATTATTATTATTATTATTATTATTATTATTATTATTATTATTATTATTATTATTATTATTATTATTATTATTATTATTATTATTATTATTTTTATTATATAATGCCCTCTTTCCAGTGCATCTTCAGCGGGCTGCTAGAGTATACAACCGGGATGGCGCTTCCCCGTTTACAATGGAGGAGCTGGAAGTGGCCATCCAATCCCTCAAGGTCAAGAAGGCCCCAGGTCCAGACGGTATCCAAGGAGAGATATTATTATTATTGTTATTATTATTATTATTATTATTATTATTATTATTGTTATTATTATTATTATTATTATTATTATTATTATTATTACTATTATTATTATTATTATTATTATTATTATTATTATTATTATTGTTATTATTATTATTATTATTATTGTTATATAATAATAATAATAACAATAATAATATTAATAATACAAATAAAATACCATACACTTGCAATATTTCAATTCAAAACATCGACTACCACCTTGGGAAACTAAACACTATAATGACAAAAACAATGAATGATGTTATACCAAGTGAAATTATTGTAGTTTCAATAATTTGTTACGACTATTAATTAATAATTTTTTTTTGTCAAATTTTAATTTATTTATTATATTTTCTTTTTATTTTATAAAACAGCAATGTGCTTAATGCGAAAGTTCGACAACGAATAATTAACAATTTTTATTCTAAGTAAAATTAAAAAGTACAACTGTAAAATTTATCAAACTGTGAGCAAATCTCGAAATAACATTACAGAGTGATTTAATGTTTTTAAGTTTAGGTTTTAAACAAATTTAAATTCAAAAATTCAAAATATTTTTTTTTTTTTTTTTTTCTCCTATTACTCCGCGTGGTAGCATAGGGCTTTGATAGTGAACCTCCATTCCTCTCTGTTGAGTACTACTTCCTTAATATCGTCCCAGGTATAATTGTTGACTGTTAATTCTTGGTCGATTGTGCGTCTCCATGTGTTGTATGGTCTGCCGGGTCTCCTTTGTCCTTGTGGATTCCATTCTAGAGCTCTTCTTGCTATATCACTTTCTGATTTCCTTAGTGTATGACCAATCCATTTCCATTTTTTCCTATTTATCTGTCTGTTGATAGGTTCTTCTCCAGTTATCATCCATAAATCCTCGTTGCTAATTCTTGCCGGCCAGAATATTCTGCATATAATTCTCAAGCACTTGTTGATGAATACTTGTAGCTTCTGTTTTATTCTGACCGAATTGAGCCATGTTTTACTGCCATATATTAATGTTGACTTAACACATGCTCTGAATATTGTTAGCTTTGTTGTTCTCGATATTTGGTTGCTCCGCCATATCTTCATTAGGCTCCCAAATGTTCTTCTTGCCTTATTTATACGGCTGTTCTATCTGTTGTCCACTCACTGATATTGGCTCACTATCACTGTTGTTCGTCCTCATTGCCTTGGTTTTCTCGATATTCAATTCCAGTCCCGATTTCTTTGCTTCTTCCTGTAATCTGTTGACTTTGTTCTGTAGGTCCCTTTGATTTCTTGATATGAGACATACATCATGTGCGTAATCTAAGTCTTCTAAGTTGCCGAAGAGATCCCATTCTATTCCGTTTATTCCAGTGCAAACTTTTCTTAGAGTGTCGTCTAGCATTGTGTTGAAGAGAAGTGGTGATAGTGGACATCCTTGTCTAACTCCTATATTGGTGTAGAATGGATCACTGATCTTACCTCTGTGTTGAACTGTTGTTTCTGCATCTTCATACATCGCTTTGATGATGTTGATGATTTTTTCAGGAACTCCCTTCTTTGTAAGTGTTCTCCATATTGCGCATCTCTTGACTGTGTCGAATGCTTTCTTAAAATCTATGAATAGTAGATATAGTGGGGCATTCCATTCTACTGATTGTTCAACTATGACCCGTAAAGTATTTGCCTGGTCTACACAGCTTCGATTTGGTCTGAAACCTGCCTGCTCTTTCCGTAGTATTGGTTCTAGTACTTCTTCTAATCTTTTCTTTATAATAATTGCTATTATCTTATGAATAGTATTTAGAACCGTGATTCCTCTCCAGTTGCTGCAATTTGCCAAGTCTCCTTTCTTAGGTATCTTTTTTTTTTTTTTATTTTTTTATGCATAGCCAAAACACTTTTATACCGATTGGTACGTTTGGCTAGGGAGGGAAAGGAAAATTTGGAAAGGAGGATGGTAAAAGGGAAGGAGGACAATTACGAACGAAGGTGTTAATGTTCGTCTTGAATTTGTTTAGGTCCTAAATATAAAATTTGTCATGTTTTGGGAACACATAAGATGGAATTTGGTTCCACATTCGGGATGTTGAAGTTATAAACGAATTTCCATAACTTGTCTTTTGCCATCTAGGGATTTCGATGGTGTAGGGATGAGCACATGCTGCCGTTCGTGTTTCGCGAGGGAAACGCTTAAGTGGAGGTAATATAGATTTAATTTCCACTGAGCATGTGCCGATGCCTACGAGATATCTATAAAAAAGTGAGAGAGCTCCGACTATACGACGATGTCCAAGAGGAGCAAGATGGGCTTGACAATCATTCCTTTCTTCCATGATGGTGGTATATTCTCTTCTATCCATGCTCTCCTGATGTGGGGTTCAATTGTTTCTGCGAATAAGTCCGGGTCCAGTTTGGCTATTTCTGCTGGAATTCCGTCTTCACCTGTTGCTTTGTTGTGCTTCAGGATATTGATTGTAGCTTTGATTTCTTCTGTATTTGGAGCTTGAGTAGATATTGGCAGTCCCTCAGTTGGGTAGATATTTGCATTGTCTCTGTTTCTTATGTCTGCTTCATTATTTGTACTTTCTTCGTTGCTCAGTTCTTGGAAATGTTCTCTCCATCTCTTTAATTGATCCTCTAAGTTTGTGATGAGCGCACCATTTTTATCTTTAATTGGTTTGTTTTGTTGTTCCGACTGGTTTGTCAAGTTCTTGATTATGCGATGCAATTCTCTCAGATTATGTTGCTGTGCTGCTTTTTCTGCTTCTCCGGCTAAATTTTGTAGAAATTTCCTTTTATCTCTTCTTGCTGCTCTTTTTACTGTTTTCGCTATTTCTTCATATTCTCTTCTTGATGCCATCCTGTTGTTTGTCATTTTCTTCATTTCACCTCTTCTTTTAATCAAGGCCCATGTGTTATCGGTTATCCAGATTTTTCTTTGTGGTTGTGAAATTCCAAGATTTTGTTCGCTTGTTTGGTTGTAAATTTCCAGAATCTCTTCCCAAGTGTATTCTCTATTATTTCTAATATTTTCTCGTAACGCCGTAACTATGGCAGCTCTTACTTGCGGATTTTTTAAGTTGTTTATATTTATTTTCTTCTTTCTATTTCTTCTGCCTCTTCCTTGTTGGCTTAGTTTCATTCTGAAGGCCCCAGTTAGTAATTCATGATCGCTGTGTATATCTGCTCCCCTTCTATTTCTCACATCTAACATTGATTGTTTCCATTTCTTGCTGATGCATATGTGATCTATCTGATTTCTTGAGATCCCGTTTGGTGTTGTCCATGTGTATTTGTGGATATCTTTGTGTGAAAATAGACTCCCTTCGATTGCTAGGTCGAAAGTCTGACACAACTCTATCAATCTTTCCTCGTTGTTGTTTCTTTCTCTTCCTAACCCGTGTTTGCCCATTATCTCCTCAAGTCCATTGTTGTTAGATCCTATTTTCGCATTCCAGTCACCCATTAATATTATGATATCTCCCCTATTTATGAGTGCTAGCGTTGTTTCTATTTGTTCGTAGAAGTCATCCTTAATATGGTCTTCAGCGACATCTGTTGGTGCATAGCATTGAATTATTGTTACATGTCTTGTCATATTTCGAAATCGCCCTATAACAATTATCTATCCGAGACTGCCTTCCAAGAAACCAATGTTTGTCTCAATTTCTTTGATATTAGTATTCTGACTCCACTTTCACCCCCTGTTTCCCTTCCACTGTAAATTACCATGTTTCCATTCTCCGTGTTGATTTCTCCGGTGTTGTTCCATCGCATTTCACTTATACCTAGGATGTCTATGTTGTAAGTAGCCATTTGAGCTTCCAATTGCGAGAGTCTTGAAGCTTTCTCTAAGTGTTCTTACATTCCATTGTGCAATTCGGGTCCTTTTTTGAGTGCCAAAGGTCGTTATCAAGTAGTCATTCGTGTATCCGAGGCTTCTTCTTCTATTATTTCGAATCCATTGATTTACCGATTATGCAGGTGATTGGCCTACAGTAACCGGTCCTAGGAGATGGAGTAACCATCTACCGCTGCCTAGAAACAACGTGGCGCTACCTTATTACCGGTTCGATCTCAATTAATGATTTTCATTCGATTAATCTCGAATTTTCAATTAACAAATTTAATGATGGATTTTTTTTTTATAAATCGCCCCCAACCAGGTTCGAACCGGGGTACCCTCGGTCATGGATCCTGTTACATAACCACTGCGCCACCGAGGGTATTGCTTATATTGCTGTATTTTTAATTGCTACCTTTATGTTTGCTCGTACACTTTATTATTGCCGTCTTAAAGTTAGTACAATTGATGGACCGATGTAAAATCATTCCTTTTAAATTTATATTAATTTAATATATATTAATTTAATTAAAATGATGTTCAGAATTATCCATGCCGCCACCCTTGAAAGGTCACAAACCTTCACCTTCTTCTTGGTTAGGTAATGGAGCGATTGATTAAATTTGACGACGAAATATTTTTCCTCTAGTTAAAACATCAACAACACGAACCTTACCATCTCTTCTTGGATATACTTGGTTAATTCTGCCCAAGGACCATTGCTGGGGTGGAAGGTTATCTTCAGCAATTAAAACTAACATTCCCAATTTAGCATTTGGAGAAACTTCATGCCATTTATATCTTTTTTGGAGATTTTTAATGTATTCTTCGGGCCATCGTTTCCAAAAGTGTGGTGAACGTGCTGGAATGTGACAAAATTCAATTCCTTGATGTGAACACCAACCAGCGATGACTTCGTTAGTTTGTTGATCACAAAACTTGTTTTGCAAGTCTTTCAATATTGTGCGAGCGCCTACAAAATTGGTTGCATTCTCACAGTATACACGAGAGCATAGTCCACTGCGAGCAACAAAGCGTTTAAGTGCTGCAATAAATGCAGCTGCTGATAAAGATGAAACCACTTCTAAATGCACTGCATGTGTACAGAAGCACACGAAAACTGATATGTAAGCTTTATAAAGATGTCTACCCCGAAGACCAGTTGATATCATGACAGGTCCGCAGAAGTCTACACCAGAGATTAGAAATGCTCGATTTGGAGCAACCCGATTACTTGGAAGATCACCCATGATTTGATTTAGCAATTTGGGACGAAAACAAAAACATCTGATGCATTTTTTAACAACGTTTGCAACTACAGTTCTGCCATTGATAATCCAAAATCTTTGACGAATATACGCGAGTAATGCTTGAGGACCTGCATGAAAATTAGTAAAATGAAATTTTTCTATTAGTAATTTAACAAATTTGCTGTTTTTGGGTAATAAGATTGGATATTTCGACGAACACGGAATATCAGAATTTTTTAACCTGCCACCCACTTTTAGCAGAACAATATTCATTTCTGTGTCTAGGAATGAGTTAAGGCACCGAATATGACTTTTGGATGATACTGGCTGCTTCTTTTTTAATCTATTAATTTCTGAAGAGAAATGAATTTGTTGTATCAACGATATGATAGTAAGCAATGATTCCTCTCGTTCAAGAGGAGACAAGCTCCTTGAAGTATTACATTTAAATTTTTTGCAATTTATGATAAATCTTTTAACATACGACACAATATTAACGATTTTATCAAAACTACTGAATTTCCCAGTCAACGAAGTCAATCTGTTTTCACAGTGCTGCGAAACTGACAACGAAAAGTATCCTTTGGTACGAATATCTGGAAGATCTGGGTGATGATCTCGAGTTTTAATTGCAGGCCAGAATTCCTCCGATTTTTGTAAAAACTCTGGTCCCTTGTACCAGTTGGAATTTAGCAACTCCTGAACTGTTGGACCGACCATGAGTGTATCATATAGCGATAAATTTGAAGTAGTTTTACAGCTACCGTCAAAAACCACTTTTATTTTTGTTGATGTTGAATCAGGCTTCAACACGCAATGATGAGGTTGATAATATTTTACCAACCATTCATTTTCCAAAGGAACTATTTCCATATGTTTTAGAGTTTCGTATTCCTTTAAGAAAACTGAATACTGTTTCTTTAATTCAATGTTTTTAGTAAATTTCCTTTCGAGACTGTGAAAACGTTTTTCAGCAGTATTAAATGAATTACCCAGTTTATGAACGTTATACTTAAGAGGTAATTTGACTAAGATGCGACCTGTATAATTTCGAAATGTATTAAGTTCGAATAAATTCTCACAAAGTTTTTGTTCCGAAGTAAGTTTAGATGGAATAGCAGAGAAATTTTCAATGTTCCAAAAATTTTCAACGAGTGTATTGAGCAACTGCTCGTTCTAGGTTGTGTGTTTCCGATACGAATGTATGATTAATCTTCCTTTGAGGAAGAGACGACGAATTGAATTTTCCAGATATGATCCACCCTAATACAGTGTTCTGCATTGAAGAGATTTGACCTAGTTTTATTTGACCAATTGACAGAAGTTCGAAAAATGAAGCGGCTCCGATGAGCAAATCTATCCTTTGTTTCTTGTGGAATGAAGGATCTGCGAGTTCTAAATTTTTAGGAATATTCCAATGGTCTACAACGATATTCGATTCTGGTAATGTACCTGATATAGTTGGCAGCACTAGCACTTGCAAAATAAGTTTAAAGCTGTTAAACGAGATATAATGAATCCTGAATCTAACAAGGCTCTACTAGGCTTGAGAGTTCCCGTATTATCTAAAATGTTGAATACAGCAGTAGCTAAAGCAACGTTATTGTTATTCTGTAGCGAAAATGTGTCCACATCAAAAGATGACAATGTGGTAGAAGTTGAAGAAAAAGCTAAAGATGAAGTAATGAACGACGAGTTGTTTGGAAGAGTATTTTCAGCTTGTGACGACGAAAAGTTGTTATATCGATGTAGCAACGAATTATGTGACGCTGAACATATTCTACATTTTAATTTTTAATGCTTTACATTTTTTTTTTTTACCGAATGTCCCGAATTGAGACAATTTGTGCAAAGATACAACCTTTTAACTTCATCAAAACGTTGTGTTGCAGGAAGATCGATTGCGAAGAATCATTGCAAATCGGACATACTTTATTGTTTTGTTGAGATGCTTGTGAAGCCGACAATACAAGAGAGTTGCGATTATTTTGCTTTACTTTTTTTTTTGTTTTTTCAATATATTAATATTTTTTTTTTATTTTGTTTAAATGATTAAAAGTTTAAATAAATTCATTTTGTTATTTAATTTCGTTTAATTTCAGTACATCTAGTAGACAAAATAATATGAAACGACTTACTTAGTTTCAATCCTTTTAAATGGTACAATTTTTTGATCAGTACTGTAGATACTACTGCATGTAATCAATCAACAAGAAACTTTCCAGCAACAATAAAATAGTTTTTTTTTTTTTTTTGAATAATATGTTGATTGCATTTGGAACAACAACACCTTCAGCAACAAACTTGAATTGTGGTGTAATTTTCAGCAACAAAGAATTAGCAACAAAGCTTAGCAACAAATTTTCACCAACTAAAGTTCAGCAGCGACAACAAAATGTCGGCAATAAATTACCCTTGAAAATTTGGTTTTATGATTCCGATTCTACAACCTTAAAAACTCGATTAATATTTTCGAATAAAATTTTGTTTAATGTATTATATAAGTAATGTTGAAATATTATATAAGTAATGATAAAATATATTTGGCTTTAATTAACGTAGAATAAGATTTAGTATTTTAGTATTAATCACAGAATGAATGCGTTGATGCCTATACATACAAGTGTATGTAAGTATGTATGTAATCTCTGTACGAAATAAATTCGTACTGTACAGTTGGATGAATATATACCTACGTACAGTTGTTCACATTCCACTATTTTTTATGTCATGCATATAAGTTAGTTACATGAGTTTCTTTTTACCTTCGAGTTCACCTTTTCGTACAAACCCTTGATGCTCGATAGCCTTTTACGATTTATTTAAGTATGTATATCAAGAACGATATTGCCTGCAATGTAAAAATCCAAACTGTTCTACAGATATTGATGATGATCAGTAATTAATTTCAACCTCAATGCTTAATACTTAAGTCTCAGTAAATAATTAATTTACTGTATAGTTTCCAATGCAAACTACTTTACTATAATGTATTCACACGTGAATTTACCACCTTTTGATATGTTTTAGAATAATTAAATATAATAATTTTTATATTATTAATATTAATTAACGAGCTTATTTAATTCACGATCACGTCGGGGTCACCAAAAATTAAATTATTGTAGTTTCAATAATTTGTTACGACTATTAATTAATAATTTTTTTTGTCAAATTTTAATTTATTTATTATATTTTCTTTTTATTTTATAAAACAGCAATGTGCTTAATGCGAAAGTTCGACAACGAATAATTAACAATTTTTATTCTAAGTAAAATTAAAAAGTACAACTGTAAAATTTATCAAACTGTGAGCAAATCTCGAAATAACATTACAGAGTGATTTAATGTTTTTAAGTTTAGGTTTTAAACAAATTTAAATTCAAAAATTCAAAATATATATTAATTTAATTAAAATGATGTTCAGAATTATCCACCAAGAATTAATAATAAAAGCAAATTACGCAAATTTTATTCTTCAAATATAAAAAGACTTCTAAAAAACAAACACCGGATTAATGAAAGATATACACAAAATCCACCAACACAGACTTAATTGTTCTCCACACAATTTGCAACTTCTCAAAAGCCTTCTAAATAATATCAACTCCTTAATAAAACAGCAGATCAATGTAAAAATAAATAAATACTGGAAAAAACGTCTCCAAAACATATCATCTAGTAAAAGTTCAAACATGTTCCCGAAAATAAACAATATTTTCCGGAGAAATAATTACAACAATATTTCTAAACTGCATATAGATCAAAACGATATACAACTACTACTAAAAAATAATATTGATATTAACAAATTACAACGATCTAGTTCCAGCCAATATGTACTAAACGTCAAACTCAAATTTACAATACCATGGGTTCATACCTAGCACAAATTCATAAAATTGCTCCATCAACAATAACAGATTCCATACAAAATTTTTACATACAATTAAGCAATTTAAAAGCTACACCGAATATTTGAGAGCCAGCAATATTACAATCTGCAATTTTTCTAATTTAAACAAGTCCTCAAACCAAAACACTGTAAATAGCATATTCACAAACCAGGCTGAGCTTGTGTTAAAACTCAAAAATTTAAAAAATAAAGTTTCTTCGGGTGACGATAACATACCAAATATAGTACTAAAGAACCTAAGTCCACTTATAATTTCCAAATATATTATACTTTTTCCGCACATATGGAAAACATCGAAAATAGTATTGCTAAAAAAACCTGATAAAGACCCAAATAACGTTAGTAGCTACAGACCCATTAGCTTAATGCCAAACATAAGCAAAGTATTTGAAACACTTATTAACGACAAATTAACTAAACTTACACTAACGAAACAAATTATACCTGAAAACCAATTCGGCTTGGAGCGATTCACGGCATTACAAAGCTGACCTCAGATATTTGTTGGTTTATGAACAAAAAGTTTGGGATGGGAGCTTGCCTGATAGATTTGGAAAAAGCTTTTAAAACGGTTTGGTACGGGCTAATATATAAACTTTTAAAGCTTAAAGTACCAAAATACCTTGTAGCAATTATAATTGATATGATTTACAAAAAAAAATTTTTTATAAAAAACCCAAATGATAGTCATAAAAAAGTTTTCACGATAGATAATGGCCTGTTACAAGGTACAGTTAATGCACCAATACTGTTTTCAATATATTTATCAGAACTATTTTTCTCATTAGACCGCGTTAGAGGAAATAATTATGCATTGGCCTTTGCAGATGACATCATATTCTATTCTGCCGATAGTTCAGTAGATTACATCAAAGACAAAGTACAAAAAATGTTTAATATTACTCGGCGCTACTACACTAGAAAAAATTTGAAATAAAATCCGCAGGAAATGCTATCTTAACTAATAAAAAAGTAGCTAAATATCCAGGAGTTCAAATATGCAATTAAATGGAGTACAATTACATCGTAACTTAAATTATATTGAGCAAGTCAAATATAATATATTAAAAGGTAACATAGTATATTAAAAGGTAAGCTTTCATGGCTTCAAAAAAACTTTTTTACAACAAAATTATTAGTAAAAAAGTTAAAATTATATGTTACCAAACATTAATAAGACCAACGCTTGTATATCGTGCACCAATATGGTACAACATCAGTGCGAGCTTAATGGAAACTCTCCGAAAATTTGAAGGAAAGTGCATAAGAGTTTGTACTAATATATATAGAAAGCCCAATTCCGAATACAAGCATTACTACTCTAATAAATACTTGTACAAGGAAGCAAACATAATTAGAATCAATAATTTTGTTATAAAACTAATTCGAAGACATTATGATAAAGCACAAAACACTCCGGAAAATGGTTTAATATCGCATATATTCTATCAAGGGCTTTATAGCTCCAGAGCGTTTTATCTATTTAGATAAAAACGGTTATATTCAAAGCCGTAATCATGTCCCTCTATTATACCATTATAATAGACGGGCTACATGTAAACCTATTGATTTTAACCCGGGCAATATTAACGGAGAGAATTTAAAATTTGAAATGTCCATACCAGATAAGGACCAATTAATTAAAGCAAGCTATTACTCTAATGTGGTTGGAAAACTCTAATTATAATTAGCACATAGCATAATATATACATTATTTTTTTAATTTAGTTAAGCAATTTTAGTTAGATTAAGATAGACTAACTTAGGCTAGGTTTTTAATAAATAACTATTGGTTTTTACCTCCTACTTTTCCAATAATATAATTAAAAGAAAAAAAAACTTTGTAAAGTTGTACATAGTATAAAAAATTCATAAAATTTTGCGTAAAACTAACAAAAAAACTGAAAACTTTTTTGGATGTTAATAAAATTAGAAATCAGTAGCTGTTTTTGTAAATTTTTGTAGGCTAGACTAGTGTAAGAATGTAAAAATAGTGGGAAAAAATAAAATTTATTTTAAAAAAAAAAAAAAAAAAAGGTCAGATGTTATGACACAAAGAATTTTTTAAAACAGCTTGAAATTAATTAATTATCCCTTTATTGTTATTGGTACACTTAATTTTGCTACCAAAAACTTGCCATAGCCTTAAAAAAAGGAAGTTTATTTATTTATTTATTACTTTTTAGTTATAATCTAACTAAATATTATTAAAGCCTTATTATTATCATTATTAAATGTTTCAACAAATTTTTAAACAAAAATATAAAGACAGAAAATATTTAGGTACCTTACCTATTCATTTTCTATTTTTCAAGTAAAACACATGAACAATACTAATACATACCAGAAAAAAAATATTATGATTTATGCATATGAATACATATAAAATTACCAAAATTAATAATTATTGTGTAGAAATTGCATGAATTTATGCGAAATTTTAGTTTAAAAACTTTCAATTAATCTATAATTTTATTTGACTAAATATTAAATTTAGCATAAATTAACTAATTAGCAACAATGAACTATCAAAATGTATATTGGTTTAACCACAGTAAAAAATAATATACAGAAGCACAATTCCATATAAAATTTCATTTAATTAATCATTATTATATTAATTCACGAATATAAACAAAAACATTTTTTTTTTGTTATGATTTTGATTATATGGTTATCAATGCCTCTACATTTCAAAAGCCCCGAAACTAATTTTTGTTTCTTTGGAAAGGAATTTTATTTGTATGGAAAAACGAAGATTTACAAAGATTTTCCTTACAAATAAAATCTTTTTTTAACGAAGCAAAAATTAGTTTCGAGGCTTTTTAAATATAGGGGCATTGTGGTTATGAATATAAAAAAACAAGAACAAAACAAAATTTTATTTCGATGCGTGCGTGGTTATATGAAGTATTAAATTTTGTACCGATGCAAAATAAAAATACAGATCACAAGAACTGAGAAATAATTGGATTGAAATGGAATATATCATAAAAAAAATATTGACTATAGTTACCCCTGTGCAATTGCACAGTAGTGGTTTTTTGTTTAATAAATTGTTAAACACAAAAATTTAATTTTGCCAAGAGTCGTACCAATAGTCGGCAGTAAAATAAATATATTTAAATAAAGTAATAAAATTGCAAATACAGAAATGTTTATTTTACAGATATGTATATAATTTTAAATCGTTGATTCCACAGTAATAAGTATTTTATTTATCAATGTTGAATTAACTATTTAAATTTTTATATCTGTAAAATAAATATTTATATTCAGTAAAAACTAATAATATATTTATTAATATTAACTACTAATATTATTATATTACACTGTAGAACTTTTAAATAATACTCTTTAGGAAATATAATAGTCCTTAAAAGGGTAGTTTGTTTTATGAAGTCTGATTATAATATTCCTATTGTAAAATTTTATGGTTTTTTGGAACGAATGAACTTGGATTTTTTTCTTTTAATTTGTAATGTGTCTTGTACAATTTTTTTTGTTTAAGTTTTAATAGTTTTTAACTTTCTATTACTACTTGTTCTGTTGCTAAAGATTTTCTGTTTTTCTTGCGTTTTTTTTCTTATTGAACTCTTCTTTATTTAATATCTCGGTAAGCTATGTACATTTTTTTCTTAATAAAACTAAAATTAAAAATTTCAGCATAATATGTTTCCGATGATTTAGGCATACCCCGTCAGAAAACCAGCTTTAAAATTTTTCACAATTTGTTGTTTCTTGTATGCAAATATCAACTAATTCGTTTTTAATTTACGAAGTACAAGAATTTGATATTTTCACATGATACGAACAAACCTATGGAAAAGATTTTTTGTTTAAACGTTTATCACGAAGAATATAACAAAGAATTTTGAAAATATATTACAAACCTGATAAAAAAAAATGTTGATGGTACTTGTAGTGCAAATTTTCCACTAGTTTTATTTTCTACTTGTTAAAGGGGCTAGTTTTGTTTCGATAAAAGTATATTTTAAAAATTTCTATTTTTACATTATTATTTTTTTTAAAAAATTTTAAATTTTCTTTCAATATCAAGTAAACAATTTTCTATAAAATAAAATATTTTCAAACAAAACGTTATCATACAATGAGATAAATTGCAACGCTGCATTATTTTATTTACCTAAATTAAAATTTAAAGTGATATTCCTAAAAAAAACTGATATGCATATGAATATGATATTGATGATGAATAATAGTAAAGTTAAAAGCAAAAAAATATCAATTAACTAATAATTTTACCCCTCTTTTCACCAAATTTATATTTTTTGTTTTTGTTTTGTTAAAAATTTACGTAAGCTGAGAAGTGCATTATCTCGTTAATAGAATTCTTTGGTTGAGTTAAAAAAAGCATAAAAAAAGAATAAAGAAGAGCAGATAAAACTAAAATGAATAAAACAAAAATTTTTGAGAATCGCAAAATCAAAATTCTCTTTTAAATTACCAATATATATAAGGTATGCTTCTTGAATTTTTTCTGAAATTTTAAAATAAAATCGTTCATATTCTTTGTATGGACTTTACGCCTTCGTATATAAGTTCTCTGTGGTTTAATGTAGTTATCCAATTAGAATAGTTCCTTTTGGATTTTAACACATTATAATTTTTTAGCTTGTTAATAATTTAGAGAAAAAAACATTCCGCCTAAACTTAGGCAATATTTTAAAAAGAAACATTTTCATTCTTATTTTAATAATGAATTATGACGTAATATTCTTCTAATATAAAACTAGGCGTATAAGTTGAACTCTGGTTCTAAGGCCATTTGCAAACTTGACACAAGCATTCTTTTCACACGGGAAACAATAATTATTGCGAAATCAAATTATCAAATTGCAATAAAAAATAAACTTTGTTGCACAATAAGCTTACGCATCATTTTTGGTCACGCGGCAACAACAATGAAATTAGGTATTGCAGGAAGAATAAAAAAAGAATTTTTTTGTAAAAATAATTAATCATTAATTGAAGAGCATAATAAACAGTTGTTTTGAAGAAAAAGCTTTTATTTGTATTTTTTTTATTTATTTGCTATAACTTCGGTCAATATTTTGTTTTGAAGGAAAATCGTATAAAGAACTTTAACTGGCGCCCGAGCAGGGACTATTTAGTGAAAACTGAGGATAATACGTGAGTGTCGTGTTCAAAAGTGTTTGTTACATACCTGAAAAGAAAAAAGAAAATTTTTATTAAGTTAAAATAAAAAAAAATAAAAAAAAAAAAAAAAAAAAAAAAATAATTATATGTTAAAATCAATAACAAATTAAGTAATTATAAAATAGTTTAAAAATAAAATAAAAACAAAACAAACTAAAAATAAATCCTATTACTACGACTAGAAAACTTGTGAACTAAAAGTTACTAAAATAGTTTAAAAATAAAAATAAATCAAAAAATTCCGTTATTAAGACTAGAGAAATTTGTGAAATTTGTGTTGAAAAACATTTAAACAATTAGAACAATACAATTTTAATAACGGATAGCTAAAAATAGTGTTTATTTTACAATCAAAAAATAAAGTGGAGTTATAACGACTAAATAATTAAGTTGAACCACAAAATTTAGTGGAAATAAAACCTTTGGAACACAGCACGAACAGAAAAAATTGTCCTGTTAACACGCGCAGCAAGTAGGCGAACCACAAGTGGCTCACCGAATTAAAAGCAGCCCAAAGGAGATAGGAAACGAGGCCCCTTAGTAGGCTTAAAATAATAGCCAAAAAGGAGCTCACTTATAACAATTATAACAATTAATATAAGTGTAGCAGCCGCCTATCCCGCTGATTTTAAAGACTGCAAATGGTCACAATGAGATTTTGCTTCATAACAATTATTGTACTGTAAGTTATAATTATTATTACACTATATTATAAATTTTTAGTTTTTATTCAAAAAAATTAAAAGGATCCATACTTAAAACAAAAAAAAAAAAAAAAAAAAAGGCCTAAAATTGAAATTTATTACAAAAATAAAAAGAATTGCAAATTTATTACAAAAAACAAAATAATAAAAAAAAGAAAATTGTTAAATGTTAAACTCAAAATCGTATCCTCATCTGTAAGGAGAAAATTTTGAGGAAAAAGTATCCCCATCTGTAGGGAGAAAAATAACTTTTAACTTTTTCAAAAGGAAAACGAATTAAAATAAAAAATTAATAAAAAAGAAAAAACAAAAAAAGAAATAAAAAAAATAAAAATTCAAAGGAACATAAAGAGAGTCTGACTATAAACGATTTGATCATTTAATTCATAATCTTTTCTATGAAAATATTTCACTAAAAATTTCTAAATTAAAATAAAAGCTAGCTAGCAAATTAAACAATTAACATTATTATATTACTGATACATGCTTAAAATAAACCAATTTAAATAAAATAAACTAATTTAAGATTTATTATTTAATAATAAATATTATTGTATTGGTAATAAAATTTTTAAAATAATTAAAACAGTCCTATATTATCCATCAGGATCTATATAATTTATAAAATTATTGAATGTTTATAAAATAAATAATTCTAGTTCTAAGTCTAAATATGCTTCTTACAATAAATGTAATTATAACAAAAATAAATTAAACAAAATAAAGATTTTTATAAAATTATTAAATATTTATAAAATAAATAATTTTAGATCTAAGTTTAAATAAATATTTTTTTCCAAATAAATACAATTTTGGGGGAAATAAACTAAATAAAATCAAATTTTTATAAAATTATTAAATAATCATAAAATAAATAATTTTAGATCTAAGTTTAAATAAATATTTTCCCAATAAATACAATTTCAGGGTAAATAAACTAAATAAAATCAAGATTTTTGTAAAATTATTTAATAATTACAAAATAAATAATTTGACTCCAGCTTAAATACATTTCTTACAATAAAAATAATTTTAGAGAAATCAACTAAATAAAGATAGAACAAGCAACGAATACAAAAATATTAAAAAAAATAAATTTAATTCTTGGGAATATTTCAGCTTCGAAATTTATATCTCTTTAATTTTTTTTTGTTCATAATACTAAAGAATTTTTTGATAACACTATTATTTACGTCCGAGCACCTAACTGAATTTTAATTGAAATCTAAAAAACTCAACAAGTTTATATTTTTGAATACTATTTTTGATTTATTTTACCTTGTGGTCGCATCTTTGATCTTAACCATCCCTTGATTTTCAACACTATTGATAGAAATTAATTTTATTCACTAGATTAGAAGGTCGTGAAAACTACCAAGTTATTATAAATAAAAGAAGATCTTTTCTATAATCCGCTATAAACTTATAAGATGGAAACACAACCATCAAATACTCCCTTTGTAATGACCTCTACTCCTGAGAACCTAAATCCCCAAATAAGCGATGTAAGACACGTGGAGTTTAATGAGACAACATATTGGTAGCAAATGCTACGTCTACATAGACGACATCATCATACTTGGAGAAAATGATGAGGAACACTTTAAAAACTTAGAAGATGTGTTCGAAACCTTAGTAAACGCGAACATGAAAGTACAACTGGACAAGTGTGAATTCCTGAAGGACGAGGTAGAGTTTCTCGGGTTCATTGTAACGGGAGAAGGGATTAAAACGAACGCGAAGAAAGTCCAAACTATTTGTGATATGCCTATACCAAAAAACTTGAAAGAATTGAGATCTTTTTTGGGCATGTCAGGGTATTACAGAAGATTCATCTGTGACTACGCGAAAATCGCAAAACCCTTGACATCCCTTTTAAGAGGGGAGGATGGACGTGTGTCCAAGTCTCAGTCACGAAAAACACCAATAATCTTTGACGAAGAGGCAAAAGAAGCGTTTTTTAGATTGAAAAATTCGCTAATTTCAGAAGATGTAATATTAAGTTACCCAGACTTTGAAAAAGACTTTGAACTAACAACGGACGCCTCTAACTACGCAATCGGAGCAGTGTTGTCCCAAGGTAGGAGACCAATCACTTTCCTATCCAGAACTTTAACAACAACCGAAGAAGCATATGCAACAAATGAAAAAGAGCTATTAGCAATTGTTTGGGCCTTAACTTCTCTTAAAAATTATTTGTATGGAGCAAGAAAGGTAATTATTTTTACTGACCACCAACCACTCACATATGCTCTAAGTAACAAAAACTCTAACAGCAAAATGAAAAGGTGGAAGGCGATACTAGAGGAATACAACCATGAGCTAAGATATAAACCAGGCCATACAAACGTAGTGGCCGACACCTTATCCAGACTTATTTCACAAACACAAGTAAATACGTTAACTTCCACTCAACATAGTGCAGAAAGCTCTTCCCAAGACTACATACAATTCGTCGAAACACTCATTAACGCATTCCGTAATCAAATAATTCTGGAAGCAAGCGAAAAAGAAGAATACGAGCTTATAAAACCATTTCCAAATTTTAATAGACATATCGTAACAAAGAAACAAATTACGGAAAAAGATTTAGTAAACATTCTAAAAAGTTACCTAAATACGAATTGTGTAAATGTAATTAAAACGGAAGAAAGAATTATGGGACAAATCCAAAGAATTTATAGGAAACATTTCAGAAGTTATAAAATTAGATTCTCGCGAATATTGGTTAAAGATGTTACAAACGAACTCGAACAGGAAGACATTATCATAACAACCCATAAACGAGCCCACCGAAACGCTAATGAAAATAAAGCTCAAATTCTTCGAAGTTACTATTTTCCAAAAATGACAAGGAAAATTCATAATTTTGTTAAAATTTGTTCTGTTTGCAAGGAAAACAAATACGACAGGCATCCATCGAATCCAGAACTATCGGAGACTCCAATTCCCACGTTTGCTGGACATACACTACATATAGACATATTTTCAACAGAATCAAAATTATCCATCACCGCAATTGATAAACTTACCAAGTTTGCTCAGATAAGAGCGATCAAAAGTAGATCAATTGAAGACATAAGATTAGCACTAAGAGACATATTGTTCTACTATGGCGTACCACAATACGTGGTGATCGATAACGAGAAAGCCTTGAACTCGGCCACTATCAAGGAGGACGAAATGAAGATTAAAATTTATACTGTATCACCATACAAGAGTGAAGTAAACGGTCAGGTAGAAAGATTCCATTCGACTTTAACGGAAATAATGCGTTGTCTAAAAGCAGAAAGGGAACACCGAAACTTTGAGGAACTAATACAGAGAGCCGTAAATGAATATAACCATACCATTCATTCGGTTACCACCAAAAAACCGATCGAACTATTTTTAGGACGGATTCCAAATATAACACCAGAGGAGTTCGAGAAAACACGCCTCACAAACATAGAAAAATTAAAGGAAAAACAGGAAAAAGACCTAAGTCACCATAACAAAAGAAGGAAACCTCCAAAAGATATAAAAAGGGGGAAACGGTCTATGTGAAGCACAACAAGAGACTAGGATCAAAACTAACCTTTCGTTATAAAAAGGAAGTTGTAAAAGAAAATAGACGTACCACAATTGTAACCAACTCAGGGAGAGTTGTCCATAAGTCTAATATAAAATCCGATAAACCATAATTGAACCTTACATTTAATTTTTTTTTCCTCTTAATACTTAAAACGATCTTTTCTGACGTTGCTCTAGTTTGACTCAATAATATGATAGTAACTATTACAGTAATCCTTCTTTTTCTTACTGATGTTTTTTTTCGAAACGTTATTTTAGGTTCCTGATACGTCAAAGTCTAGGAGAAGTACAGATACTAGACTACAATGGATCACATTTGGTGGCAGTGAATATGGGAAAATCAAAAATTCAGGAAGGAAACTTCAGATTGATTCACATAATCAATCTAGGAACTTTACGGAAAGCCTTGAAAGAAATCAACACTGTTCTAGAGGAAGACAGCACGACAGCCCATCCACTATACCCGTATTTACACCTAGAAGCTTCACAAATCCAAGATCTACTGGACGAATTCAACATTCATAGAAGGAAAAGATCAATTGACATTATTGGCACAACATGGAAATGGATTGCAGGTACACCGGACCACGACGATTTTAGAATGATTAGGAGCAAAATGAATAATGTACTGGAGAATAATAACAAACAAACCATAATAAATAAAATATTTAGTGATAGAATTAACAATATAACACAAATAACTAACCAAATTTTAGAAAATATAAATTCGGGTTATCAATTCAATAATCAATCCGCCATGAAAATACAATACAAACTTATATTACTCAAAGAAGAAGTAGTTAATATAAATTACGCGATACATTGGGCTAAAGTAGGGGTGATTAATTCTATTTTACTTTCAAAAACAGAGATTAAAATAATTACCAAAATTTTGGATAGCGAAAATTTCCCTTATTTAAACGCCGAAGAGGCACTTGATTTTTCAAACATAAAAATTATAACAAACGGTACTTGCTTGCTCTATCTGGTTGACATACCCCTAACCACATTAGAAACATACGATAGGCTAATAATTAAAGCCTTAAAAATCGAAAATACTGTAGTAAAAACTAGTTTTAAGCAAATATTGTACAATAAAGAAGCAATTTATGGAATCAAAAATAGTTGTAAAAATATAAATTCCATATCTATTTGTAATCAAAATAATATTATAAATTTGAAAAACTCTACCTGCATACCAAACTTACTAAAAGAAAAGAACTCCACATGCAACAGCATCAATGGCAACCGTATTCCGACTGTAGAGGTTTTAACTGACGGAATAATTCTACTGAATCAGTACAAAGGCACAATCAGCGTTGAAGGAGAAGAAAAATTCATAAACGGAAGTTACCTAATAACATTTCACAATTCTACAGTAATCATCAAAGGCGAGGTATTCGCGTCAAAGGAATTATCAACAGCCAAAGCGCTACCCGTCGTTCTACAACCGCAATACATAAAAAAGGAATTACAGCAACACTTATCATTAGAACTAATGAACGACATCCACATAAACAACACTCACGAAATCAAGCTACTGAAGGAAGAAAAGTTCATCCATCGTGTGATAGGTTTCATCAGCATTGGACCAACATCAATACTAATTATAATTTGTTTAATAACAGTTGTCATCATTTGCAGAAGAAAGGCGAAGATTACCATTAACAACGTGCCAAAAGTAATTGAAGAGAAACATAATGACGTCGATGATTCGGGAGCAGGTGTGTCACTTTCGGTAATACCTCCAGAACCAACAAAACCAACTGTTCCAACCAGAAACCACATTGCCATGAACCAAATGAGGACATTTGGTCTTAGAGGGGGAAGAGTTAACGTCCGTTAACCTTTACTCCAATTTCAAAAATTACAAATTCTTTTCACACGGGAAACAATAATTATTGCGAAATCAAATTATCAAATTGCAATAAAAAATAAACTTTGTTGCACAATAAGCTTACGCATCATTTTTGGTCACGTGGCAACAACAATGAAATTAGGTATTGCAGGTAGAATAAAAAAAGAAATTTTTTGTAAAAAAACAGTTGTTTTGAAGAAAAAGCTTTTATTTGTATTTTTTTTATTTATTTGCTATAACTTCGGTCAATATTTTGTTTTGAAGGAAAATCGTATAAAGAACTTTAACTTATATAAGTTCTCTGTGGTTTAATGTAGTTATCCAATTAGAATAGTTTCTTTTGGATTTTAACACATTATAATTTTTTAGGTTGTTAATAATTTAGAGAAAAAAAAAATTCCGCCTAAACTTAGGCAATATTTTAAAAAGAAACATTTTCATTCTTATTTTAATAATGAATTATGACGTAATATTCTTCTAATATAAAACTAGGCGTATAAGTTGAACTCTGGTTCTAAGGCCATTTGCAAACTTGACATAAGCGATTCTTACAAGCCATAAAGCTTATATATAAATTTTTGTCAAAATTGGTGCAGTAGTTCTTTCGGAAAATGGTTACAAACATACAGCTTTCTTTTATTCTATATAAGATTTTATAACCTAATTACAAATATTATTTTACCTGTAAATTTAAGAAACGACAATTAAAGTATTTTCTTCTATGATTCTCTTATCTTACTGTCAATATTTAATTTACTTAACTTAAATGTAAACATATAATTAATTATCAGCAGAGTGCAGCACATAAACTATAAATAGCATTTCAAACCCTTACCGACGGATAATTAAACTAACATTATCTATCTTACAATTAAAGAAACAAAGTTTCTTTACATATACATTTAAACAAAAATTATTTTCTTTAAATTTTTTTAGAATATTGAAAAAACATTTATTTTAATATTAAATTTATAAAAAATATAAATTCAAAAAATAGTATATCGCAGTATAAAAAAGGGTATTCGCAGTGTATTTGGTATTATTGGATCCAAGTGGCAACCCTAGGTATAGCCGTAATTAAAAAAAAAGTTTTTACATATTTATTTATTTATTTATTTATTTCGAGCTTAATTCAAGCAAGTTACAATAAATCATACTTAAATTAAATTTATAAACTAAAAATTAAATATTCAAAAAAGAATTAATAAAAAAAAATAAAAAATAACAAAATTTTTATATTATAACAAAATTAAAAAAGAAAACATAATCTTATATTTAACAATAATTAAAAAATAAAAATGAAAAAACTTCAATTAAGAAGACAGGTCAAAGATTAATCAAAAAAAAATTAGTTACACAAATACAGATTATTTTTTAATGATTGTTTAGTTAGGGAAAAGTTAATATAGGGTTTGTATGCATTACAGAGAGACATCATCCTATTAATTGGTTCATATTTACCATAATTAGTCCGATGGTACTGCAAATTAAACATATTAGCAGTTCTTAGTCTAGAATGAGAAAATAATTAAGTTTAGCAAACAATTGGGGAGACGAAATGTTGTCTTTACTTAACTCAATTAGAAATACAATGTCAGCAACTTTACGCCGTTTTTCAAGGGTATTAAGATGAATTAAATTTAGTCGATGTTCATAAGGAGGTAATCTTAAAGGATCTTCCCAAGGAAGAAGACGTAAAGCATATCTAAGGAATTTTCTTTGAACCGATTCAATTCTGTCTATGTGAACACCATAAAATGGACACCAAACCTGACTAGCATATTCTAAATTAGGTATAGAATATACATAAGAAATTGGGCATAATCGTCGTGTAAAAGTAATATAAGCACATTTATTGACATTAAACTGCAGATTATTATACGAACACCAACTATAGAAACGATTCAGATCAGCTTGTAACGCTAATGCATCCTCTAAATGAACAACTTTTTTATAAATTTTCATGTCATCGGCGTTTTAATATGACTATTAATTAATAAAGATGAAACATCATTAATAGAAATAATGAAGAGTAAAGGACCGAGATGACTACCTTGAGGCACACCTGTGGGAGCTTCGAACTCAGTGGAAGATGACGATCTAAACGAAACACTATAACTACGACCAGAAAGGTAAGAATGAACCCAATTAATAAAGTAACTAGGAAATCCTAATTTATTTAACTTAAAGATGATAATGTTATGTGGAAGCAAATCAAAAGCTTTGCTGAAATCTGTATATATTACATCCGTTTGAAACCCATCTTCCATGTTATTAATAAAGGTAGATGTTGACTCAACAAGATTAGTAAAAGTAGACTTAAGCTTTACAAAGTCATTTGAAAAGATGATAAGAAACAAGTACAATGATCATAAATAGAATCAAATACAATAAGTTCAAATAGTTTAGGTATAGAAGAAAGTTTAGCAATTGGACGATAATTACTTACATTATTTTTTAGATTTTTTTTTTTTTTTTGTGAACTGGTCTAATTAGGGCAGTTTTCCAGATTGAAGGAAAGATACCAGAAGTTAAAGAAGAATTGAATAATACAGAGAGAGGACCACATAGTGAAGAAGAACATTTATTTAAGAATAGGTTAGGGATGCCGTCAGTACCAGGACTAGGATTATTATCAAGCTTTAATAAATAATTGAGTACCACATTAGAATCGATATGAATATTACTCAATGTAGTTTTAGAAAAATTCGATAAATGGCCAAAATTACTTTCGTTTAATGAGAATAGAACAGCCGTAGAATAACTAATAGAGAAGAAATCACGGAAAAATTCAGAAATGACATTAGGATCACTACTACTAGAGTTTTTATAATTCATACACAAAGGATACTGATCACTTTTTCTTTTCAAGTTAACGAATTTCCAAAAAAGTTTCGGATTAGTTTTAATATTATCAGACATATCTTTTACATAATTGGTATATAAGTTATCCGACATCATTTTAAATTCATTAAATAGATTCAAGAAAGCATTATAATCAATGTTATTATTGCTTTTAATAAATTTACGCCAAGCTTTATTTTTCTTATTTTTTAACTTTTTAAGGTTTTTGGTAAACCAAGGTGGACTAGATTTGTCACTATTGTCAATAACTAATGGAACATATTGTGAAATAGCAAATTGAATAGTTTTATAGAAATGATTAACTGCGACATTTAAATTAGAAGAGGTCATAAATGAAAAATCATAAGAACTTAGGTAATTATTAATAGCGTCGAAATTAGCTTTAAGAAAATTAAAACGATAAGAAAGTGCTGAATCAACTTTGGGAGATGAGATAAGAATGCAAAAAGAAAAACAAATAGGAGGATGATAATCATCAATTTCAACCAGTTCAAATGGAAAATTAATGATGTTAAGATTATCCCAATTTGTCGTAAATAGCAGATCTAATTGCCTACCGCGATTATTACAAATTGAAGATATCTGTTGAAAATTAAAGGAATTAAAGGAGTCGATTACAAAGTACTCTGTATTACTAACTAAATCAAGTGGAATGAAGTAGGCTTCCTCGTCATGCGGAACCCATTTAATATTAGGTAGATTAAAATCTCCGCAAAGAATTATGTCACCATTTGTATTAAGCTTACTAACTAATAAATCAATTTCTGATATATATTTGGTATACACATCAATACTGGACGCCGGAGGAATATAAAGATTAATAATAACTAAATTTTTTAATTGTAATTAAATTTTAACAGCAATTATTTCAAAAATATCGGTAGAGTGGTGCTGAGAAAACAACAACTGTGAAGAACAAAGAGTATTTTTAGCAGCTATCAATACACCTCCACCTTTTGGAACATTATAAGATAGAGAACAATCATATCTATCTTTTCTATAAACTGTGTAAGAAGAAGGAAAAATTTCAAGGCTATTTATTGAGGAAGTAAGCCAAGTTTCAGTTAAAACAAATAGATCAGAATCTAATAAAGCAGAATTTTGGAAAACTTTTTTAGTTTTTGTACGTAGACCTCTTACATTTTGATAATAAACAGATAGTTTAAAAGGATCAGTTTTAGAAGAAATAGATTGCGTAAGACCTATATTAACTAGATTTTTTTTAAAGTCCTTTTTTGTGGAAAGTTTGCCAAGTGTTTTAAATTAATTTACGCATCGTTCTTTTTAATGGAGGTATAAGCGGATTTAAAAATAAAGGATTATTATTAGTATTATTATTATTATCATTATTATTATTATTATTATTATAATTATTATTATTATTATTATTATTCCTAAGCCTATTATTATTATTATAATTATTATTAATATTATTACTATTTCTATTCCTATTTTGATTATTAGTATTATTGTTGTTATTACTATTATTATTATTTATATTATTATTATTATTATTATTATTATTATTACTATTATTATTATTATTATTATTATTATTCCTAAGCCTATTATTATGGTAAATATTATTATAATTATTATTAATATTATTATTATTACTATTATGATTATCATTCCAATTATTATTAAAATTTATGTTAGTTTTACTTTTGTTATTATACTTAATGTCTACATTATTACTATTATTATTCCAATTATTATTATACTTAATGTTAGTTCTACGTTAATTATTATACGTTTTGCCATTTTCGTCATATACTATGTTCAATTTTATCCTAGTATCCTTCCATGGTTGAATTGTTAGTCTGAGTCCTTCGTAATATATGCCGTCTGCTGATAAAATCCAGCCATATTTGACAGGAACTATGACCTTGAAACAGGAAAACAATTTTTTTAGTTTTTTTATTTCAATGCGCTCACAGGTAGTCACATCGATGGAGAATTTACTTTTTATAAATCGGTGCACCCATTCAGTGTTAGCATTAATAGGGGCCCCCTTTAAAAAGAATACTGCAGGCTGAAGGGTTAGTGTTGTAGCTGGAGTACGTTTTTGTTTCCTGATATTCAAATTATCTTTTGTTTCTTCGTTAAACAGATTAATTTTTTTAATCTATTATCCCATTCAAATTTAGACCATAAAGTACCAAATTTATTTATTTTAGGTGATGGAATAATTGGCTGACTTAGGACTGGCTCTACATCATTTATAACTAATGAGGTATTAAGAAGTTCGGACAATAGTGGTTGGGCAGGTTGGTGAGAGGATTGTTCATGGTTCGATGGTACTGTGTTTAAATAATAGGTAAAATTCACCATTTGTACATTAAGTTCATCTCTAAGGTTGTCCAATTTCCCATTAATTTTATTAAGGTTCAACGACGAACTTTGTTGAATCAAATCTGAAGACTCATTGAAATTGTTAAATAATACGTTTATTCTTTCAGATAGCATTTTTTGTTGCGCAACCATATCTGAACGTAGCTTATCCATCTTTTCCGTACTTAAAGCAAATTTCAACGAAAAGTAATCGTCTAGAAATTTTCCGAGCGACTCTGATGTCAAACATTTAGAATGCTCCCGATTATCTAATGATATTATAACGTCATTATGAAATTTTTTTAAGAATGCTGACGTTTTACTTGATTCATTATTAAATTTCGAGACTAGACAGTCCAAGCATTTAGCAGTTTCTTTAGAGTTTTCGGCGTTTATCTTTAGTTCCCTCGCAAGTTTCTTAATGACACTATCTTTTTCATCTACCAGAGATTTCAATGTAGTATCAATTTTGTCGTACATTAATTTTATTTGGTAATCGGTTTGTTGGCATTCAGAGCAGATAAAATATTCTTCTAACGAAGAGTGATACCAGTCTCTTGGTGCTCCAATACACGTTCCGTGAAGGCGACGACCGCATAATCCCTTACATATAACAATTTTAGAAAGCTTGTCAAAGACACTGCAGGCAGGTATATCACATTTAAAACTCATATTTAATTAGTTATTTTTATTTCTAATTAAAACTTTCTTAAATTGTTAATTTGTAGTGTTAAAATGTTTCGTTTAAATTGTCCAGTGTTAATTTTGTTTGTGATAGTTTTTGTTGATATAATTAAATTAAATTTGTGTGTAATAGTCTAATTAATAAATTAATTTTATTTATAAAGAAATATTATCAATATGATAAATTTTTGTATTAATTTTTATTGTTCTTGTAAATTAATTTTATGTTCTTCCTTTTTTTTTTTTTTTTTTTTTCTTTTCTTTTTAATTTTATTTCCCTTACTTTTATATTGTATTCATATATTAATATTTTGTTTTATTTTAATCAAAAAATTATTTTTAATAATAGTATACTATTTCATGAATTATTTTTAGAAGCTTATTATTGAAGTTATTTATCTTTTTATTATGTTGATGTTTTATATTTTATTTTATTTATATGTTTGTTTATATTTATATAATTTATATTTTATTTATTTTGTAATTTTGTTTTATATTATATATTAATGTATATCCACTGTTATTAATCATTAAATAATAGTTTGAGAACCACTGCTACTTGTATTAAAAGTTAATTGTTTGTTGGTAAATTTTTTGACATAATTAGACATTATACTAACTGTAGTTATTCAAGTAGTATACATCCACATGAGTTTAAAAAATTAGTATAAAAATTTAATGTCAAGTAAATAACAAAAAAAAATCCATGCGTATGTACCTACATAATCTTGAAACAATTATGATAGCAAGCAATCTTCATTACGGAGGTAATATGTAAAATTTGAAATTGAATTTTTTTATATGGGCTTATGCTAGAAGAGTATAAAACTATTCTATCAATTTGATTCTATGTATGCATAAACCACGTTTAGATGGTACAGTATATAAGATAGGTCAAAATTTTAGGGTTGCCACTTAACAAACACTTCATATAAATTTTTGAAAAAATGTAATCTGAAGAAAAAGAAATATTTGAATATATTCGGATCTAATATTTTGAATTAGTAGAAACATATTTTTCAAGTCTTTTCAAGTTCAGTTTCACTATTTAAATATAAAAAAAATGTCAACTTTAGAATATTTTTTTAAAAATTTTTAAAAAAAATTATTTTGCTTAAGTTTTTTTAGAATATTGAAAAAAAAAACATTGATTTTAACATTAAATTTATGAAAAATAAAAATTTAAAAAAAAGTATATCGATGTGTAAAAAAAAGTGTATTTGGTATTATTGAACCCAAGTGGCAACCCTATAGGAAATTATAATATAATAATTGAAATTATAAAAGGTATAGACCAAAATGAATTAAAAAAAGTATAAGAAGTAAAACATATACATCTGTGGCAAATATATATAACCTTGTAAGTCTCAAAATCAACTTTTGCAATATTCGGTTTTTTACTTTCAAATTTGTTTCTGAAAAAATTGTGACCAAATAAACAAAAACTTTTGACTTTTTTTAATTCAGTTGTACTATGCTTAAATTTTTTGATATATTTTAGTTGCTTTTATAATTTAGATAAATGTTATAGCAAAATAAAAGACATAAGTGATTTAATCAAAACACGAAATTCATTTTTATTAAGCTTATCTGAACTAAGTGTTTATAATGTTATATAATATTAAAAAAAAATTTAAACGTAAGTCATTTCATCGAAAAGTAATTTAAAACAAAAAAAAACTTAAAATATTATTTCACCGTACCAATTTTCATTAATTTATTATTATAGAAATGTTTATTTCAAAAAGCTGAAAACGGAAAAAACAAATATTTTATTTAAATTATTATCGGAGTTATTTTATCTTTAACTTTCAAGCTCTAATTCCGTATCGATAAAGTCCGGGTGAATATCTGGATCATCTTCTTTAAGTAGTATCTTATAAAAATTGTGTAATTCTGGATCTATTAATAGTAATATGTCCATTAAATCTTTATATTTCTTTAAGTTTATTTGATTGGGCTCATTTATAATTTGAACTTGATTTAAGTCAACCTTACTTACACCTCGTTTTAGAACATTCAAAATTTCGAAGTTCTCAGCAATAAGTGTTGTTTTGTAATAAATTTTACCAAAATTTGATCTAAGGTATCTAATCCATCCAACTTCTTTCCACACAAAAGGAGTTGAACTTTCACTTCGGTTTCTCCAAGTAAATTTCGATTTTGAAAATGACGCGAAGTTTTTAAAATCATCTTTATCCATTTCTTTCACATGAAAAATATTTTTTACTCCAACACCACGAACAAAATTATACAAATCTCTTGGATGGTGAGTTTTAACCCCTGTCCCTTTTTTTTTATCAGAGCATGGCCAGTATCTGATTCCATATGGGTGTGTCCAGGTTCAAGGAACTTATGGTCAATGACTTCGATATTAGAACTTGATTGAATGAAAGTTAAAAACATGGCATTGATGAAAGAATTCTTATTTTGTCCTGGACATGAGTCACTATACTAAATAACATGTGTGATATAACTAATGGAATCCAAATACTCAAGATATTTTAACATACAAAAACTAATTTGATTTGCTCCACGTTTTGAAAGACCTTCATGCCACATGAAACAGTAAGCATAATTGGATACACAATCATTAACGGTTAAATTATACGTCCATAGTGGTCGTTTATAAAATGTTGTTGAAGTTCTCAGTAACGGCGTTGACAAACATTGTTGTAAATCAAATGTGAATATTTGAGTAGCCTCGTTTGAAGAGGAAATCTCCTTGTCATTTCTTTTAACCTCATAGGCATTATCAGATTTTTCGTGATGTTCATTTAACATGCTTAACAAAAAATTCAAGTCCGGTGTAGTATTTGTCTTTGCTAAATCAATTTTCATTTTCAGTGTATCACACTTATTGCACGTATCAAATTTGGGTTTTTTGAATTTTATACCCATCTCTGTTAAAAAAAATATTCGAATTTTATTAGATATTTATTTAAAAACAAAAATTAAGATTTTTACTTACTCTTGAAAATTTTATTACACTTGAAAATACTAACATTCTCTCCGGGATACATTTTAAGAAATAGTTTGTGCATCTTTGTAACAGTTAAGTCTGCGTGAAAATATCTTAAACTAGTATCTCTTCTTGTATAATGATTTTCGTATGCTGGGAACATATTAATATGAGACTTTATCTTTTCAACAGTACTATCAAAAATCTTTCTCATTGCAATACCACCTCTATGATCTTTCATTTCACTATTTGAAAATTCCAACTTTTTTTTCGCCACACTTCTAAGGAAACTATCACTTTCTCCAAAACATTGCTTCTTGAAACAACATTGTAAAATTTTAATTTTTTCTCCTTTTATCTCTAAATGATAATATCTTGTATGATACGGACGGTTTCGGGGTTTTTTTGCATTTTTATATCTAGTCTGCATTTTCGTTTATTCAATTGTCATTAGAGATCCGATAGCTCAAATTCTTCTGTTATAAGAACCAAGACTCCAATAATTTTTAAAAATGTTATTCTGATCAGTTAGTGTAATTTTCGATTTGCAATTTTGCCTGCAATTATTTGTTAATGGGACCGTCTTGCTGAAATTGTACTCGTTTTTGTGGAATAAGATTTTTCAGCATTTCTCTTCAATTTTCTACTACTATGCGAATCATATTTCCTATTAGACGTTTCTTCAGTATTATGTTCAACATTGTCCAATGTAATAGAAGAATCCAATAAATTATTTTCTATTTGTTTACCTAATAGTGACAAGTCTGCTTCGTTAATTGATGTATTTCCTATGAAATCTGAAACAAGGTATAGAATTATCACTATTAAAGTCAGCCATTATTTCATCTTCCATATCTAAATCGTTGAAATTTTTATTAAAATCAGCATTATCTTTTCGTATTTCGGGTGAAACATTTAAATGGATGGCACTCGGTGACGGCTCAGGTTTTTTCAAACATTTCTTGCCTATTATTTTTATTTTTGTTAACAATTGTTTTAATTTTGCGACCACTTCAGCTTATCTATAAATTAGTTTAATAATAAACTTAACTGTTTTTTAAAATGCAAACTAAAGAAGAAAAAGAAGAATATAAAATTGTAATTTAATAATTACTATTTAATATGTATGGAAAAAATGAGATAAAAGATTGACAAGATCATAGGATCAAAAATACTAGACATAAGTTTAACTCTAAGAATTAAAAGAAATTAACTAAATTTGAAAAATAAAAGTATTCTTGTTCATACCTCTTAAACGTATGGCTAAAGTTGAGTCAGAAAATTAAGTGTTTTTTTATTAAAACCTAACTGGTACCCAACGGGAAAAAAAAATATAATAAAATATAATTTTATAAAAAAATAATAATTTTGTAATAAAAAGGATTATAGATTTATAAAAAAATATAATTCTGTAATAATAAAGACTTAAGTTCAGGCTTTGCTTGAAAAGTTCTCATAGGGAAGAGTAAAGACCTAATTCCACCAAAGTGGAAAAATAAAAAACAATTTTATATAAAAAAAATATAATTTTATAATAAAAAATAAATATAACTCTATAATTATAACAACTTAAAATTAGGCTTTGCTTGAAAAGTTCTCTTAGGGAACAGTAAAGACCTAATTCCACAAAACGTGGAAAAATAAAATATAATTTTATATCAAAAAAATATAATTTTATAATAAAAAAAAATATAATTCTGTAATTATAAAAACTCAAAATTAGGCTTTACTTGAAAAGTACCCATAGGGAACAGTAAAGTATAGAAATAATAGAATAATATTGACCTAATTCCACAAAACGTGGAAAAATAAAATATAATTTTATATAAAAAATATAATTTTATAATTTTTTAATTAATAAATCGAACTTGTTCTTTTTATTAAAAGTAAAATGATTTAAAGGTTTTAAAAAATTTATATTTATATACATTTATTTTGTAAAAATTACATTTTACCATGAGTTTTTTTTGTTGAATTTTATAACTCACAGAGGTCTTATTGACATATTGTAATAAGTTATAAAGTCAATCAAATTAAAAATTAGGATTTGTATAAATACCTACTGATGAGTTCTAGTAGTGTTCTGATGAACGACACAAATCCTAAAAATAATTTTGTTTGTTAACACAAATAATAATAATATTTATAGAAACAACGGTGATATAAAATATCTATGTATCAAGATTGAATATTAATTAATAAATCGAACTTGTTCTTTTTATTAAAAGTAAAATGATTTAAAGGTTTTAAAAAATTTATATTTATATAAATTTATTTTGTAAAAATTACATTTTACCATGAGTTTTTTGGTTGAATTTTATAACTCACAGAGGTCTTATTGACATATTGTAATAAGTTATAAAGTCAATCAAATTAAAAATTAGGATTTGTATAGGTAGTCTAACACTATAAATACCTACTGATGAGTTCTAGTAGTGTTATGATGAACGAAACAATTCCTAAAAATAAATTTAGTTTTTTAGTTTCCAGTGGTCGTAATCTAGAAATTCTTTATTTATTTAATTATTTCTTCAACAACTATCTTTTATACATTATCTATTTATTGTTTTTTGTTCATTTTCTTTCGGATATGGAAAGGTTTTTTTTTTTTATTACTTTGTTTTACGTGGGAATGATGGAAATCTCGAAAGACAACCAAGACACAAAATTTTGTACACTGTATAGGTAGTGAGGGACTTTAACCCACTAAAACCACTCACCTTTTACCATGACCATTCTACGTAGGTAGACATTCTACGTAACCACAAACGTGGTTAATGGGTTTTTCACATAAGACATTAGGCGCGTGTTTTGTAAGTATTAAATAAAAAAAATTAAGAATGCAGATCATACAACAATTTTAGAAAATTTTACCAAATTATAAAATTGACGAAATGGGAAGAGGTCTTGGAAGAAAATGGATTGAGAATAAGTTGAAGAACAAGAGAATATAGGTATCCCCCATTTGAGGCGAATCGTTATGAACCAAATAAAACTATTTATATAGATGAGTACCCTCTTTCTATGGATGATGGGCATTTTAATGCAAGTGTACAAAGATGTGTGATTTCTAATGCAAAGTACGAATGATGTGTTCTTTAACTTTAGCAAAATAAGTTCATATATGCTAAACCAACTTTTTTCAAAATAACTGTTTTAACGTTTGCTATTTTCTCTTGTACCCGTATATCACAAAAAAAAAAACTATGTAAATATTGTAAATGAAAAAAAAACAACAATTCTTACTAGATTCTTTTGATATAATATTTATTTTACCATCAGAATTTGGTAATCATGCAAAAAAAATATGTATTGGTTGGAAACTGCTTATCGACATCTAAAAGATTTTTCTTATTCTCCCATTTATTTTAACCAATATCAACTAATCCATACAAATTTTAAGCTTCTTTTTTTTTTAAAAAAAAATATTTTGGGATTGATATTGAGTTGGCGTCGGCATCATTCACGGTCGAACACTTGCGAAAGTAAGACGTGTTTTTCTACTAGTGCGCATATTATTATTGTGTTATAATAATTTAAACCGCGAAATAATTAAAAACTCGCCCGTAAACAAACCGCGAAAGTCACATTGTTTACTTTTTAAAATAATTTACAACACTAAAATAAAAATAAGCAACTGTCATTGTCAGAAGTTGACAATTATAATTAAGAAAAATTAGTGTTATCATTGCTAACTAATTGAATCAACGAAGCCGTCTACCGGCAAAATTTCAAAATATTGAAATTTATTTCATAAAAATCAAAAAAAAAAAAAAAAATATTAAGAATATAAAAAGGAACACATACAAGCAACTTTAATACAAATTGAAGACATAGATGGGCCTATGGTTATATCGTCTCTCTACTGTCCTCCTAAACATAACATAAATGTGGCACAATATGATCATTATATCAAGAGCTTAGGAAACCGATTCATTGTAGGAAGGGATTTCAATGCAAAAACACGGAATGGGGATCCAGAATCACAAATAGCAAAGGTAAAAAACTATTAAATGTTATAAAAATTAACAATTGTAAGCACCTAAGCACTGGAGAGCCTACTTATTGGCCAAGTGACTTAAACAAAAAGCCCGACCTAATTGATTTTTGTATACTAAAAAACTTGACTATGGATAAAATGACAATCAAATCATGCTTAGACCTATCATCTGACCATTGACCTATAATACTAGAATACAGCACGATTGCCTTATTAGAGCAACAAGAATGCACTCTACATAACAAAAAAACAGATTGGGAGACTTTTCGCGAAATAATACAATTAGAGTTAAGCACTAATATCAGTTTGAAATCAGCAAGGGAGCTCGAAAGTGCTATTGTATATTTTGGTGACGTGATCAGCGAAGCCTCTATCAGATCAACACCTAGCATAACACATAGAAAATCATTCTACCCAGTTAATGATAGGATAAAGAAGAAAATAAAAGAAAAAAGGAAATTAAGGAAAAAATGGCAAATTACAAGATCACCAGAAGATAAGAGAATCTTAAACAAAGCTATTAAAGAATTAAAAGAAATACTGACAGAACAACAAAACAAAGGAATTAATAATTATCTAAGCGAGCCTGAAAAAGCAATTGAATTTCTAAGAAATATATTCAATGCTATATTTAGGTTGAAAGAATTTCCTAAAGTCTGGAAGGTAGCCCAAGTCATACCAATACTTAAACCTGGAAAAGATGCTACATTAGCAACATCGTACCGACCAATTAGTCTCTTGCGTATTCTTTCAAAAATATTCGAAAAAATATTTTTTGATCGACTAGAACCAATATTAGTACAAAAAAATCTAATACCGAATCACCAATTTGGATTCCGACGACAACATTCAACAATACAACAAGTCCATAGAGTGATAACTAAAATAGCTATGGACCTGGATGATAAAAAGTTCTGTGTTGGTATCTTCTTAGATGTGGCAAAAGCGTTCGACAAAGTCTGACACGAAGGCCTACTACATAAACTGAGAAACTTCTTTCCAAAGGGATATTACCTAATTATAAAAAACTATTTAAGTGATCGTTATTTCTTTGTTAAATACAAGTTTGAATGTTCAAATATAAGTAAAATAGAAGCAGGAGTACCACAAGGCAGTGTTTTGGGTCCAGTTTTGATATTCCAATACCAAGAAAACAGAATACACTATTAGCAACATTTGCAGATGATACTGCTCTACTTGCTTCACATGACTGCTTAAAAACAGCTACTAAACAGGTACAAAAAATTATGAATAAAACAATGACTTGGTTCAAAACTTGGAATATCCAAATTAATGAAGACAAAACTACTCAAGTTATATATACAACAAGAACTCGATACGATCCTGAACCAATAATGATAAATAATAAAGAAATAAAAATCGAAAATCAAGCTAAATACCTAGGGATGCACATTGACAATAAATTGACATGGAAGAACCACATAAACAACAAACGTAAGCAAATAAGGCCAAAATCTGGACAACTACAATGGCTTTTGGGAAATAAATCTAAATTGACAATGAACAACAAGCTGCTACTTTACAAAACAATCATAACACCGATATGGACATATGGTGCAGAAGTCGGAGGTACCTCAAGCAATACCAACATTAATTTAATACAAAGAGCCCAATCAAAAATAATTAGAACGATAGCGGAGCCGAATGGTATGTGAGAAATGATGATCTACACCGTGATTTAAAAATACTAACAATAAATGAAGAAATTAAAAAGACAAGTTTAAAATATCAACAAAAAATATCAACCCATTCTAACAATGAAATTAGCACTCTACCAGAACAAGAAAGAATAAGAAATAGACTCCTGAAAAAATACAGACCACATGATTTAATAAATAGATTTTAAGTTTAAACAAAAAAAAAAAATAAGCAAAAATATAATGTAAATGAATTTTAGAAAAAAATTACTATATAAAATGATTTTATAGTTATACTCTACCAAAAATGTAAGGAAAATTACTAGGTGTCTTAAATTAAGACAGATGTAAATAAAAATGGAAAAAAAAAAAAAATATTGAGTTGGCATTGATAGAAAATCTGTAATAGTGCGACTCACGAGAAAATCTTATTTCAACTAGAAAAATAAATAAGGTTAATAATAAAAATCCCGATAATAATATGAATGAAATTTCTTTGTAGAAATATTTGCGTTTAATTCTTTGCCACATATGTTTATTTGTATGAAAAATTTGGCAAATTTCTTACTAAAATATTTGAACAGAATATGATTTTTGCATGTTCGACATTAAGGACAACATTCTGCAATCTTGATATAGAACAATTATTATATTATAAGTGGCAAGAAATTTCACACAAATACTGTATGATTACAATATTTAATTTAGATTTTGGGATATTTTTGCTTTATGTATTTATGACACCCCGCGTTAAATGATGAGAGTATTCTAACATTACCTAAAAAGTTAAATATTAAAACTTATAAAAAAATATTCAATTAATTCAGATCCAATAACCCACCATTTTAACTTCAAACAATTTTAATTTAATTATGACAAACCACGACATAAAAGGTTTGCACTCGCTGGAGTAGAGTATGTAAAAATAAATAAAAAACATAGGAAAAAAATAATGCAAATATACATTTCTCAATTAAAAATTTCAAGAGAAAATGAAAGCTATTCAAAAATAGCTCTAAAATAGCTTTTAAATTTCTGGTTTTTATTTTATTAGGCGATCGGACATCTACTTGTAAATTATCTTTGATAATAGTGTTAAAATTTTGTAACTGTGTAATTAACTCGTATTTAGTGTTTACTCTCACATATTTATATTTATGTACATATGTATTAACTAGTACACATCACAACATTAGATATTTTATAGTCTCTAAATTGAAAATTAATTTAATAATTAATTTGAAAATTTTGTAAAATTATATTAGAATTTATTAGCAACTTATTGCACTGGATAGCAAAATTTCGTTTCAATGTATTATAATAATTTTAAACAAGAATAGTTCAGATAACCAATTAATAATAAATCAATTAATAATGTAAAAATAAAAATTTTTAAAATATACTTTTATCGAAACCAAACTAGCTTTCTAAAAACTAGAAAATAAAACTAGTGATGGATATTGAGCATCTAGAACTACTATAAGATAAAACACAAAAGTATATAATGAATCTTGCTAGAATATTGTTAATGGAAATTTGAAAACGCTCTGTGATGTTAAAAGAACCAAGCTTTGTGATGTTCTTTTAATATTCGTGACTTTTTCAAGTCGTAAATATTAAAAATATCCATTAACAATATTCCAGCAAGATTCATTATATACTTTTGTGTTTCATCTTCTAGTAGTTCTAGATGCTCAACATCCACAGCTAGCTTTATTTTCTACTTTTTAGGAAGTCAGTTTTTCGATAAAAGTATATTTTAAACTATTTTATTTTATACTTTTTAGTTTTAAGTGAAACCTATAGGTATTATAATTTCAGAAAGAGTATGTAAGTGTAAACGCTTCTGTCTATAATTTAATGGTTTTTGAAATATGCATGACACATGCTAGGAGTTGTTCGGCAGCAACCCGAACCAGTCCATGTTTTCGAAATCGGTAACAAACGTATTTCTTTATTTGTGAAAGAGTATCTAAGTGTAAATTTTCTTTCCTGTAACACAATTGGTTTTTGAAATATTCCTGAGACGTACATGCTAGGACATGTTCGGCAGTAACCCGAAACAGTCCACATTTTCGAAATCAGTAACAGTTGTATTTCTTTATTTGTGAAAGAATCATAATATAATTGATTCCAATAATATCAAAACAAAAGTCAATTTGCACTTTAATTCCAGTACCCGTTTTCGTTCAAATAATATTTTGATCCCATCCTTCCATAGAACCAATTACGGTAAATCAGAACCATTAACCAGAATGCTCGCTACCATCAATAAATACAAAAACTTTATTGATTTTTCCCTGTCCGTTCACCAGGTCAGGAATACTCTTGTATCCCAGTTGCCATAGCTTTTGCGATCTTTCTAATTTTTAACACTTAGTAGTTTGTAGTTTTAGTTATTCTTATTTTCTTTCTTTTTACTTTTATAACATCATATTTTTAATGTAATTTTAATTGTAAAATTATTAAAACCAAAATGTAAATTTAAGCTTAGAATAAGAACTTATTGTAATGTGTTTGAGCTAAACATAAATAAATAAATAAGAGTATCTAAGTGAAATTTTCTTTCCTGTAACACAATTGGTTTTTGAAATATTCCTGAGACGTACAAGCTAGGAGTTGTACGGCAGCAACCCGAACCAGTCCACTTTTTCGAAATCGGCAACAATCGTATTTCTTTATTTGTGAAAGAGTGTCTAAGTGTAAATTTTCATGCCCGTAACACAATTTTTTTTTTTTTTTTATGTCCAAAATAATGGGATAAATACCCTAGCTGAATTTTAACCAGTTAGTATAGCAATAGAATAAAAGTATAAAGGAAATAAATAAATAACATAAACGGAAAATAAGAAGAGAATAGATGAGAAATAGAAATAGAAAAGAAATAGTAGGACAGGTTTACAGACAACTTAACAGAAATTGATTCACTCGTTTTTTGAAAATTTCCAAGTTGTATTTTTGGGGGAACACATGAGGCGCTAGAGTGTTCCATAGTTTAGAGGTTCGGTTAACGAAAGAATTTTTGTATTTCACAGTTCTGGTTCGAAGAGGCTGAACTAGAAATTTGTGGGTTTTTTTAAATTGGTTTTTGAAATATGCCTGAGACGTACTAGGAGTTGTACGGCAGCAACCCAAACCTGTCATTTAATAGCTTTGTGATGTACCGTGTCCGGTGGCTTTTTTCATCATGAGTAACTGTGCAAAATTTCAGTCAAAACTCTATCTTTAAATTTCGTAAACAAAATATTTTTTTTCTTTTCCGTTTGGTTTTAATATTAACAAAAAAAATCCAACCTACCTCGAAAATATATATACACTAGAAGAACCCCCGGGTACATACCCGGCCGAGTAAAAGAAAGGAACTTTTCTGTGAAACGGCTTATCTGACAACAATGTATAGAATAGTAATATTAATAGAAAACCACAAGAAAATAAAAAATGTTCAAAATGTTAAGTTAATATTAATTTTAAAATAAAATAAAAAAATATCACATAGCATTAAACTTTTTTTGTAAGATTTAATTTGTTTTTATTATTTTTTTATTTCTCGAGGGAAGGAGAAAGCCTCGAAAAATACTAAGCAGACCGCGCACGTAGGTACTTAGGTATGTGGAATTCTAACCCATTAAAACCACCGAAACCATTTACCATAACTAATATTATTAACCGATTAATTGATTATCGCGTTAATTGGGAAAACGTGTGTTGGAATGTTATTAAAAAATAGTTTTCGATAATTTCATCATACCTATGGGTTAGTACCGTTTCCCAATTATTATGAGTACAGTTTTAAAATTTATCATATAGGAAATAATTGGATAAAATGAAATATTCTAGACCTGGTATGCAACATTGTTATATTGTCAACCTTCTGGTATGCAACATTGCCAGTTTCAGTGTCGTTGTCAGTAGTTTTTCTCTGTCTTGGTCCAGCTAGAATTTTAATTTTTAGAGCAGTGGATTGTGTAGAGCTGACCATGGGTGAAGTTGAGAGAGATAAGTTCCGACTCTTTGAAATGTTTGACCTTGTGATTTATTGATTGATATTGCATATGCAAGACTTATTGGAAATTGATGTCTAATAAATTTTTATAAAATAATTTTCATTCTATATCTGATATATTTTTTTATTTTATAAATAAAAGAGCTAATTTTATAAAGATTTACTTAAAACTTTGAGCAATTTTTATTTTTTTGTGGTTTGCTATTAATATTATTATTTTATACATTATTTTCAGATACTTTCAACATGTCAAATGTTCAAAATTTTATTGACTTGACTATTCAGGTGCTCAAATTAAAAAAAATATACCTGCAAAATTTTTGTACAAAAAGATTCGGAACACAACAAATTTTTTTACTCTAGCTAGATCGTTCTTGAAAATTTTATTGAATAAACCTAACATTTTACTGAAATATTAACAATTTAGCGAATGAATAATTTTATTTTTCTATTGACGTACCTTAAATTTTAGATCGCTATTTCGCGGCAGATGGATTTTTATGTAGATTTAATAAATATATAATTTTGCTCTTAGTTTTTTTTTTTTAAATAAATTGTCAGTTTCATCATAAAGTTATAATAATACACATATACAATGTATGTATGTAAGATATTTTAATAACTTTTTCAAAACTTTTGAAATTTAAAAAATAAAAATTTTAGTCATAAATTAAGATACGCTTCTTTTTAAATAAAATTAAATATTATAAAATCTGTAAAATAAATTTGAACAATAAAATTTTAACATAGGCTCGATATACATAACATTTCACTAATATACTAATTCCTTACCAAAATACAGTACAAATTATATTATATTTATTGTACCTACATTTTAGCTGTTGAGTATGCATATATAGGTAGGATAAATGCTAATTGTATTATATTATTCAATCAATTCATTTATTTCCTTAAATATACATTTTTTTTTTTTTTTTAAATACACAGATTTTTACAGAGTTTAGAGATATTCTCTTTACAGCTGAAACATTTTAAATTTTAAATAAATGGTACATTCTCATATTAATATTAAATTTTTAAGGGAAAACAGGATAGTAAAAACCTTATCCAAATAATTTTGTTTTTTTTTTTTTTTTTTTTTTTTTTTTTTTTTTTTTTTTTAGATAAAACTTACATTTAATTAAACTTAAAACTAAAAACATAACTAACCTAACTACTACTAAGATATATATTTATTTTAATTTATTATCTATATGTATTTACAAATTTACATACAAGTTTTGTATCATAATATTGTTTGAATATTGCAATTTATTATTAAATTTCTCTTTTATAATATTAATATTTTCGTCAACCATATTCACATTGGTCTTATCGTGCAACTTTTTCGTTGAAAAATAAAATGGTAAGTTCATCATTAGCTTTAGTATTTTGTTTTGTGAAATTTGTAATTTATTTCTATGTGTTTTAGCACAAGTGGCCCAGATTGGCGCTCCATATGTTAAAATTGGGAAAAAAATAGTTTTTAGAATTATTATTTTATTTTCTAAAGATAGAAATGATCTCCGATTTATAAATGGGTATAGTATTTTTATGGTCATGTTAATTTTGTCAATTGTTTTATATATATGATATTGAAACGTTAACTTTTTATCTAGGTGCAAGCCTAAGTACCTTACGGTGTCCACCCACTTTATTTCAGTGTTGTTAAGAAAGAGATTGGATTGTGGCAACAAGGAGGTTTTTCTCTTTTTTGTAAAAAATATAGCATTTGTTTTTTCTGAATTTAATTTTATTTTCCATTTGTAATAATAGTCATTTAGGTTATTTAGGTACATCTGCAAATTTGATATAACGATTTGCGGGGAGGAGTTCGAAGTATATATGGCAGTATCATCTGCGTAAATTGAGATAGCGCTGTTCTCTATTAAAGGAATGTCGTGAGTATAAATATTATATAAAACAGGACTTAATACAGAGCCTTGTGGGACACCTGCTGCTATAGGTCTTAGTTCTGATGTAATGTTATTAATGGAAACGCAGAAATTTCTATTGCTCAGGAAGTTTTGTATGATTTTGATTAAAAATATTGGAAGACCGATTACATTAAGCTTATATATTAGACCCTTATGCCATACTGTGTCGAAAGCAGCCTCAATATCTAATACTACCATACCAATTGACTTGCCTTGACTAAGGTTATTTTTTATAAAATTTTTTACTCTAAGAAGAGGATGTAGTGTGCTATGTTCCGCTCTGAAGCCAAACTGAACGTTAGGTAAAATGTTTTTGCGGTCAAGAAAGTGAACTATTTTATCTTTTATTAATCTTTCGAAGATTTTTGAGAATGTTTTTAATAAACTTATCGGGCGATAACTATCCGGATGATTAGGTGGTTTGCCTGGTTTTAATATTGGAATTATTTTCGCGATTTTCCAATCATCTGGGAAATGGCCAATTTCTAGGCATTTGTTGAAAATATTTACTAAGTAGTCAATTACTTTCCTAGGCAGTTTTTTAATACAAATGTTTGAGATTTCATCCAAACCTGGAGATTTATTCCTCTTTAATGTTTTTATGATATTTTTAACTTCGCAATTTTTGATTAGCTCTGCGTTTTTTAAAGAGTAGTTAATAGTTTCAATCTGTCTACTACACGAGTCTACTAAATTGCTTGTATAACTATCGGAGAACAAATCAGTGAGTTGATGTTTTTTTTCTAATTGTTTGCTTATCAGATTAGCCTTTTCAAGATGTGTCAGGTACATTTCATTGTTAAAACTAAGTGGTGGCATCACTTGATGTTTATTTTTAATAACTTTTATTATTTTCCAAAAGGGTTTTGAAGCTTTGTTGAGTTGTTTTAGTTTTCCATTCCACTTTTCATTGCGAAAAAGAGTAATCTCTTCATTAATTTTTTCATTTAAAAAACTTATTTGAGCTTTGTAGATAAGTAAACGATTTCTTAACCATTTCCTTCTGATAACATTTCTTTGTTTAATTAGACTAGTTATGTTATCTGGCAACCTCGTTGAATGAAAGTTCTTACATGTTCTTGGAACAGCAATATTTATTGCTTCATGAATTTTATTATTCAGCAATGCTATCATATTATCTATATCATTTTTTGTTAAGTTATAGTTAATTGATAAAGAGTTGCCAGGATTATTTAATTCTTTAGTTAAGAATTTTTGGAACACATTCCAATTAGTCTTAGAATAATCTAAATGGGTGTGTTCGTTTGTTATTAATTTTTCTGACAAACTGAGAAAAACCGGTTGGTGATCAGATTGTAGATCAGTTATAGTTTCAGGAACTTCCATCATATTGGACCTATTGGTAAGAAATATATCCAGCACTGATGGGTTATTTCTGTTGCTAAAAGGAATATAAGTTGGTTCTGCTGGAAATAGGATTTTAAATCTGTCCGTTGTTAACAAGTCATTAAGTATATTACCCCAAGAGTTAGCACGTAGACAGCCCCAAAGTTTATTTCGACAGTTTAAGTCCCCACCTAATATGTATTCTTCTTTTATTCGTGAGAATCTTAAAAGGTCCGACTTGAACATACTCTGTAAATGCTTTTTGTCTTTTGAAAATTTGCAGTTTTGTTTCAGGCATTTTGAAGAGTTTCCAGGAAAATACGTTGCAAATATTTTTAATTTAATATTTAATAGAGAAATTTCAATACCAATATTTTCTATAACATGTGTATTAAACGCAGAGAGTTGTTTGTGTTCTATCATTTTATTTATAACTATGGCAACTCCTCCACCTATTGATGTTATTCTATCTTTTCGGTATATTATATAATTTGGATGGGAGAACTTATCGTTTGTATTCAACCACGTTTCATTAATAAGACCAATGTGGATATCATGTTTTGACATGAAATCAAAAAATTCAAAATATTTTTTACGTATGGAACGTGCATTCCAAATTATTAAATTTAATTTATCAATATTATTATTCATTACTTAAATATAAGTATTTTACCGCTAGTTCGGTTATAATTTTAAATTGTTGCTCTTTATTAATACATGTGCTTAGTTTACTGAGCAGCTCATTTGTTAGTGTAGTTATTTGTTCAGCAGAAAACAAATTGTTATTAGTATTATTGTTTAAATTGTTATTATTTGTATTGTTAGTATTACCAGTATTATTACTTAATCCATCATTGTATGTATTTTTGTAAGTTGAGGTTGATGGTGTATTTATGCTAGTGGTTTTGCTTACCCAAATGCTATCTAATTGCTGATTAGTTGTAGATGTATTTTTTGAGAGCGTTTTTTGGAAAGTTTATATTATAGTTGCGACTACTGTCAAAACTTTTAGCCATATCAGTACGTGGTTGATTGTCTTTGGAGAAACGTCGTCTCATAAGACTGATATATGTTGTTCTACATGGATATGCTGTATCTGTAGAATAATGTTCACCTTTACAATTCGCGCATCGTGGTTTTTCTTTCTCGGCACATTCGATTGTTGCATGGTTACCGGAGCAGTATGCACATCCAGTTTGGATATGACAATTTTTGGATCCGTGTCCAAACATTTGACAATTATGGCATTGAGTTGGCTTGCTTGTGGATTTAACTTTGTACTCCCACCGAACCTTGGTGTGGTCAATGTAACAGTAGTTTTGTTTTAATTGTTGTAGTGTGATACTTTTATTTTCAAAATATATAACGTAAATTACAATTTTAAGACCAAATTTAGTTGATCTTTCAATTGTTTTTACTTCCATACATTTTAAACCTAAATTATTCAAAGTAATTTTTACTTCATCATTAGACATTTTTTCTAAGCCCGATAATAGTGCCTTGTATGGTTTTGTATCTTTTGTGTCATATGAGAAAAATTCACATTTATTTTGTGTTAAAAGTTCACGTGTTTTATTATAAAAATCAACAGTTTTTAGAAATATTTTTATACCTATTGATACAGCCTTTACATAGTACTCTGTTATTTCATGAGTTTTTAATAATTCATGAATAAATTTCGGATTACTTTTCAAGACTGTGATTGGAGGAATTCTTATAATTTTTTCTGTTGGATTAGTTCCAACATTAGTGTTTTCCCCTGAAATATCTAAGTTTTTATCATCAATTGTTTGCAACGGTAAAAAATAGTTTGATTTTTTTTTATTAATAATGTCTTTCACTGTATTCGCACTTATATTTAAGCGCGACATTTTAGGTTTTATCGATGCACTATATGCATCATTAATTTGGGAAAAATTACGTTTTGATCTTATTTTTACGGTTTTTTATACACGGGTTTATATCTCGAAAAGTGCACTCAATGCAAGCAGAGAGAGAACTGGATGTATTATATTATATGCAAACATCTACATAATACATCATAGTGTCGAAACTGTCAACTGTGAATACATTCCATGTATGGATAAGTAATAAGTTTACATAATTTGTATTCGTAGATTTATTTTAAACGGTTTTGTATTTTGTTGAAATAATAATTAAAAATTACTTTTTTTTATTAAACAAATCTGGTTTTTTGTTATTAATTATATTATATAAAAAAAAAAAAATATTATTATAATACAAAATAATAAAAAACATAATTTTTTAATAAAAAAAAAAAATTTGAATTAATAGAGAATGGTTTGTGAAAAAAATTTGTGATATTAAAACCAATATTAAGAACATTATTTTGCTAATTAATTTGGTTTTCCAACGAAAAGTGCAAAAAAACAAATGCGATAAATAAAAAATAAAATAAAAATAATTTGACTCCAAAGAGAATCGACAAAAAAATTTGATTGAATGAAAAAAAAATCCAAGCACACGGAAAACCACGAAAAGTTTGCTTTCAAAATCGTGCTCTTGTGTATTATAATATAGATAAAATAAAAATTGATTTTGATCGCCACAGCCTGCATCATCGCCGATTGATTGAATAAAAAAAAACGAAGCACACGAAAAACCACGAAAAGTGTGCCTTCACTAATCGTGCTCTTGTAATAAACTTTAGGAGGGCAAAATTAATCCACCGTGCTCGCCCGAAATGCATATACACATGATGGCTTTGTAAAGTAGTGGGTCCGGTTCCGTTGTTCAATAACTATGCAAAATTTCACAAAGCTATTTTTAAAACTAACATTAAAGCTGAGTCCTGCTTAGACTTGTTATCTGACCACTCGCCTTATTACAATTATAACATTTACAATTTTAACAATAGGAACAAAAATATTCATCAAAGTGGGCGACCAACATTATACAACAACAAAACAGAGTTGTCGTTATTTAGATTACAACTGGCAAATGATCTTGAGCAGCACATTTCTGTGAAAACTAATGAACAAGTAGATGAGGCTGTTGAAAACTTCAATAAATCTATACAGAAAGCGGCTTGGGAAGCTACACCAGCAAATAATATGAGTAGTTATTATATGTGCCTTCTGTGTAAAAAGCTCGTAAAGGTTGTTGTATTGGATAAAGCAAAAAAAAAAAGGAAATTATATTATGAAAAGCTATATCTCTACTTAGAAAAACATTTTTAAGGTTTGTGCATTGAGTAAAGCGCAAATAGGAAATTATTTTTTTTAATTGAAAATTTTCCCGTTAATTAATCAAAGTTTTTCTTTTTAAAAAAAGTTTTCTATAAAAATTGACCGTTAAAAACTTTAATTTAAAAAAATTTGATGTTCAAAAACTTTAATATAAAAAATTTTCGGTTAAAAAAACTTTAATTAAAAAAAAATGTCCGTTAAAAAAATTTGAATTTAAAAAACTTTATCTCTACGTAGAAAAGCATATGAGATAATAAGAAATTAATATTTTTTAACTGAAAACTTTTCCGTTATTAATCAAAGTTTATTTTTTTTTTAACTTATAATAAACTTTATATAAAGTTTTTAAGGTTGGTGCATTGGATAAAGCGAACATAGGAAATTATTGTTATTAATTAAAAGTTTTTTTGCATAATTAATGAAAGTTTATTTATTTTTTAAAAAAATGTGTATAAACCTTATATATATAGTTTTTAAGGTTGATGCATTGGGTAAAGCGAAAGTAGGCAATTATTGTTTTTAATTAAAACTTTTCAGTAATTAATCAAAGTTTTTATTTTTTTAAATTAAAATTATCCGTTAAAAACTTTAATTTAAAAATTTAAAATACATATGTTAGTAAAAAAAAATTAAAACGGAAACATTATAAATTATAAAGTACAAAATGTAAAGTATAAATTCGTCCGTCTATTTGTCGGTCTATAAGCGTTAATATTATATAAAACTATATAAGTTAATATTATATTCTAAGATGGTGAAAAAGTGAATTTGTACCATTATTTAAAAATTAATGGGATTTTGCGTCATAACCAGAACCGGCATAATATTTAACCTGGCATGAAATGGTGTTGTGAAATATTAAAACTTTTATACTTATACATTTTTTTTAAAGAAGTGTTGAATTACAATATCAATTTAAATTTAAATTTACTAATAATTCATAAAAAAAAAAAAATTTTTTTTGCAAATATAGCAAAAAAATTTGAATTGAAATTATTTGTAACGTAATAATAATTATGCAATGAAAAAATGATTTCGTAAATGAAATAACAGTATAAAGTATATAATATGCAGTATAAATTCGTCCGTCCATTTGTCGGTCTGTGACAGTTTAAGTTAATATTATATTCCAAGATGGCGAGTTTAAAGTGAATTTGTACCTTTATATAAAAAATACATGGGATTTTGCGCTAAAACCGGCATAACTTTTAACCTGGTATTAGATGGTGTTGTGAAATTGTGAAATGGCATTAAAAGGTGCTATACATTTTATACTTAAACAAAGAATTAAGGAACGTTGTGCAACATTTAAAGTTAAAGAATTAATCATGATTTTGCAAATTGAAAAAATTATTTGTAACGTGACAATTATGCAGTGCGTTTAAGTAAAAAAAATAGCATGCATTTTACATACATAAAATTCTTATATTAACATTTTGGCTGCGCGTGTAAATTTAAATTTAAGTGTTAAATTACAAATCAAATATATAAATAGTTTTGTATTTTTGATAATGCTATTATTAAGTTTTCATAAATTCTGAAACAACCACAAAGTAAAATGGCCAGCAAATTTCAAAAGTTATCAAACTCAGCAACTGGAGGAGTCACCCTAATATTAAAAAGGGTGGACGAATTGGAAGTAAACTTAGTTTGTAACATCGTTAAACTAAAGTTTACAGAAACAAAGTACGGAAAGCAGCTGTTAGCGACCCTGGGCTATGATACAGAAATGTTTTCGGTATACTTACCGAAAAGATTAGTTGACATCATAGCTGATGAAAAGGAGCTGGAGGAGCTTCAGAAAGTATTTACCAAAATATTATAAAGGAAGAATTAAAGACCGTCAAAATATGGCGGTCTTCGAATTTGTGCAGCGTGAAGAAAATGGAGAAGAAGATGGAGAGAAAATAGCTGATGAGGAAAGAGAGGTTGAAGCTGAAAGTGATGCTGATGATAGCGTTCAGCAGCCGTCAATCAGGCGTAAACTAAAAAGAAAAATTGAAGCAAATTCTAAAATTTAAAAAAAAAATAAAAATGTAAAATTTTAAAATATAAAAAAAATTAAAAACAATATAAAATTTAAGAAAAATATGTAATAATTTAGAAAATAAAAAATTAAAAACTTTAAAAAAATCTTTTAATCACCAAAAAATAATAACTTTCTCTTCCCTTTATTTCAGCATATAAAAAGGAAAAATATCCTATTTATTTTTATTTAGATAGAAACTTCTGCCCAAAATAGTTCGTTAAATATGATTAAATTTGTACATCCTTTTACAATGATGGTAGCGGGTCCATCTTGTTGTGGAAAAACAACTTTTATAATTAATTTAGTAAATAATTCAAGCAAAGGGTTTCTTCCTTCTATCCCAAAGGTAATTTGGTGTAACCCTGAACAAAATGCCATTCCCAAAGATTTAAAATTTCCAAATATAGAATATCAAAATAATATTTCAGAAAATTTTGAAAGCGGTGAACCTACTTTAATTTTTTTAGATGATCTAATGCTTGATGGCTATGGCGAAAAAATTTGCTAGCTGTTTACAAGTTGCTCACATCACCGTAATGTTTCGATTATATTAGTTACACAAAATATATTTCATCAAGGAAAATTTTGCAGAGATATTTCTATAAATTGTAAATATTTGGTTCTTTTTAGAAACACAAGGGATAAGTCCCAAATTTTACCGTTAGCACGACAGATTTTTCCTGAGAACATTAGAGAATTCCAAAAAGTATTTAATGAAGTGACTTCACATCCCTATGGTCATATTATTCTTGATTTTACTCAAGAGATCAATGATATATTTCGTATTAGAACGCAAAAGATTTTTCTGAATGTTACTGTTTCCCAAAACAATTAGCAAGTGAGAACTTATGTTAAAAAAATGAAACGATTGAAGGTAAGCCAACATATATTACATGTATTAAAAAGTAGTAAACAAAAATTAAGAAAAACCATACTTCAAAATTGTAATTCTGAAGTTATCAAAACCATTTCAGAAATTATCATAAACACGTTGAACGGAAATAATAAACTAACATCAACAAAACTTCAGAAATTAAAAAAGTATAAAAGCAAATTAAGACTTTTAGCTTGTCCAAAGAAGAAGCTAAGCATCAAGCGTAAATTATTAATTCAAAGAGGAGGGTTTTTACCAACATTAACTGGAAGAGTGCTTTCTGGAATTATCGGAAAATTGATTGAAAAATTTAATGAATAGAGATTCAGACAATTATTCAGTTTACAACGAATGATTATTTTACATCCTGAACAATATAAAAATTAAAAGAAACTTTATTAGATGACAATGAACTTAGTGAAATTGATAAAGCTATGAAAAAAATTTTAATGGATAAAAACTCAAATGATACGAAAAAGTGGTATTTATACCGTAATGAATTGATGAAATTAAATATTAAGAAGAGTAAAGATTTGCTAAAAAATCCAGTAAATCCGGTAACGATTACTGATGATATTATCAAAAATAATAAAATAAAAGAAATACCTAATTCAATGAAATATGTGAGGAACATAAGCTCTCAGACATCGAGTATTATAAGAAAGCACAAAAACACACAAACAAAACAAAAAGAACTGATAGATGGTGCAATGCAAACGGATCCTTATGAAGATATTTATAAATCAGATCCAATAGAAATTGATGAGGATTATGAATAGTCGAATTCAAATGATGATGTTTTTGATAATAGCGAAGAGAAGATTGAGAAAAGAGCATTATCTGTTGCTTCAACAGCAACTCGTTTAAAGCCACGAAAATCTATAAATAGCGCAGTTCGAATGTTTGAAACGGATGAAGGAGACGTTATATGAGTTCCATTATTTGAAAAACCAAAAACAAACTACACTCTTCGATCATCATCTACAACTTCAACCACCAATAAACCAAAACAAACCGAATTAAGTTTTCCTATTCGCAAGAAATGGAAAAAACTTCAAGCACCGGATAGCAGTTTTAAACAACCTGAATCGAAAAGATTTCTAAATTGGACTCCGTACAAATAAAGATTAAATATTACTGTAAAATAAAAATGAAAGAATTTTATATTACCGTTTTAAGTAATTCTTCAGAAGAAATATTTACAGAAAATTCTCTTTCGCAGTTTACGAATAAAATACGAAGGTATATTGATCTAAGAAATGGAAATTGGAAGGTTGGCTTAACAGAAATTTTGGTTAATGATTTTCTTCAGACAGATAAATATATAACTCAAAATTGCATTACAATTAATATAGGAACTTCACATTTAACTAAATCAGGTGTTACTGTTAAGAAAAGAATGGGTTATACATTTTACCCTGATCTTAAAAAATATAGATATCGAAACATTGAATGGAGAGCAAATTTTTTACCAGTTTTAATCAACAATCTTACGCCTGAAACTGGATTTACAAGAAAGGAACTTTTAGATCAATTTTATTTGGAAATCTTGCAATCATTATCAAATGAAAGTTTTTATAAAATTGAGTATAAGCCAGTATCAGTTGTAGAAAAAGAAAAGTATATAACAATATCAAGCTCTATTGGAAAAGAATATTTTTATCTGCAAAAAAATCATTCATACACAGTGACAGAAATAATACAGGAACTTTTTTCACAAAATAGATTTATATTTAATATTTAATAGATTTAATATTTAATAGATTTATTCAAACAAATGTTTACATTGTATAATGATCAGCTACAAGGTATGATGGTTGTTTACGCAGATATTATTCACCCGACGATATATGGAGGTGTTGAAATAAGAGTTTTGAAAGCTATCAATATTAAAAATTGCAACCCCTTTTAACTTTGAATTTAAAAATGTTCAATATATTACAATAGAAAAGAATTTTTTTGAAAGTATTTCAATAGGAATTTCTGATCAATATGGAGAAAATATTAATTTTATATAAAATCTATATCCAACAAAAATTGTATTACATTTTATCCATGAATAAAAAATTATATAAATAGGTAGAAAAAAAATATTCCCTTTTATTCATTATGCAACAATCATATTTTAAATATTACCACAATCAAAGTGGGGGTAGGATTCAAGAAATAGGACCTCTATTACAAACGGTATATCATTATCAAAAAGGGCGAGGGATTGGGGATTTTTTTGGTGAATTGCTGAAATATTTAAAACTGATATTTTCGTCAGGTTTAGATATTTTGAAAAGGGAAGCTTTATCAACTGGTATTAATTCATTATCAGACATAAGCATGGGAGCAAACCCAAAAGAAGTCCTACAAGACCGAGGAAAGGAAGCTTTAACAAATATAAGGAGAGGTGTTTTCAAAAAATTAAATGATATGTATGGTATGGGAATTAAACGATAAGCTATAAAAAGGCGTTCAAACTCTGAAATTAATCATTTAAAACACAAGAAGAAGCTTAGCTTAACTTCGAGGCATAGAAATAAAAAAATAAAAAAAAAAATAGTTTTGTAGACATATTCCAATAAAAAAAACATTAAAAGATAATAATTTTGTAGATATAGAAATTCAAATAAAAATTATGGAGTGTATGAAATCTGAATTAGATATTTTTACACCACGTCCAGTACAAACAAGTATTTTAAGAACTGAAGAAATTGCTTTAAATCCTATTGCTTCTTTAAATTCAGCCTCAACTATAGAATTTATATCATTGGGGCATGGGGATACTTATAGAAACTTATATGGAACATATTGAAGACTTAAAGTTCAAATTTTGAAAAAAGATGGAACAGCTTGGAATGATGATAAGCAAAGTGATGGTAAACCTGTTGTTCAACCTGGTGTTGTAAATAATTTGCTTCACTCTCTGATAAAGCAGTGTAATGTTCAACTAAATGGTAAGAATATAACACCATCAGACTCAAACTATAATTATAGAGCGTATATCGAAACACTACTCAATTATGGAACTAATGCAGCTGAAACACATTTAGAATGAGCTGGCTGGATGTTAGATAAAGATAATATATTTAAAACCAATAATAGTGGTGCATTGGAACGACAAAAAAATTTTCATAACAGTGCCGAAGTGGAATTAATAGGAAAACTGTATATAGATATGTTTAATCAACCAGTTTTGTTAATCAATAACGTAGATGTTCGAGTTGCATTAACCTTAGAAAAGTCAGAATTTTATTTTTTTGCTGAAGACAATGATGAGAGTCAATTAAAAATTTTAGAAGCTACATTATTTATGAAACATGTAACAATCAACCCTAGCATTCTATTGGCACATAATACTGTATTAGCCAAAGCTAATGCAAAGTATCATTACAAACGCGTTGAGGTTAAGACTTTTACAATTTCTGCTAATACTTCTAATATAACCTTAGATAATGTCTTTATTGGACAGCTACCAAATTCAATAATCTTTTGTATGACTGAAAATGATGGATTTACAGGAAAACGCTCGAAGAATCCCTTTAACTTTAGGCATTTTAATTTAAAGCAATTTATGTTATATATTAATGGTGTTCAAGTACCAAATTTAGCTATAGAAACAAATTTTACAGAAAGGAACTCTTGTTATACAAGGGCATATTACACGTTGCTCGGTGGAACTGGAATACATCATGCAGACAAAAGACAAGTAACCAAGTCAATGTTCAGCAAAGGCTTCCTTTTTCTTGCTTTTGATCTTTCCCCTGATGGATTGGGGAGTGATATTTGCCAGAGCTTGATAAATCAAGGATCATTAAGAATTGAAGCTAAATTTTCACAACAACTTCCAACAACAATAACATGTATTGTTTATGGAGAATTTGATGCAAGCTTACAAATTGATAAAAATCGTAATGTACATACAAACATATAAATAGTTAACATTCTAATAATATTAATATTTTATCATCAACTGAACTTGAACAATGAACACATTTAAAATTGAAACGATCCTAACACATAACCAATACACCAAAAATTGTTTTGGTGGAGTATTTCCAATAGATAAAATTCCAAAATATGTTAAAAGACCTAGTTTATTGATTATTAACACAGATACTTCTGACAAGCCAGGTAAACATTGGTTAGCTTTATTTTTACCTCAAAACGGATGCATAGAATATTTTGATTCATATGGTTTACCACCTATTAACAAGGAAATAATAACTTTTTTGCAACGTAATTCAATGGAATACAATTTTTTGTGTAATAATAATCGGTTACAAGATGTTTTTTCATCAGTTTGTGGTCATTATTGTTGTGTTTTTTTATGGTATCGTGCAAGAAATATCAATATAAAAAGGTTTTTGAAAATGTTTGATAGAACAAACTTTAAAAAAAATGATATAATAATACAAAAGCTATTTAATAATAAATTTAACTTACAAGATATTGAAAGAAGATATTTACTATGAATTTTAATTATATCAAATTTATAAAAAACGTATAAATACTTAAATATAAGTAATTAAACTACTTTTTAGGAAAAGTTTATTCAGTTTCTTTCAAAATAACGATGGGTAAAGATATCAAAATTATGAGTAGAATAAATAAAAAAATTTCCCCAAAAATTTTAAAATTCAATGTTGGGAAAAGTTTATCAGAAGAGTTACTACTAACGTATACTTATTTTTTGGATTCTAATCATTCCAGTTATATAAGCACTGGCTATGATTTAAATCAATTTGAACCGAAAGTTAAGTTTCATCATTTTAGAAGAAATTCATTGGAGATCACTTATGAAGAGTAGCAGCAATTTTAAAGCACTTTGGTAAATTCTAATGAAAATGGAAAGCATTTCTCATCACCATTCAAAGTAAACAAAGGTGGAAGAACTCTATTAACATTTGGAAACAAGGAAATTAAAAAAAGAATACGGTTATCATCTCAAGAGATGGATAAATTTTTTAATGTTATAGAATTTATTCAAGCAGTTATGTGTTATAATAACAATGCAAAGGTGAATGTAAAAGACTATTTTTCGAAATATATACATAAATGTTTAATAAAAGGAGTCACTAAATTGGGTCAGAATGATATTTACATTCCTATGGATTTGTATCCAGCACAATGTAATTATTTACGTCTTTTTTATGAAATTCCTATATTTTTACAAAAAGAAATACAAACAAATGTTTTAAATTTTGATGTAAATTTTAACGAAAATAAAAACACTATTTAAATTATAATTAATATATGCGTTCAATTTATTGTATCATATCTTGATAAGTTGTTATTTATTACAAAATTATTTTTTACTAATAATAAAAATAGTTTTAAATACATTATTTACAGCACATCGACCATTTGTAATCAATTGACGAATATTACAATAAGTTTTGTAATTGTCAGTTCGCCTCAAGCTAAAATTATTGTTGATATCAATGACCTCTGAAGAAATAAATTTCTCCAAAAACAATTTCTTTTCTCTCCCTACAACAATTATCGTGTTACCATCAAGTTTCTTTAAAATTGATGCAAGCATAAGATAATCAGTTACACCATCTGTCCATTTTAGTCCATTTATATTTTTCAAGCAATAATCGGACTGATTTTTATATTTTTCATTTAATTCATCACATGAATACGGTGATTTGAAAAATATTTGTTTTGGTTTGACTGTATCGGCCCTCATGAAACATAATTCTTTTATAAGTATTTGTTTATCATTTCCAAATAGGTATTGAAAATCAACAATGTAAGTTGAATTACGAGAATAAGCCATATTGAATGTGTTATTTAACTAATCATATAAATTTATGCTACAGCCTTATATAAGGCCATTCTTGAATCAAATTTAATTTCATTACAATAAGAGAAAGATGTCGCTTACTCGCAAAAAACAAGCTGAGAGAGAGCAAATTGTTAACGAAATACATAGGACTGTGAAAAAGAAATTTCCTCGTAGAAGAGTAGTTCAAAAGGGAATAAATGATACGTGGCAGATTGATTTAGTTGAAATGTTACCTTATCATAAAATAGATCAAGGAAATAAATACATGTTAACTGTAATTGATATATTTTCTAAATATGCATATGCTCAACCTATAAAATCAAAAACTTCTGATGATGTAATCAAAGTAATGAAAAAAAATTTTCATACAAGCTGGAGCTTCAAAAATTCCTAAAAACATTCATTCTGATCAAGGAAAAGAGTTTTTCAACCAAAAGTTTCAACAATTAATGCAACAAAAAGGGATCAATCATTATCATACTTACTCTAATTTAAAAGCTTCAATATGCGAGAGATTTAATAGAACTTTGAAAAATTTAATGTGGAAGCAATTTAGTTAGCAAGGCAACTATAAATGGATCCATATTTTACCAAAATTACTCACAATATATAATGAAAATGTTCATCGAACGATTAAAATGGCTCCAATAGATGTAACAAAAGAAAACGAGAAATTTTTGTTGAAAACGGTCTACAATAGACCTAAAATATTTAAAAAAGGAAAATTTAAAAAAGGTGATTTTGTACGAATTGGCAAGCACAAAGGAACTTTTAGTAAGGGCTATGAACCAAATTGGTCAACTGAGATTTTTAAAATTATAAAGGTTAATATAACAAATCCAGTAACATATGTTTTGGAGGACTATAAAAATAATCTAATACTTGGAGGGTTTTATGAAGATGAAATTATTCCTGTTAAATATTCAAATGCATACCTTGTAGAAAAAGTTTTGAAAATAAAAGGGAGCCAAGCCTACGTGAAATGGTTGGGATTTGATAATTCACATAATTCATGGATAAATAAAACAGATATTATTTAAAATTTATTTTTTTTTATTTTTACAGAAACATAACATGTTATACATTCAAAGAATAGTAAAAATTAACTTAAAATTAAAAACTAACGTAAGAGTAACAGTAAAAAATAATAAAATTTTAGTTTCTAAATCTTAAAGCTACTTGCTTATTAATTATTTAATTTATTATTATATAATGTCCCCGAGCTAATGTATTTATCTTATTTTCTAAAGAACATCTCTTATTATCTAATGAACTTAAAACTATTTTGTTTATAGCTTTAGTATAAATTGTGTGTAATTTAGATTTAAAAACATTCATATTTCCTTTCAAAATTGCATTATCAAATAAACATTTCTTATAATCTTCTACAGACAAATTTCTAACAACATTACTTTTAACACCTTTGCTTTTTTTTATAGTTTTTCCTTTTAATACATCTACCAAATACATTTTCGATCTAAGTCCAATAAATTCTTTCACAATTTTTCCATTACACTCATCTTTAAATAATCCTAACATTTTTTTATTCATAAGAGGTATATGGATTATTAACTTCGTAATCAGATGTATCAAAAATTAATTTTGATTTTTCAGTTTCTCTTACGTCTATTTCAATATCTTTATAAAAATCATTAGTATCCATATAAACAGTATCCATATAATTTAAAGTAATTTTTGAATTATATTTCACTTTCATGTAGTCATAATGAAAATTATACATGTGAAGTTTTGAGAGTTCTAAAACAGAGAAACCTAAATATATTGGTTTATCATATTTTACTAACGTTTTACTGAATTCAACTGCTGCAAGATTATCATCGAATAATGATAAGCTAATGAAGTTAGGTTTCGAAATCATGGATCTCATCCCAATATGTTTCCTTCTACTTTCCCAACAATCAGCTATTTTAACAGTTCTCCTTTTATCTTCGTTTTCCATTGTTTTTCCATATACCGAATTGTTCATTAATTTAAAAAAGTTCTTCTCAAAAGTATGTTTTGCCAATGTTCGGTGATATGTGTTTAAATCAATATACCTTTTCAGCCAATCGGCTTGATTAAACGCTATTGCTCTATGAATTTTCTTTAAAATTAACCCATTCCTTAAACATTGTTTTAAATTTTTATAATGAATTATATAATTTTTTTTATCATTTAAATCTAATAATAATTTATTTAATTTACTGTTCGGAGGTATTTTATTATCACAACAATATGGTAAATCATTGTGCCAATCATGTAAATTTTGTGGATAGTCTAGATCGACTTCCAATACATATGCAATTTCTCCCTCATCATCAATTTCATTAACATTGATGTTTGTTGGATTTTCTACCCATTTAAAGCCTCCGTAAGGTAAAAAGTTGCACATTGCCCACCCATATAAATTATTGGCATCTAAATATACTATATATTCTGATTCCTTCAAATCATTATATTCTTCCCCCATATATTTATTATTGGCTTTAGAATATCTTTTCGAACATTGGCTGATACCTCCCTCCGCGAATCCCTTTTTTAAAAAAATTATACATATTAATATCTACTAATAATTCCAAATTAATTTTTGTATACTTAAGCATAGCTTCCCATGAGGCATGAAACATCTGCAAGTAGCAGGACATCGGTTTTTAAATATAAACACAAATAATCTTTCAAAGTTTCACAATGAAAGGTTTCCCAAACATTTTTTGCATGAGTATAATCTGCATCAGAACAAACAGTATTAATGAATTGATTTTTAAAATTATTTTGAGAAGGCAGTTCTGTTTCATCAAGTTTGTCTATAGAAGTTATGTACTCATATGGAAATACACCTTTCCGAGTTAATAAGTTAAATTGATTTTCATTACTAAAATGTTTTTTGACTATTTTTAAATCATCTTTTCCTAACCCTGCAACCAACGAATCAAGGCTAGATTGCATAAATCTAACGGAATCCAGAAAACGCAACTGAAAAATATTGGTTTTGTTTAAATAAATAGTTTTGGTCACCGAAATGTACTTTTCGTGGTGTAAAGGTAAAACCGAAATGTGGCCTTTAGTACAATTTAATTCCAAAGATATAAGCAGTATACATCCGTTTTCCAAAGATTCTACAAATTCTTTTCCGCAATCAAGTCATGCAATGAAATAGATAGAGAATAAATTTAGCTTTCTATATAAAGTTTAATTTATGTATAATTTTACATACCTGTGAAAACTCTGTATTTACTTAAAGTTTCATCGAATGAACAGCTAATATAATATGAAAAAGCTATTGGAACGTGCTTTTTCACATCTGTTGTTGATGAGTCCTCTGGATTGGGTTCACATGTTGATATCGGCTTCAGTATACTTTCAGCGTCAGCATAAATCACAAATGGCAACTTCTTTTTTTTCTTATAGTTGTTAAACTTTACAACGTTATTTCCTTCTTGAGGTAACGTAACAATAATTTTTCCACATTCATTTTTGAGAATTATAAGATCCTTTTGCAAATTAAAACTACATAAACATATCGAACAAAAATATTTTGTTGATCTATGCCGTGTAATTTGGGATCTTATCAATCTCGAGAGGTTTCTAATCCATACATAGTGGGATTTATTTTGAGCTTCTATTAATAACAAGCTAATATGATGGCTTTTTTCTTCTCGAGTGTGGTAATATGGTCTTACTATTTTATAGGACTTTCCAATCTTTTCACAACCAAATACATTTATGCTAATATCTGGATTTATTTCTTCGAATACATTTATGTCACTATGATGAAGTGGAAACTTAAGGTTCGCAAGTTCTAAGCGTTGAACCTTAGCGTTATGTAAATGTATCCGTGATGAAGTTATATCGTTTATTCTATATTTATGTGGATTGCATTCATTTGATATTCTGGTGTTCTGCAAAGCCGCTATTAGACACCATTTAAAGCAGTATACATCCTTATTTTTTATATTAATACATGCCTTTTTCGTTTCAATTTCTTTTGGGAGTTTAATGTATTGCGAGCCTTTCAAAGGTCTATATTCATTCACATTGATTTCAATGTATAACAATTTTATTAAACTCCACCCTGAATCTTTTTCTTGGAATTCATCTGACTGACATTGGATTTTTTCCTTTATATTTTCAAAAGCTGATTCAGTCTCCTTTGCATTCAAGATTGCTTCCATTTTTGAATTGAAACTTTTTACGCAAAATATATTTTCAAGTTCGTTATCCTCATCCAGTTTGTGCGGTTTCACATATTCTCCATATAACTCCATGTTAAATTTAATACCTTGATGGTCCATCAACTCTTTTCTTAAGAGCTTAAATACGTCTTCTTGAATATTTGAAAAAAAAGTTTGTGGACTTAAAATATCTTCATTTGTATTCTCCACGATATAAGTTATAATTCTTCCTCCAAAGCCTTGTCTCAAACATTTAATGTTTCCTTCATATTCCTCAGTTGCATTTTTTTATGTTAATTTGTTCGCAAGTGATAATTCCAATATTTACTTTCGATTGATTTGAGAGCAATATTTTATATTTAGCTCTTCCCTATTTGCTTCTTGTTTTCTCGATGTTGTCTGTTGAATTTCTGATTTCTTTATTATTATTTCAACCGGAAGCACTTTGTTTAACTCCCAAGATGAGTTTTGTTGTTGGAATGTTTCCACTTTAGTTAAAACTTCGTCAATACTGCTGTCTAATGTGTCTAAAATTTCCGTACTTTGAATCAAATGGAATTCGGACTTGAATGACATAACGTCAAAAAAGTTTTCCAATTCTCCATCTTCCAACATTTGAAAATTAATATATGACACCTTTAAATCAAGATGAAATATGAATGTGGATCTTAATATTTCTTGTCTTAAAATTTTTACAATTTTGCCTCCAAATGTTTCGAAGAACTCCTCTGGGGACTGAACAGCATCACTTGTATTTTCAATAATATGCATGTTGTTATTGTTCATTTTTTTTAATTTGTTGTTTTTGTTGTTGGTTACTTTGTGGTTGTTTCAGAATTTATGAAAACTTAATAATAGCATTATCAAAAATACAAAACTATTTATATATTTGATTTGTAATTTAACACTTAAATTTAAATTTACACGCGCAGCTAAAATGTTAATATAAGAATTTTATGTATGTAAAATGCATGCTATTTTTTTTACTTAAATGCATTGCATAATTGTCACGTTACAAATAATTTTTTCAATTTGCAAAATCATGATTAATTCTTTAACTTTAAATATTGCACAACGTGCCTTAATTCTTTCTTTAAGTAATAAATTTATAGCACCTTTTAATGCCATTTCACAATTTCACAACACCATCTAATACCAGGTTAAAAGTTATGCCGGTTTTAGCGCAAAATCCCATATATTTTTTATATGAAGGTACAAATTCACTTTTTCGCCATCTTGGAATATAATATTAACTTAAACGGTGACAGACCGACAAATGGACGCACGAATTTATACTGCATATTATATACTTTATACTGTTATTCCATTTACGAAATCATTTTTTCATTGCATAATTATTATTACGTTACAAATAATTTCAATTCAAATTTTTTTGCTATATTTGCAAAAAAAATTTTTTTTTTTTTATGAATTACTAATAATTTAAATTTAAATTGGTATTGTAATTCAACACTTCTTTAAAAAAAATGTTTAAGTATAAAAGTTTTAATATTTCACAACACCATTTCATGCCAGGTTAAATATTATGCCGGTTCTGGTTATGCCGCAAAATCCCATTAATTTTTAAATAAGGGTACAAATTCACTTTTTCACCATCTTAGAATATAATATTAACTTATATAGTTTTATATAATATTAACGCTTATAGACCGACAAATAGACGGATGAACTTATACTTTATATTTTGAACTTTATAATTTACAATGTTTCCGTTTTAATTTTTTTTTCTAACATATGTATTTTAAATTTTTAAATTAAAGTTTTTAACGGATAATTTTAATTTAAAAAAATAAAAACTTATTTTTTGATTAATTACTGAAAAGTTTTAATTAAAAACAATAATTGCCTACTTTCGCTTTACCCAATGCATCAACCTTAAAAACTATATATATAAGGTTTATACACATTTTTTTAAAAAATAAATAAACTTTCATTAATTATGCAAAAAAAGTTTTAATTAAAAAACAATAATTTCCTATGTTCGCTTTATCCAATGCACCAACCTTAAAAACTTTATATAAAGTTTATTATAAATTAAAAAAAAAAACAAACTTTGATTAATAACGGAAAAGTTTTCAATTAAAAATATTAGTTTCTTATTATCTCGTATGCTTTTCTACGTAGAGATAAAGTTTTTTAAATTCAAATTTTTTTTAACGGACATTTTTTTTAATTAAAGCTTTTTTTAAACGAAATTTTTTAAAACTTTCATTAATTATGCAAAAAAAATTTTAATTAATAACAATAATTTCCTATGTTCGCTTTATCCAATGCACCAACCTTAAAAACTTTATATAAAGTTTATTATAAATTAAAAAAAAAATAAACTTTGATTAATAACTGAAAAAATATTAATTTCTTATTAATTCATATGCTTTTCTACGTAGAGATAAAGTTTTTTAAATTCAAATTTTTTTAACCGACATTTTTTTTTAATTAAAGTTTTTTAACCGAAAATTTTTTATATTAAAGTTTTTGAACATCAAATTTTTTTTAAATTAAAATTTTTAACGGTCAATTTTTATAGAAAACTTTTTTTAAAAAGAAAAACTTTGATTAATTAACGGGAAAATTTACAATTAAAAAAAATAATTTCCTATTTGCGCTTTACTCAATGCACAAACCTTAAAAATGTTTTTCTAAGTAGAGATATAGCTTTTCATAATAAAATTTCCTTTTTTTTTGCTTTATCCAATACACCAACCTTTACGAGCTTTTTACACAGAAGGCACATATAATAACTACTAATATGGAAAAGTTGTAATGAAGAAAAGGCAAAAGCTTTCGCAGAGCACCTTAGGGAAGTATTTAAACCATTTTCATCCAAAAGCACAAACGTGAAAGTACTCCAATTCAAATGGATTTACCAATCAAGAATTTTACTATGGGCGAAATAACTTCTATGATTAAAAATAATATCAAAACAAAAAAAGCCCCAGGTTATGATCTAATTAGTGGTAAAATATTGAAAGAATTGCCGGAAGGTTGTAAAATATTGATGTATATTATGAACGCTGTTCTAAAATGTGGCTACTTCCCATCCCAGTGGAAAATTGCTGAAATAATACTTATACCAAAACCAGGTAAGCCAACTGAAGAAATTACATCCTACAGACCGATTAACCTACTACCTAAATTTTTATTTATGACTTACAGAGGCTTAAGACGAATATTAACAATATTGTTCGCTCTTTCCCACAAAACCTTTCTTCTTCCCTTTTCTTTCCTTTTCTCTAACTATCCTATTCAAATAGTCAACGGTACGCAATAGGGCAAGTACTTAAATGTTCAAAACCTGCTTATCAAAACTATTTGAAAGACTATTCTTGGAAAGATTAAAACCGATTTCGGAAAAAAGCAAAATTGTTCCAGAGCATCAATTCGGGTTCAGAAACGAACATGCAACTATCGAGCAAATACATAGAATAGCAGATGTAATCAAGTTAAGGCTAGAGGAAAAAAAGTACTGTTGTAACGACATTTCTAGATATTAGTCAAGTATTTGATAAAGTCTGGCATGAAGGATTGCTGTACAAACTTAAAAAATGCTTCCACAAGACTATTATTTATTGCTGCGGTCATATCTTATCGAAAGACACTTTTTGGTGAAGTATCAGGGTGCCTATACACCAACTAATGAAATTATGTCAGGTGTACCACAGGGCAGCGGTTTAGGTCTTATATCTCATTTACACTGTAGACTTACCAACAACAGCCTTGGGCTTGCATATATTCAATTTAAGCTTATTTTTAGACAGCCGTTCAAAAAGTTTATCCAAATCGCTATTTAATGCCCTAATCATTTCATTTATGTCATCACCAATCTTATAAATAAGTGTATCATCAGCAAATAATGACACTTTTACACTTTTGAAAGGCTTACATCATCCTGTATATCGTTAATATAACTCAAAAATAGTAGAACCCCCAGTATAGATCCTTGTGGAACCCTCAATTTTATAATTTCTTTTTCAAATACTATTCCATTAACTTTTGTCCTTTTTGTTCTCCCCGTTAAGAAGCTGTTATACCATGACCATTCTCTATTCCTAATTCCATATTTGAACATTTTTCCAGTAAAATACTTCTACCCACTGTTTCAAAGGCCTTTTTAAGTCAAGAAATACCGCAATTATAATTTTTCCCGAGTCGGATTCCGTTTTCCACTCGTTCAATATCCAATTAATACACGTTTCTGTGGGGTGATTCTTCCTGAAACCAGATAGCTTTTTGCATAATATCTCTCTTTCTTTAGATATTCTACTGTCTGGTTATAAACAACTTTCTCCAATATTTTTTCATACATTGGGAACATGTTTATTGACCTTAATAACTCAGTATTCGTTGCATTTTTCTCTTTTTCTACCGGTATGACTAATGATTCCTTTCAATCTTCTGGGAATATACCTTCCATTAATGATTTATTTATTATTTCAATTAGATTTGGGAATATTTGCTCTTTACATTCCAACACTATTTCTTTATTTAAGCCATTATAATCATTTTTACCATTTTATTCCTTAATTATTCCTTCCAGTATATTTTTATGGATTTCCCTAAATCTAAGATAACTATTAACTAAACCTATATTATCACCATACTGTATAACTGGTATATTTTTATTTATCTCCTCCACACGCTTTATGAAAAATTTATTTAATTCAGTCGCCATTATTTTTTCGTTATTTATAACTCTTCCATTTATTTCAATTTCCACTATTTTATTTTCACTTTTATTTAATACATATTTTTTTATTGTCTTCCACATATCTTCCTTATCGCCCATTTGCTCATCAATTTTCCGCTCTATATATATATTTTTCGCTTCCTCACATTTACTATTATAAATATTCCTCTATACTCTATATTCTTCCCAAGTGGCATCACTCTGTACATATGAATTTAAGTTATACAGTCTAATTTTATTTTCCTTCATTTCCTGTAGCTCGCTTGTAAATCATTCTGCACACTTATTGTCAACTACCATTGCTTTATTTAAGGTTTTTAACGCCGCCACAACAGTTTTATCAAATAAAGTTGCCCTTCCATTCATAGTATCAATGATGGATAAATTCCCAAAACCATTATTATTTTAATAATTTAAAATTTTTTTTTCATATTTTACATAGTTTATTTTCTTATTTATGTTATGCGTATTATTTATAAATAATTTGATCAAAATAGTTTCGTGATCCGATATATTGCAGTCCTTATTCACTTTTATTTCAACATTTGTGACGTAGTCTACTATAACATAAACTATCAATGTTTAACTAATACTTGCTATTCTAGTGTATTCTGTAACTATTTGGCTAACTCCAAATTCATCTAATAATTCCTTCATTCGTTTCTTTCCACTATCTTCAACACTGAAATCAATACACTGAATTAAAGTCCCCTGCAATAACATCATTTACAGATCCATAAATTTCTATCCATGGCCATCATATTCTTCTTAAACGTTTCAAATTTGTTATTAACGTAGATTAGAACACCACCTGCATCTGGATCCTGAAAAACATTGAAACACAGATTAACCTTTAAGTTTATATTCACCTTCCTTAATATTCTCCGTAATGTGAGTTTCACTTAAAATCAAAAAATCAAATTTATTTTTAAATCAAATTTATTTTTCAAATTTATTTTTATTTCTAACGCAGCAAAAGAATTTGCTAAACCTTGGATATTCAAGTAAATACCACTCAGGAAGCTAACTGAATTTTTATTTTGTGGTTGCTATTTGGATGCAAATATTTTATTTTTCTCAACTTTTAGTTTTCTTATTAAAGAAGGACATTTTTGATCAAATACTTCATGATCTACCTTCAAGTTTAATTTCAATTTATCATTAGCTCTAATGCAATTTATACATTGAAGATTCCCAACTTTACATTGCCTAATTAAATGATTACCTTCGCGTTTAATACATACTTTTGTTTCTATCGTACATTTATCCATTTTATGATTGAAAGATAGACATGTATGGCACATCTTTGCATCATAGCTTTCGTATGTTTTACATTTAGCCCATCCTAATTTTTTTTTTTGTTTTGGAGGAGAGACTTTTTTTTTTCTTTTTGTTTTTGGACTTTTATTATTTTATTACTTTATCTCCGTATTTTATCGTTTTAACTTTAATTTGTTCTTGTTTTTTTCTATTCTTTTATATTATTTTATTTTTTATTTTATTTTTCTTTCTATCGCTTTATAAATTTTCTATTATAAATTTCTTTTCTTTATAAATTTATTTTCTTTATTGTTAATTTCTTTAGGTTAAGGTTTAATTTAATTAATTTTAAGAATTATGAATTTGCTACACATTATACTTTATATACTTCTATAGAGACTTACCGTCTCATGTATATGTCTGAAATAAAATGAATAAATAAATAAAAAAAATAAATAAATAATCTGACTTTCTCAATCTCTAACAAGTGTTTATAGTCCTCAATATTAGCTTCTATAATAAAATTGTATTCATTGAACTTCTTTTTTGTTTTATAACCTTGTATAAATTTTAATTCATCTCTGTGTACTACATTATTTTGCATTACTATTCTTTCAATGATTTCTTCTTCATTATAATTGTCAGACATTCCTACAATAAACAATTTTGATTTTCTCTCCTTCGGAATAACAACTTCATAATTCTCCTTTAATTTATTTTCTACAACATTTTTCAACTTTTCTATAGCTTTACTATTATTACAATAAACGGCAACATTTCCGTTTCTCTTCTCAGAAATTCCACTCACCTCAAAGTTTACTGGATTCACTTGACGTTTTATTTCTGTCTTTGCGACATTTCCATCTTGTGTTTTTTTCGGTTTAACAATAATAAATGGATATTTCTTTACTATTTCTGCAAAAGTCGCTTTTTGTTTACCTAATACATCATTTTTATTTATTTTATTACTCTCACACAATGATTTAACACTATTATCCGTTTCTTTTAATTATGTCTAAATGTCTATTATTTTCGGATCTTTTTATATTTTCATTAGACATCTTTAAATCTACAACAATAGATTCAATATTTTCAATTTTACTTTCTAATATATTATCAGCATTAATATAATCATCGCAATGAAATTTCAAGTTTGGACAATCATAAATCAATTTTACAACATCTCCATCAAAATTATAACAACTACCATGGAACGATCTTCCACATACTCCATTACATTTAATTTTAACACCTGTTCTCAGGCTTCTTTTGCATTTTACACAATCCAACATCTGGAATTATTCAAAACTAACAATCCAAGCTCAATGTAAAATAAAAACAACAAATAAATATAATTCAATATTATTCACTTCATCAAGTTTTTATTTTTTTCATTATAATAATTCTACTTTATTATAATTTTCTTCTTTTTTTGTTATTTTTTCTTTATATTATTTTTAAGAGCAAAAAAAGAATAATTCACTTGTTTACAATTTGACACTTCAATTCCAAATTAAATTAAGATTGATAGATGGCCTTGGTTTGTCAATAATGATGTCATACATCGTGATTTGCATGTGAGAACCATTAAGGAGGAGATTAGAAATATAAGCGGAAAGTATCAGATACCATTAGCTGCACATCCAAAAAGACTGGCAAGCAGCTTGTTCACTGCAAGTGATGTAAGTCAAGTCCCACAAAACTTTTCTTCTTCCTTTTTCTTTCCTTTCCTCTAACTATCCTTTCCTTTTTCAAATAGTCAACGGTACGCAAGTACTTAAAAGTTCAAAACCTAAGTTTTGGCTATAATATAAAAAAAAAAACAAAAAAAAACCGTGCTTATCAAAACTATTTGAAAGCCTATTCTTGAAAAGATTAAAACAGATTTCGGAAAAAAACAAAATTGTTCTAATTCGGGTTCAGAAACGAACCTGCAACTATCGAGCAAATGCATAGAATAGTAGATGTAATCAATTTAAGCCTAGAGGAAAAAAAGTACTACTGTTCAGCGATATTTATAGATATTAGTCAAGCATTTGATAAAATCAGGCATGAAGGATTGCTGTACACACTTAAAAAATGTTTCCACAGAACTATTATTTGTTGCTGCGGTCCTATCTTATCGAAAGACACTTTTTGGTGAAGTAACAAAGTGCCTATACATCAACTAATGAAATTATGTCAGGTGTACCACAGGGCAGCCATTTAGGCATGCACTTGGACAGGAGACTCACATGAAAAATCCATATTCATAACAAAAGAAAGCAACTGGGCTTGAAGCTAAGCAAATTGCATAAAATGATTAGCCGCAACTCGCCGTTGTCACTGGAAAACAAGCTGCTAATTTATAAAGCTGTCTTGTAACCGATATATAAATATTGCAACATTAGAGCGTTTCCAGTCAAAGCTATTAAGATTGATAGTTGGCGCGCCTTGGTTTGTCAATAATGATATCATACATCGTGATTTGCAGGTGAGAACCATTAAGGAGGAGATTAGAAATATAAGCGCAAAGTACCAGATACGATTAGCTGCACATCCAAACAGACTGGCAAGCAGCTTGTTGGGTGCAAGTGATGTAAGTCGCCTTAAGCGTCCTAGCATCCTGCAGCTACCCAGTAGACAACAGGAACAATCAAATGGGGGCCAAGAAATACAGTGGAGTATAATGTTGACATCATGGGTGGTTGACCACTGGGTTATCTCATCTGCTATTCAGTGCAATTTACCTGCATAAAAAATGTCATACAAACTACTGAATGTCTCCTTCAGAGACAGATTGTAATGTTTCATTGGGAAATTAAAAAAAAAATCTTTAAAACTGCGTGCGTGTATAGCGAAAAACAAACCAACAAACAAACAAACTTTAAATATAAGAAGGTTATATTATCTACAGTTCCACACTACACACATGTGGTTGGTAAAAATTATGTAGTTGGTAATACTTATAATTAGGGTTGTGTTACATTATCTAATTAATATTATTTATTAATATATTACACATAATATAAATTTTCAATTTTATTTTTTAATTATTATAGTTTTTTTTTTCGTATTTCAATTAATATATTTTTCTATTATTTTTTTGTGGAAATTAATATTACAATCAAGTTAATTTGAGCTTTTAACGAAGCGGTGTAGGTTTTACCAGGTTTTACCAGTATTTTCAAGATCACCTAACGAGTCCAGAAAGAAGGCTCCTAAATGGGTTTTCCTTTTATGGTAGAGACCAGAGCAGGAACAGAGTAGGTGTTGGACAGATTCATCCTCCTCCACCTCTCTACACGTTCTTCTACTAATGTCACACCTTTTCATAGTTAGTAGGTTAAGGGATCGCTTCAGGATCAGCATAGGCCAAATTTGGTGATGTTGCAGTTTAGTCTAACTGACCATCTGAAGCTTGCAGCTTTTATTGCATCATTGCGAAACAATAAATTACAGTTGGCAAGAGGTGCACCCAGATTGATCCTTTCCGGAAAGTTTTCTAATATAGTGCCCTCTCTAGCAAGTAGATATGGCATGCAGTTACCTGGAATATCACTGTGTCCTGGCACCCATCGTAACAATATGTTGAACCTATCCGCTAGTTCGTCCAAAGAACCGCGACAGGCCAACACGGTTTTTGAGTTGATAGTTACCGACTCCAGTGCTTTAACTGCGGCCTGACTGTCTCTGAGTATACAGATATTTCTAACAGATAATACGCTTGTTCTCAGCCAGTCTGAGGCTTCTTTTATTGCCACCACCTCCGCCTAAAACACACTACAAAGTCTTGGTAGGCTGAAGGATAGACTTATGTTCAGGTTTTCTGAGTAGACTCCACCCCCACTCTGTCATTCAATTTTGAACCATCAGTGTTCCTTGTTTAGAACCGTGCTACTCTTCCAACTTTCCTTAGACGAAATATCGATTTGATATGATCTCTCAAGAAAGTACCCTGTAAGAGTCAGATCTAGGTTCTCTGGAATAAATTTCTTGTATTCCATAATAGAAGAGTGGCCAATTAATTGTGGTTTCCACTGGGAATTGGCTTTTAGCCTGATTGCAGTTCTGGATGCCATTTTGCATGGATATCTAATAGTAAGAAATGAAATAGCGTATCCAGTGCCGCGGAAGAAGTTGTTCTAAGTACTCCGCTTATGCAGATGGAAGCTGATCTTTGAACTTTTACAAGGAGGTTGAGGTCTGTACCAGTGTTGAGTGCCGTCCAGCACACCACGACACGATACATTATTACAGGCCTGACAACTGCTGTATATAACCAGTGGACAATGTGTGGATTCATTCCCCAGTTTTTGCCAATAGCTCGTTTGCAAGAGTACAGTGCTGTTGTAGCTTTCTTTACTCTCTCAATTATACTCGGTTTCCAACTTAGTTTCTTGTCTAAGATAAGACCCAAGTACTTAGCTCTATATTTGAGAATTAGTTGGGTGCCGTTAATATAATATAATTATATTTATGAGTGAAGCGAAAGAAAAAATAAAAAACATCGTTTTTTTAATTTTATATTCTTTATTTTATTATTACAAGTAGAAACCGAAATAAATTGTCCGCTTGCGATCTCGAAATAGAAAAATTTATTCTCCTAATTAATTTGACGAAGGCTCCGACGAAGTTATTTTAATGGTTTCTTTTTTTTTATTACAACAACATTTAAACGTGTAGAATACTAGTATCTTATATATTAACACGCTTAAACGTCTGTTAAACTTTTCACAAAGCTTTTTTCAACTAGATTAGACAACTTTATTAAAACTATTACGAATTACGATACTGTGAAAAAATTTTTTTAAAGACATAAACCACAAAACGATAAAACCAAATAAAACCAAAAACAAATTAAAATTAAACTAAAAAAAATTCACCTATTGAGCAATAGCATGACTATCTGACTATATGAATTAATTTTAAAAAAAAAAAACTAAGTAACAAAGACCAGAACCGAATTATCAGAATATTATTATTATATCGACTTATAAAAATAGCTTTGTTAAAATGTTACAATATTACAATATTACAGCAAAATGACCATTATAGATCGTAGTTAACTCATGAATGATAATTAACTTATGAAAAGAGACATCCATCAGAAAAGTTCGAAATATCGTAATTAAAAAAAAAATAAAATCAAAATTTGACGTTTTCACTTCAGCAATATTTTCGATTTTAAAAAATATTGTTATGTTGTAAACATACGATTATTTTAAGTTTTGGTAATAAATATTTTGATGTCATTGTAGAATCGTTTGAGATTGAAAATATTATTAATGATGGTGAAAAAGAACTTATAATTATTGTAAGTAAATTGATATAAAAAGAATATAATATTATAATACAAGACAAGACCAAAAATTTAATTGTAATTTGAGCGAAATATTTTTTTTTAGGAATCAAGTGCGTCAGAATGAACTACCTTCTCAACTGCACTAACAACTTCAATAATAACTCATCATGTCGATCTAACAAAAAAAAATAATAATAAATTAATATTAGTAAAAAACAAAAAACTACAATGAAATTATTAAGCAGAGTTTTGTATTCGTAAAAAACGCAATGAATTACTTAAAGCCTTAACTAGAAAATAAGAAGTTAGAATTATAGCAAAAATTAACTGAATCTTTAATTTCAAAATTTTAAACTGTTTTAAACTAGGGTTGCCAAAAGGGAAAAGTTTAAAAAGAAAGTTTTTTCGGCAAAAAAGAGGACAAAAAGAGAAGGGTGTATACAAAATTAAAATATATATATATATACAAAAAATATATTATACTAAATAATTAATGGTTATGTAACAGGATCCATGACCGAGGGGACCCCGGTTCGAACCTGGTTGGTGGCGATTTATAAAAAAAAATCCATCATTAAATTTGTTAATTGAAATTTCGAGATTAATCGAATGAAAATCATTAATTGAGATCGAACCGGTAATAAGGTAGCGCCACGTTGTTTCTAGGCAGCGGTAGATGGTTACTCCATCTCCTAGGACCGGTTACTGTAGGCCAATCACCCGCATAATCGGTAAATCAATGGATTCGAAATAATAGAAGAAGAAGCCTCGGATACACGAATGACTACTTGATAACGACCTTTGGCACTCAAAAAAGGACCCGAATTGCACAATGGAATGTAAGAACACTTAGAGAAGCTTCAAGACTCTCGCAATTGGAAGCTCAAATGGCTACTTACAACATAGACATCCTAGGTATAAGTGAAATGCGATGGAACAACACCGGAGAAATCAACACGGAGAATGGAAACATGGTAATTTACAGTGGAAGGGAAACAGGGGGTGAAAGTGGAGTCGGAATACTAATATCAAAGAAATTGAGACAAACATTGGTTTCGTGGAAGGCAGTCTCGGATAGAATTGTTATAGGGCGATTTCGAAATATGACAAGACATGTAACAATAATTCAATGCTATGCACCAACAGATGTCGCTGAAGACCATATTAAGGATGACTTCTACGAACAAATAGAAACAACGCTAGCACTCATAAATAGGGGAGATATCATAATATTAATGGGTGACTGGAATGCGAAAATAGGATCTAACAACAATGGACTTGAGGAGATAATGGGCAAACACGGGTTAGGAAGAGAAAGAAACAACAACGGGGAAAGATTGATAGAGTTGTGTCAGACTTTCGACCTAGCAATCGGAGGGAGTCTATTTCCACACAAAGATATCCACAAATACACATGGACAACACCAAACGGGATCTCAAGAAATCAGATAGATCACATATGCATCAGCAAGAAGTGGAAACAATCAATGTTAGATGTGAGAAATAGAAGGGGAGCAGATATACACAGCGATCATGAATTACTAACTGGGGACTTCAGAATGAAACTAAGCCAACAAGGAAGAGGCAGAAGATATAGAAAGAAGAAAATAAATATAAACAACTTAAAAAATCCGCAAGTAAGAGCTGACGTAGTTACGGCGTTACGAGAAAATATTAGAAATAATAGAGAATACACTTGGGAAGAGATTCTGGAAATTTACAACCAAACAAGTGAACAAAATCTTGGAATTTCACAACCACAAAGAAAAATCTGGATAACCGATAACACATGGGCCTTGATTAAAAGAAGAGGTGAAATGAAGAAAATGATAAACAACAGGATGGCATCAAGAAGAGAATATGAAGAAATAGCGAAAACAGTAAAAAGAGCAGCAAGAAGAGATAAAAGGAAATTTCTACAAAATTTAGCCGGAGAAGCAGAAAAAGCAGCACAGCAACATAACCTGAGAGAATTGCATCGCATAATCAAGAACTTAACTAACCAGTCGGAACAACAAAACAAACCAATTAAAGATAAAAATGGTGCGCTCATCACAAACTTAGAGGATCAATTAAAGAGATGGAGAGAACATTTCCAAGAACTGAGCAACGAAGAAAGTACAAATAATGAAGCAGACATAAGAAACAGAGACAATGCAAATATCTACCCAACTGAGGGACTGCCAATATCTACTCAAGCTCCAAATATAGAAGAAATCAAAGCTACAATCAATATCCTGAAGCACAACAAAGCAACAGGTGAAGATGGAATTCCAGCAGAAATAGCCAAACTGGACCCTGACTTATTCGCAAAAACAATTGAACCCCACATCAGGAAAGCATGGATAGAAGAGAATATACCACCATCATGGAAGAAAGGAATGATTGTCAAGATACCTAAGAAAGGAGACTTGGCAAATTGCAGCAACTGGAGAGGAATCACGGTTCTAAATACTATTCATAAGATAATAGCAATTATTATAAAGAAAAGATTAGAAGAAGTACTAGAACCAATACTACGGAAAGAGCAGGCAGGTTTCAGACCAAACCGAAGCTGTGTAGACCAGGCAAATACTTTACGGGTCATAGTTGAACAATCAGTGGAATGGAATGCCCCACTATATCTACTATTCATAGATTTTAAGAAAGCATTCGACACAGTCAAGAGATGCGCAATATGGAAAACACTTACAAAGAAAGGAGTTCCTGAAAAAATCATCAACATCATCAAAGCGATGTATGAAGATGCAGAGACAACAGTTCAACACAGAGGTAAGATCAGTGATCCATTCTACACCAATATAGGAGTTAGACAAGGATGTCCACTATCTCCACTTCTCTTCAACACAATACTAGACGACATTCTAAGAGAAGTTTGCACTGGAATAAACGGAATAGAATGGGATCTCTTCGGAAACTTAGAAGACTTAGATTACGCAGATGATGTATGCCTCATATCAAAAAATCAAAGGGACCTACAGAACAAAGTCAACAGATTACAGGAAGAAGCAAAGAAATCGGGACTGGAATTAAATATCGAGAAAACCAAAGCAATGAGGACAAACAATAGTTACAGTGAGCCAATAACAGTGAGTGGACAACAGATAGAATACGTAGAAGAATTCAACTACCTGGGGTGCATTATAACATCAAGAGGAGGTGCAACAGAAGATGTCAACAGCCGTATAAATAAGGCAAGAAGAACATTTGGGAGCCTAATGAAGATATGGCGGAGCAACCAAATATCGAGAACAACAAAGCTAACAATATTCAGAGCATGTGTTAAGTCAACATTAATATATGGCAGTGAAACATGGCTCACTTCGGTCAGAATCAAACAGAAGCTACAAGTATTCATCAACAAGTGCTTGAGAATTATATGCAGAATATTCTGGCCGGCAAGAATTAGCAACGAAGATTTATGGATGATAACTGGAGAAGAACCTATCAACAGACAGATAAATAGGAAAAAATGGAAATGGATAGGTCATACACTAAGGAAATCAGAAAGTGATATAGCAAGAAGAGCTCTAGAGTGGAATCCACAAGGACAAAGGAGACCCGGCAGACCATACAACACATGGAGACGCACAATCGATCAAGAATTAACAGTCAACAATTATACCTGGGACGATATTAAGGAAGTAGTACTCAACAGAGAGGAATGGAGGTTCACTATCGAAGCCCTATGCTACCACGCGGAGTAATAGGAGAAAAAAAAAAAAAAAAAAAAAATAATTAATATAATTTAATAAAAAAAGACCCACATTTCGAAAGGGAAATACACCTATAAAGCTGACCTGCAGATTTATATGTAGAATCAACTGTTAAAATAAATTAATGAATAAGACTTTATTTCATCAGTTGTTTTCTTCATAAAACCAGAACACTAACATTAAAAATATTTTATATAAATTAATTATGTTTTATATTAATAAAATATACTTTATATTAAACATAATATAAATTTCTTTCACCAACAAATCACAATATTTCAATTTTACAAGCCTCTGTTTCATAATTTGTCGTTTGATTTGAGTTCATTACTTCTATTATAAATTTATTATTATACATTTTATTTCATTGTAAAATTCTTTGCAGTTTGTATATTTATATATAATTGCATATGACGACTAACACTGTCTATATTTAGACGTTTTCTTTCATAAAATCCTACATTTTTGCCTTTGAAATATTAAATCCATTTCAGATTTAAGGTTTTTTCTTAAATTAATGGGAGGAAATATTTTTTTCAATGAAGATTTTTGACATTTTTGCTCTTTTTCTTTATAAAAATAAGATAAATTCAGGTTAAGAGAAAAAGAGAGCAAAAAGGGATACGAAAGATCCGAGCGAAGAAAGAGAGTGAACAAAAATATCGTGTTGAAAAAAGAGTACATGTGCTCTAAAAGAACTATTCTGGCAACCCTATTTTAAATAAGCCTATTTATTGTATTGTATTTTTACTATGGCTATTATGAGACTAAAGTGATATGAAATATTTTTTTGATTTTTAATTGTTTTAATAATTCTTAATATATGTGATGTATTTAATTCTTAATATATAAAAATACATGGTTAAATAATGTGCTCATATTTTATACAATCATAATATAATATTTCACTAAAAACACAATTCTCTATTTCACAGTTATATGTTGCTTTAGCTAGAGTACGATCTTTTGATAGTGTTAGTGTAGTTTAAAATTTTATGAAATGTTTGAATAAGTATTAAAATGTTAAACTATTTTTAAGATATTAAATAAAGTGAATTATAGTTTTAAGTTTTTCAATTTAACTTATTTATTATGTAATAAAACAATATGTAAAACATTGATTTTTTTTAAGAAAATAAATAAATAAAATAAATTGTTTCATTTATAATGCTAATGCTAGACCGGCGAATGTTACGCCGGGAATAGCTAGTAATTAGTATTACAATCATTATTATTTTAATAGCATAATTAACAATTTTTTCAATATTATTTATATACAGGATTTCTTTAATATTTCTTCTATTATTTTCAATGTTTTCTAAATGTAATTTATCAAAAATTAATTCAAAATTATTTATTTTTTCTTTTCTAATAACATTAGGATTTGGTAAAATAATATTATCTTTTACTTCAATTTCATAATTTTACGTTACATTATTAATAGTTATTTGACATTTTTCAAATTTAATTAAGTTTGTACCTTTAATAGTGGTTTCAAAATCATTACAATTATAGTTAATTTTAGTTATTTTAATATTTTTTGTTACAATTAGACCATCTTTTACAATTGTTACTTCAGGCAAAGATAATTTACAAGTAGATGTCCGATCGCCTAATAAAATAAAAACCAGAAATTTAAAAGCTATTTTTGAATAGCTTTAATTTTCTCTTGAAATTTTTAATTGAGAAATGTATATTAGCATTATTTTTTTGCTATGTTTTTTATTTATTTTTACATACTCTACTCCAGCGAGTGCAAACCTTTTTATTCGTAGTGGGTCATAATCAAAATAGTTTGAAGTAAAAATGGCGGGTTATTGGATCTGAGTTATTGGAATATTTTTTTACAACTTTTAATATTTAACTGTTTAGGTAATGTTGGAATACTCTCGTAATTTAACGCGTTATAAATAAATTAAGCAAGAATAGCCCAAAATCTAAGTTAAACATTGTTATCATACACTATTTGTATAAAATTTCTTGCTACTTATGATATAATAATTGTTTAATATCAAGATTGTAAGTTGTTGTCCTTAATGTCCAACATGCAAAAATCATATTCTCTTCGAGTGGGTTCCAAGTAGATCCAAATATTTTAATAAGGAATTTCCCAAATTTTTCATACAAATAAACATATATGGCAAAGCAAATATTTTTACATGGAAATTTCATCCATATTATTATCGGGATTATTATTATTAACCTTATTTATTTTTCTAGTAATAAAATTTTCTCATGGGTCGCACTATTACAGATTTACTATCAATGCCAACTCAATATCAATCAATACCAAAATATTTTTTTTTAAAAAGAAAAAATTATTTGTATGGATTAGTTGGTATTGGTTAAAATAAATGAGAGAATAAAAAAAATAAGTTTTTAGAAGCCGATAAGCAGTTTCCAACCAACACATATTTTTTTTGCATGATTACCAAATTCTAATGGTAAAATAAATATTATATGAAAAGAATCTAGTAAAAATTTTGAGCCGGAAGATATAGCAGCAGCTTTTTTATCTAAAAATGGTACAAGATACTTTGCCGGATTTGTAATGAAGAAACTTTTGAAAAATCGAGTAATAAGTAACTGTAGTAACTGTGCTAAAAATTTACTTAATATTGAATTGGCATCAATGTCAAATGAAAGTAAACACTTAATATATTTTAAAAATTTATTCAAGACTGATTCTGATTTAGGGATTTTAGGTCACTTCGAGCTCCTTCATACGAATATTTTGAAGTCTGCAAACGTTTTGTCTATATTTTTAATCTAATTATGAAAACTCGAAGTCATGAGGAAGGGATACTTTTAAAAATTCAGCCTGCTTGCATTAGCGATTTACCAAATTGGTTTGAGGAAACAAATGATTGATTTAGTCATAGAATTAAAATATTACAGTATTTTCTATTAGTTTCAATCAGACGAAATTGTTTGTGGATCTTTGAAAAAAATTTTGTAAAAAATTTTTTACTGGTTGCTACAAATTTTGAAGGATTCCTTTTGAAGGAAGGAATTATAACTGATTTTGTAAATATATTTTTGTTTTCTCTCCTAGGCTATCTGAGTCTGTTCCCTTAACTTTTACAGCGATGATGCGTACTTTAGCTGAATCTCTAATATAATTATTTTTTACCTCGCAGCATTCTAATTTCCTTTTTCATAAATTTGTTTGCTTGGAAACATTCTTCTCCATCGATAAGTACAAGCCGAACAACATTCTTGTACACGTCATTTTGACTGAAATTCTCCTATTGCAATTTTGCTGCCCGTTTTTATTCTGTTTTGAATATCTTCATAAATTTCCCCGTGTTTGTCCACTCTAAATATTTAAAATTTCCTTAATCCACAGAAAGAGGGTACTTATCCATATAAATAGTGTTACTTGGTTCATAAAGATTCGCCTCAAATGAAGGATGCATATATTTTCTTTTTCTTCAACTTATTCTCAATCTATTTCCCTCCAAGACCTCTTTCCACTTCGTCAATTTTTAATAAAAAAAGTGGGTTAAAGTCCCTCGCTATCAATATAGTGTTCAAAATTTTGTGTCATGGGCGTCTTTCGAGATTTCCACCATTTCTTCGTAAAACAAAATAATAAAAAAAAAAACAAAAAAAACCTTTCCATATCCAATAGATAATGTATAAATTATTAGATAGTTGTTGAAGAAATTTAAGAAATAAGTAAATAAATAAATAAAGAATTACAAGATTATGCTCAGTGGAAACCAAAAAAACTAAATTTATTTATTAACAAAAAGCAAAAAAAACCACAACATTTCTAACAAATTTTTATTTTACTCTAAACTACTTTTTAGAATAATTCAACTTCATTCAACCATACCTACATTGTTCCTTATTTTTATTTTTTTGTGTTTTTTTTTCGTTTTCTTTTCTCTATTCTATGATATTATTACTTTTTTTAGTTGACAAAAAAAATTTGGATCATTCTCAATCTCATTCAATTGAGTAATTGAGTTACGACGATGAGGATGTGTGTTTTGTTGCTGTTATTTCTATGCATATTTTTTATTAAAAATATAATAGGGTAAACTGCCAAAGATCGTTTAATACAAATGGGCATCATATTTGAAATGGTTGATTGCAGTTGTAGATTTAAGAAAAATTTTCTGTTTTGGTTTTATTTCTTTATTTGTTTTTTTTTTTTCACTTGAGTTAAATTAAATTTAAGTATACGGCTCTTTAAATTTACTTTTGGTTTTGTTTTGGTATAGGTAAATCACTCTTTTTTGGTTTTTTAGCTTGAAATAGTTCAGAACGTTTTTGTATAAAAATTGTATAAGATATTATTTTTACTTATACTGCAGTAGCGATACGTAAAATAATATGTACAGATTTTAGTTTACAATTTTATTTTAGCTATAGACTCGAAATTTACGCGATTAATAATGGGAACGGTAAAAGATGTTCTAAAAAAACAAATTTTGTTCCGTTATTTTAATTTAAATGAATAAAAAACGAAAATAGTTTTGAAATGTAGTAGTCAAATTAAATAAAAGAGGTTATTGTCTGAGTCTATTTTCTGTCAAAATATTTTGAATATTCCGAAATACGCGATGCGATGTACACGTAATATAAACTTAACATTTAAAATTCCAACTTTGAACAGTGCACAAAAAAATTATTTAATTAAGTTAATTGCAAATGTTTTTAATTGCCATTATTTAATCATAAATAATAAATAGACTTTTTGAAATTCGAAATTTTATTTATTTAAGTTTTATAACGTAACTATACAGTATTTTTGAAATAGTTTTGAGTTTATTACTTTTAATTGTTATTTTAAACTATGTTATGAAAAATGGATGGAATTAGTTTCAAGTAGTGACTATTTGTGGAAGAAAACTATTGATAAATAAAGAAATAGTAAATTTTGAAGACAAAATTTTAGAAGAAATAGCAATAGAAATATAGGGTGCCAATGTACATACTTGTAATACATTGGTTTAAAAAACATATTGAATAAATATATTTTTAACAAAGCAGTGCAAAATCATAATCAAAACGATTCCATTATACAATTATTATTTTTTTCTAAGTATCAATTTATTTATCGTATTCAAATACTGGCGTATATAAGAAATTATTTAGCCTTTATTTACTTTACTTTAGAAGGTATATAATTTAATTATTTTATTTTCAAAATTATTTCAAAAACAATGTGATTTGATTGGTAAACTCACCCTACTTGATACATGATTTTTTTTTTATTTTCATAAAAACAACAAAAAAAAAACAAATTCTTTTTCCTCTTATTTTTATTATCTATTATTTTTATTTACCAAAATTTCACTCAGTTCATCATAAAAATGAAATAATTGCGTGTGTTAGAGGAGCTAATTCTAATGCAATGCATAAAAAAACAAAAACTGAAATAAACAATAGGAGTGAAGAGATACAAAGAACCAAAGTCTGCAAGGATAAAATCGTAAAATAACATGAAATTATTTTTTTTTCTTTATTATTTTACTCGCTCTTCAAAATTTTAGAAATATGTATAATTGTGTGTATATATTTCTGTACCAAATTAATGGGTAAAGCTTTTTAAGAACTAATTTAATTTGAAGAAGAGAAAATTTCATAGCTCTCTCACTGCTAATCAATCAGCTGTGATTAGACACCCATCAGCTGCGATTAGACACCCATCAGCTGCGATTAGACACCAATTTTTGAATGAAAACTTCCCATTGCTTCGGAAATCTACTTGAATATTATCTTTGCTTCAGGTTTTAAAAATAATTTAAAATTACAATTAGCTTCTTTTTGATTAAATATATTCACAATACATTGGTCATTTATTTTTTTTAAATTTTTCTTTAAATTTTGAGGTACATTAGATCGTCAATCAAAATTTCCTTTTCTTCGGTATCTAATGATTTATTTTGTTTGTTAGATAGGGGCATTATAGAAATTTTTGTAAAGGTTTTAGTTGAAAATGTGGGTATCATTAGTATAATGATAATTTCCTTTCCAAATGTGACGATATTGGTTTTAATATTCGCTAAAGCGTCCAAGTTGGATATCATGTTGAATTCGTCATCATTTAGTATATTTTTGGATAGGATACCTAATCTACTAAGTCTGTTCTATGTCGTCGATGTGATTTCTAAGTAGGGAAATGTCGTAATTAATTTGGTACAAGTATTGTATATATGTATATCATTTGGTCTTCGATTCGTTGGAATCTGTTATTTAGGTCTTCAGTTATGTTTTGAATGAAATGTTTAATTTTGAGTTGTTGGTTTCTAATGTGGTCACTTATATTCTGTGTTTGTTCAATTAGGGCGGAATTAATTTTTACTTGTTTGTTATTTTCGTTGAGTAACATTTTGTTATTTTCCATAAGTGTATTCAGTTTATTATTTATTTCAGTTTCATCGTCGCTGTCCATTACGCCTGTTAGAATTTTTAAGATATTTTCTCCGCCGTTGAAAATTCCTCGTTTTCTTATGATGTGTGAATGTGGAAGTATGTTATTTATTTTTGAATTAAGAGCATTGTAATTATGAAGTACCGTGTTCAGTATTGGTCCTGTTAAAGTAGGTTTGTCTAAGAATGGTTGTAGGCTTTTCCATATGGTTTCTGTTGTTTCTTGGTACATTTTAATGTTAATAATATGAAGTATTTTTAGATGGGATCTGATAAGTTTGATATTTTCTAATTTTATGTTGATGTAGCCATTGTCATTATTGTTAAGGTCTTGTATGTCAATCAATTGGGTTATTGAAGTTGTTGGGAAGGTAACGATGATTACTATGATTAATACGTTATATTGGAACATTCTGAAGTTGGCCTAAAATGAAATTGAAAACAACATGAATTATAATTATTTAGAATTTTATGAGTTATTGTTTTGCGTTGAATGACCTGAAATAAGATTTTTCATTTTTGCTCTTTGTTTTGCTAAATTTTCTTTAGTGTTTACTTTAAGTCTGGTGTGTAATGGGTTTTGGAATTTTTTTCGTTTTCTGACATGGGTTTTATAGTATTTGTGCCCGGTTTCTTTATCGATTACGTGGTCTTCGTCAGTTAGTTCAGTATTTATTTTTCGAAATTTTGAATGATCTTTTCCCCCTCTTATTTCCTAAATGTAGTTGATCCCTGGTTCTAAAGATACGTCAACGTTGTTTTCCTTTGCTTTTTCAATAATGAGGTTTTTTTCTCTAAGATTTTGTTATAGATTTGTTCGTATTCGTTTTCTGTGATTTTACCTTGAATGAAGTCAATTGGTTTCCTATTTGTTGAAGAGTGTATTGTATTATTGTAATATCCGTTTATTAGGATCATTTGTTCCTCGATTGGTAAGTGTTTCTTTGTATGTTTTAATAGCCTTAGGTGCTCATTGTTGTGTAAGCGTTCTATATCAGCGTTACTATTGTGGTTGGAATTGGAGGTATAATGGATTGTAATGTTTTTTTCTTCTAAGAATTTTCGCATTAAATGTGATTTCATCCCTAATTCGTTATCAGTTACTATTTTGTTTATGTTACCGTATGTACTAATGTACTAATGCTTTTGCTTTTCTAAATTCTGCTTCGCTTCTATTTTGGTAAATATGGCAATTTTGCTGAATTTGTCAATCATAGTGACAAACAAAGACTTGTATATGGAGTAGAATACATCCATGTGTATTATTTGGTTTGGTTTGCTTCGGATATTTTTAACGGAATATTTGGCGGCTTTCTTTCGTATTTTTCAAGAATGCACGTTTCGCAGTTTATAAATTCTGATATTTTCTGCTTTAGATTTGGGCAATAAAATTCATTTTTTATTTCTTCATTAAATTCATTAATACCGCGGTGGTTATTTTCCAAGTATTTTGCTTGAATAAGTTTTTCAAGTTCTTCATTGTTCGTAATATTTTTAACTAGTTTCTTAATTCTAATAATTTTATAATTTTTGAAATGTTCAAGGTAGATAGTGTTTAGTTTTTTTAATATTTCACCATTTGCATATATCGCGTTAGTTCGTTTTGGATCAAAATGATTCTTGATATATTCAACGTAGTATCGTATAAAAGTTTTACAGATATTGTTTTAATCGTTTTGTTAAATATTTTTTGTGTTTTTACTTGTAGGGAACCCGAACTAATTTTTCTGATTATGATTTGATTTTTGTATAGATTTAAAGGAGTGACTGTTTCTATAATATTTGACCTATTTGGAATATTTTCGTTTTGGTTTATATCTATTCTACTTAGGAAATCGGCTACTTTGTTTTCGTTCCCTTTTTTATATGATAGGTCGTAGTCATATTCCTGAATTTGTAATTTCCATCTAACTAATTTACTGTGTGGTTCTTTTAAACTCTTGAGCCAAACTAGGGGTTTGTGATCGGTGAAGAGTTTAATTTTTCTACGGAAAACATATGGTCTGAATTGTTTAAGTGACCATACTATGCTGAGAAGTTCCTTCTCAATAGTGGAGTAATTGATTTCGTGCTCGTTTAATGTACGAGACACGTATCAAATGGGTTTACCTTCTTGGGATAGTACGCCACCTATAGCGTACTGACTCGCGTCTGTGGTTATTTCGAAAAAATTTTCAAAATCAGGATAAGTGAGAATTGGTGCTGTTATTAGTTTGTTTTTTAGGGAACTGAAACTATTGATGTAGTTGTGGTTGTTCACATCTACTGTCGAATTTTTCTTTAGAAACGTAGACATGGGTCTTGCTATTTTAGCAACGTTTTTTATAAATTTTCTGTAATAACCCGCTATACCTAGAAAGCTTTTTATCTCTTTCGGAGTTTTGGGGATTTGGTAATTTTTTATTACTTAAATTTTTTTTGTATTGGGCTGTATTTCATGTTCGTTAATAACATACCCTAAAAATTCAACTTCTTTCCATAGAAAGTCGCATTTATCTATTTGAACTCGGAGTCGAGCTAATTTTAGTTTAGTAAAAATTTTCCTCAGGTTGTTAATGTGCTCTTTCAGTCCGTTTGCAAAGACTACTATATCGTCCATGTATGTTAAGCATTCCTTGCCTATGTTTTCTCTTAGTATGTTATCCATAAGGCTTTGAAAGGTACTGAGTGCATTTTTCAACACAAAAGGCATTCTACGAAATTCGTAGTGCCCATAGTCAACAGAAAAAGCGGTCTTCTGTACGTCCTTTGGTTCCATCTCTATTTGGTGGAATCCGGATTTTAAATCTATAACCGAAAAATATGTGCTTTTCCCTAATTTGTCCAGTATTTCTTCAATATTAGGAATTGGGTAGGAATCATTAACTGTTTTTTCGTTAAGTTTCCTATAGTCTATGACGAGGCGGTATTTCCGCTCGCCAGAAGAATCGAGTTTTTTTGGAACAACCCAGACTGGGCTATTGCATGGACTAGTACTATGTTGGATTATTCCATTTTACAACATTTCCTGAATTTGCCTTTGAATTTCTATTTTACGGATATAAGGATACCTACAGATTTTACTTTTTATTGGCATATTGACTGTAGTATTGATTTCATGCCTTATTTTATTAGTGACTGATAGTGGTATTTGTTCGAAAAATATTTCATTGAATTTAGATATAAGGTTTAGTTGAACTTTTTCTTCCTTGTTTAGATGGTTGGTTTTGATTTTTTCAGGGATTATTGATTTGTAAGTATTTTCTTTATATATTAAGGGTTCTTTATCTCGTAGTTATTGAAATCTAGTACTTCATCTATTTCAATAGATTTCAATGGTGTGTCAAGATTTAAAATTTTTGGTTGGTCAGATATATTGAGTATTTTTGCCATAGCTTTGAAGTTGTTTATTTCGTAAATACCTTCTAGAATTCGAACGCCGGTACATAAACTTGTTTCCTCAATCATTGCGTCACCTTCTTGTTTATTAACGGGAATTTTATAGTAATATTTCCCGGGGTCGACTTGGTATACCGTACTTTCCGGTTGATGGCTAAAGTGTAGTTTTATTGGGACCTCGTTCATGATGAAAAGTTTGTTTTTGTAGTCAATGACAGCGTTGCATTGTTTTAATATGTCATTTCCTATGAGACCGTTATATATGCCATGGAAGTCATGGAGTAGAAATACAAAGTTTGCATTATGGTTTACTTTGATTTCTTCGAAAATAATTATGGTTATTGCTTGGTTTACTAAAATTTCTCAAAGTTTTTGGATTTTTTAACTGTTTTCTAGTAATTTCTTTAAAAGTGTCTGGTCGGACTAAGGAGCTCGATGCACCACTGTCGACCAGAAACTTGTACTTTCCTACTTTTATGTAGGCGAGACAGTTTGTCCCTTCTCCCGAAAATTTCCTATATGGACGGTTTGTTGGTTATTAATATCCATTGGTTCTACTTGTGAATTGTTGTTGTTTTGAAGGTTGGTATTATGGAAAGAGTTTGTATTATGGTTTCTATTTTGATTTGGTTGGTCAATATTATAAGAAGGCTGGCGAACACTTGAATTATTATCAAAAATTTTTGGATTACCATTTGAACTATTATTGTTACGTGACATGTTAGGGTTATATGTACCTTTCTGGTATGTTGTATTTGGGTATGTATTACTTTTAAAATATCTGGTTGTATAATTCCCATTTCTATTATTATTGGAAGCATTACTATTAAAATTCTGATTAATATTATTACGGTTTGAGTTGTTTTGAGTGTTACTTGACCGGTTTTGAAATGTACTGTTATTGTTACTAGTGTTACGATTATTATTTTTTTGAGTATTGCGGTAACCTTTGTAATTAGTATTAGCGTTGTTGTAGTTATTACTAAGATTTGAAAATGCATAACCCGATTCATGCAAAATTTTCATTGCGTCTTCTAGTGACTGAGGGTCTCTGCAAGATAAGATTGATTTGAAAGGTTCCGATACTTTATTTTTAAAAATATTCAAGGCACTCTTAATATTAGCGTTTAAATGTCTTTCTAAATCGTCTTTATTATTTTGGTATTCTAGTTGTGTTTTGGTATTTAATCATCTAAGTATGCATTTTACGTCGTTATAAAATTCGACAGCATTTACCTTAAAAGTTTGGCTTCTTAGCTCATCGAAGAGTTGGTCAACAGACAATCTGTCGCTAAAGTTGTTACTAAGTACTGTTTTTTTTTTTATTTTTTTTTTTATTATTATAATAGTAGTTATTAAAAATCTAGTGATATTTGTTTAATAGTTCAATAACAATTTTACAAATTAATATTTATATTTTACTAACGTTTATTTGAATTATTATTGTACTTTTCATTAAAAGTTTAAATTTAAAATTAATTATTTTTTGCGGAGAAAAATGGATAAAAAAAAAATGTTTTCAGTAATAGAAATAAGTTTTAGTAATGATCAAAATTTTGTTGTTAATAATAATCAACGATATTCCTTATTATTGTTTTTTTTATAATTTTATTTATTTATATTTTTTAAATTTATATTTTATGTATTTTTTCTTTTTCTTATTTTATTTTCAGGTTTATTCAATTTTATCATTAGATAAAAAACACAAAGTATAAAATTTATTTTTTTATTATTTTTTTTGTTTGTATTTTATATACTTCTTTTTTATTTAACTTAATTTACTTTTTTATAATAGTTGTAAAAACTTACGGTTTGATGTCACGTATTGTAAATTGCTTGTTGTTTAGGTGTTGTAGCCACGTTGTTTATGTGTTGTTGCCATGTTGTTTATGTGTAGTTGCCACTGCTGTTTTGTTGAATAAATGGACTCTATTTACGATTCTATTTCGATTTTCCACCAATAATAATAATGTTGTTTCACTGTTTTTTTTTTTCGGTATTAAAATACCCTTTTTTTTTTAAATGTTGTTAGTTACAGAGTAAATGATGCAGTTCATTTACTCTATGACACTTTGTTTTATTAGGTTTTATTAACACTTAAAAAAAAGTTACAAATTATTTTATAGTGATTTGCGTTCACTATTTTTGATAATAACTTGTTTTATTATTATTATTTTTTTATTTAAAATGTTTTTATAATATAATATATATATATTATTTTTTTTCCTAACACATCCTACCGACTGCGTCAATTATGTTTATGAGTGGAGCGAAAGAAAAAATATAAAACATAATTTGTTTAATTTTATATTCTTTATTTTATTATTACAAGTAGAAACCGAAATAACTTCTCCGTTTGCGATCTCGAAATAGAACAATTTATTCTCCTAATTAATTTGTGTTTCCTTTTTATTAGTCACGTTGCAAAGCAACGTGGTGAGAAAATTTGATATTAATTTTACTTTGGAATGTACAGCTATCGTAATTGCACATTCCAAAGTTGTATGCAAATATTTATCATTTGTTTATAAAATGATCATGTTACAAATATTATTAAAATTGTTTTATGCTGACATAAGTTTGCGTGTGGCAGGTTTTTTATTTTAATTAAAAAAGGTTGCTTTGTTACAGGGTGACATAACTTCTACTGTCGAAAATTTATATTTTATAGGGAAGAGGACTACATCAGTCTTGTGGATTTACTGACAGTCCACAGTTTGTAGTTCATTTAGCTAGCTAATTTAAAACGTTTTGCATGAGGTCTCTTAGTGTGCTTAGATACTTTCCAGAGACAACAATAGCAATGTCATCCGCATAAGCAATCACTCTGCAGCCTGCCCCTTCTAGTATAAGTAATAACTCATTTACTTCCAAGTTCCATAGAAGAGGAGACAAGACACCCCCCTGATGGGCGCCTCTTCTGATAAACCTTCTTTCGTAAGCAGCACCGACCTTAGCATTGATAACCCTGCTTGTAAGCATATTGTTAACAAGTGCTAATAGTGCGGATTCTAATTCAAGGTTCGACAGTGTACGTGTGATTGCCTCAACGTTGACATTGTGAAAGGTTCCTTCTATGTCTATAAACGTAACTAGAGTGTACTCTTTGTAAGCCAATGATTTTTCAATAGTACTAACTAGACAGTGCAGGGCGGTATCCACCGACTTTCCCTTACTGTACGGATGCTGTGACGTTGAGAGTCGATTATTATCCATATTACATCGTATATTAATATCAATCAGTCTTTCAAGAGCCTTTGGTAGAAAAGAAGACAAGCTAATTGGTCTGAAATCCTTAGAATTGGCGTGGAAACTTTTACCCGCTTCCGGTATGAATACTACTTTAACCTCAGACCAACACTTTGGAATGTGTCCTAGATCTAGACAACTCTTAAAAATTGTCTTGAGCCAGGGAAAAGTAGTACTAAAGGAGTGCTGCAATTCAGCTGGATAGATACCATCCGGTTCTGGTGACTTGAATGGTTTGAAACTATTTATAGCCCATTGTAGTTTGGAATTTGTTACCACTCTCTCCGATAAATCAGAGTGTTGAATACCGCTTTGATTTATCGTAGATTGTGTATTAGAGCCGCCGGGAAAATGAGTTTCTAACAGTAGCTTCAATGATTCTCTACTAAAAGTGGTCCATGTGCCATCTGCCTTCAAAAGGTAGCTAGGGATCGCCAAATTGTTGGATAGTATTTTACGCAGCCTTCAAGCTTCGGAGGTTTCTATGTTGCCACAGAAGATTCTCCATGAATTCTTTTTGGACTTTTCTAGTACAGCTTTGTACGCTTTAAGGGAATCTTTATATAGTTTCCAGTCTTGAGCGTCTCTAGTACTTTTTGCAATATTAAACCTCGTTCTGTTAGTTTGCCGAAGGATTTTTATTTCTTCGCTCCACCACGGTGGTCTAGTTTTTCCTTTAGATTTCCCTGTGGGGCAAGAGACGGAAAGGGCCTTGTTGTAGGCGTTATTTAAAACGACTGATAGATTGTCCAATTCCGGTAAACCGTTAGGACGTCTGAGAGTTTTTGAGAAAAGTGTATCAGAGGTGGACAAATTGTACTTAGACCAGTCGGTTTTTCTCGGATTACGGAAGATCGGCGGTCTGGATAAACATTCCTGTAAGTGGAATTCAATGTAGCGATGATCATAGAAGGAGTGTTCGTTGGAAACCCTCCAGTCATTGACTTTATGGATCATAAGGTCTGACGCAAGGGTGATATCCAGATATAACTTCCTGCCTGATACTATTCACAAAGGTAGGTTCTCTACCGTTGTTTCATATAATGAGGCTAGTATTTAATAAGGAATCAAAAAGTAGCTCACCTCTGTAATTAGTGTCCTGCTTCAACAGATTTCGTGATGAGCATTAGCATCACATCCAAGGATGAGTCCTGTTCTAGATCTTTTTACTTCCTGTATCGCACTACCCAAATTTCTCGAAGGTAGTGGTCCTTGGTCGTCATGAGCCAGATAAGCTGAGATTAACCAGCAATTGACTTTGCCAAGTTCTAGACTAACAACAACCGTATCTGGATCGCCGTAACTAGGGAGCAGAAATACGTTAATGTTATTTTTCGCTAAGTTACACGATCTGGGTTTACCTTTATCTTTAACATAAATTAGCTTATAATTTGGCGCCCTTAGTCTTTGAACCGGGTTACCATTAACCCATGGTTCTTGAATAAGGACTATATCCTCTCCACTCTTTGCCAGGCGGATAATAAGATCGGCTGATGCCGTTTTTGAGTGATGGAGGTTGATCTGCAGGAAACGTAGCATGGCACTACATCAGCAGATCTTCCTCCTCATTAGTTATGGTAGCATCGCTGTCCTCTGAATATAACAAGGTATCCTCGTCCACACAGAGAGTCGCGATGTCGTAATTTCCCTCCATCTCTTGGTCTTGTGAAGTTTCCTTCACATCCTGAAGAGCTATAGCTTTTTCCGGCTGGTTTTCGATATCGGCCGCTATTTGTTGGGCAGAACAAACGGCCTTTGTCACGTTATTTTCGCTACAAGTTTGTGTTGAAGCACTCTGCCCCAGCCATCACTCTTGTAGACTTTCAGAGTAATCATTCCGAAGTCAAAACCAATAAACCCATTAGATTTAGCTATAGGTGCCAGACAGTCCTTGTTTAACACCAGCATAATGTGCTTGAACTCATCCTTGGCCTCGTCAAACTTGCGAATCTTCCAGTTTGCAGTTGGAAGTTTGGGGTTACTAAGTTTTAGCATTCGAAGGACACTCTTTTGATCGGACGGTATAGCAGTTATCCAAGCTCTAGCTCTTGGTCGCTCAGGGATCTGGTCCTTGCTAACGACCTCGAGCTTAGCACCTGGCCAAACTTCACCTAATTAGTCGATAGCAATCTTGTAGAGGAACAAAGGTCTTTCATCCCCACACGCTATTAACTTTACTCTTTTGTGATACCAGCCCGCCTCCGAACAAACTGGCGCATCACCTGGATTTTCTTCCAACACCTGAAGGAAGACCCCGCTCAAAGCAAGTACGACCTTCTTCCATTTGTCACAGGAGATTTCACCATCATCGGCGTTCCTATTGATGACGGCTACTACTAGGTGCTCTTTTAGTACCTCGTTAAAAGGTTTCGTAACAGGTATTGCCAAGAGTTTGTTTAGGTTTTTGACAACAGACTTAGCCTGCAGCTTCGAATACGAATTCTCCCTCGACTTTACCCTTTTGGGTCTGGAATTACCCGAGGTTTCCTCTCGGGAAACCTTGCCGTTTAGACAGCGTTTCAATTCTCTTAGTGAGGTTCGTAGCCGATAGAATCCTTTTCGGTGTCAGTAAGCTTCTCAGCAGGTATAATACTGAGTTAAGGACTATAATACGCTTAAGCACTCTGTAGGTTTTTATTCTTTCAAAGAAAGTGTTCCTCTTAGATTGAGACTTGCTGTGAGATCTTAGAGCTGTAGAGGATCGGGCTGGCGTAGCAGTGATATGGTCCAGAAGGTTGCCGAAGCTGTGACATGCCTCGTGACCGAAGTAAAAGTACTATCTTTTTGTGAGCTCGAAGCCATACAAAAAAACGATACCGACGGGGGACGGGGGGGGGTATGAGTTATATGGCCAGGTTTATCACTAAAACCGGGCTCTGAGACCATGGCTGTAGCGGTAGCCGTGACCGAAATGGATGAAACTACCTTCCGTGAGCTTGATATAACACAAGAGGAAGGTTTTGTAGTAGCTTTTTGAGCTACAAGGCCAGCATTACTGTTTTTGCCGGGTTCTGTAACCGAAACTGGAGCAGTTTGCTTGGCCGAAATTTTTGCTTTGATCTTGATGTTAGGTCGAGCTTTGCATAAAACTATACTAGGTATAGAAACTTGACCAAATAAAGTCAACTGGCTGGGCTTAAAAGCCAAAGCGATATGGTCACGCATGACCGAAGAAATTGTGGAAATTTTATTTTTAAGCCCTTCGCCACTTAGGCTAGAAATTTGTTCTTTTTTTTTATTAGTATTTATATCCATAATTTGGACCCACGAGTAAGTGAAGAAAATAATGTCCACCTATGCAGAGATTCGCATACATAAGTAAGGCTATATAATCCAGAGGTCACCAGGTATCCGGATACACCGTTCGCGACTGAGCTATTTTTGATATGGGCTCTCAGCCTAGTCGATTGTCAGCACGGTTCGTATAACACCTTAATCCAGCCCAATAATTATCCTTTAGTTTCTGGTCTCCCCTAGGGACATCTCTTTGATCATGGAAAAAACCAAGTTCAGAGCCAGCCTGAGAGTCATTGACCGTACTCAGCTTTCACACCAGGTAGATAATCAAGTGAAGGTGTTGAATTACTAAGTATTGAATATCTTTCTGATGTTTAGAACTATATTGAAGGTATTCACAACATATTTTCAATATTAAATTTTAGAATGCAACATAACTACATATATTCTTTGAATAAAATTATGAAGTATCTATAATTATAAAAGATAAGCATTTAAGGACCTGCGCAGTAGACACCTTTTCATTTTATCTCTCTCCTCCTTAATGAACTCTTAATATATAAATAAGTTGTATATACAGCAATAATGCGCAATGATACAAACAAATCAGTTATTATTATTACTTGTAATGAACCTATGTACATATAATGTATACCTCTTTAATTCCAAAAATATTTTATTTTTAGTAATTTTATCCATTAAATTCCACTGACTATAGGGAATATATCGGAAACGAATCAGTTTATGAAGGAGGTGTATTTATGTGTCCAAAATAAAACTTACTAACCTTAAAATTTTTGATTAAACATGAGTGTTTTGTGCTTTATCGTGAGAAGTCTGTATCCGTACATAAATTACTGTTCTTTTCAAAACTTTAAATTTGGCTTCAACTTGAATTATAATTACTCAACAAGGATCCCTAGTATTTCTGTAATTTAATAAAAAATTTTGTTTATTATAAATTTATGAAGAATAAAATATACACATAAATAAAAAAAATAATAATTTCAAACTTAATTTTTTGTTTTTTTTTTATTTCTTTGTAGATATTACAAGAAAAAGTTTTATAAATTTGCAACGAGATGATTTTACAGGAGGTAAATTAAATTATAATAATATTAATAAAAATAATGATAATAGCAGTGTATTAGTATCACGGTTACCAAATAATCGTATATCAGTTGGTAAAAAATGGTACGACGTATCAAGATTATCAGCAAAATCATCAACATCATCATCATCAAATCGAAATAATAATGTTAATGGTAATGATGGTGATAATACAGATAAAATAATGTCTAGTCCTAGTTTAAATGATAATTATTTGATAAATATTATAACTAATAAAAGTGGATTATGAAATATTAGGACAACATTTGATTAAAAACTAAATTGAAGACTATTTTCACCATTTTGAATTGAAGACAATATATATCAGATTCAGAACATAACCGTTAAAATGATTAAAAAAATATATATAAATAGACTCACATGATAAATAAACTCACATGATTTTATTTTGTTAATATATATGGAAATATAAAAAAGTTAAAAATTTTGTTAAATATATGTATCTCTATAAAAAAAAAATTGGTTCAATTTCATTTATGTTGTTGTCCATCATACAAAATTACAATTTTTAAAGCTAGTCTATGGCAAAATGGTTATTTCGCAATGTTCTCTTTTCCAATAACCTAAATAGATCTATACTCTAAAATATCTATTTCTATTGCACATATTCCTGATGATACATTTTTGCAAAACTAACAGTGAGTTGATTTTATTTCTATAGGTTAGATATCACCCCCAACAACTGCGATTAAAAAATTCCATAATATTTCAAAATATTGTAAGTACATTTAATAACATAATTTGTTTAGCCGATAAAAATGTCTCAAAGAGCAACGTAAATATGACTTTAGTGCATTTGAACATTGTGACGAACTAAAATTTTTATCGGTTTTTACACCTAAGTACCTAAAATTATAAACTTTTTCAATAGTGAAAAAACAAGAATTACAATGAATGGTATCATTGACAGTATCAAACCCCTCTGACTATCCAATATATATTTATTACAACCAGACGCATAGAAGATAAAATCTACATCATAAGATTCCTTCTTACTGATGAAATCTACATCAGGAGATGTCTTCTGACCTTTTGACTAAAAAACATTAACTTAGTTTTATTACTAACAATTAACATATGTTTTGATTTTTAAAAAAACTTATTCTTCTTCATTTATCGTTACAGCTCGGGGTGAGTTAGAGCCTTCTTCGTGATATTCCTCCATGTAAATCGATCTTCCGCAGAACTCTCCCAATTTTGTACATTAATTTTTTGGCAGTCATTTTCGATATTACCTTTCCATCTTATTCTTGGTCTGCCTCTTGCTCTATTATATAGTGGTCTTGTTTTGAAAATTCTTTGTTGAGAGCGCTTTTCGTTCATTCTTATCATATACCCTGCCCATCTTAGTCGTTGTGCATTTACAAACTTTACAATATCTTCATGTTGCATTATAATATTGATTTCTTCGTTATTCCTTCTTTGATATTCTACGTTTTGTAATCTTTTTGAGCCAAAGATTTTTCGGATTATTTTTCTTTCGAATATACGTAAATGTTCTTCGTCTCTTAATGTAAGTGTCCAGCATTCACATCCATATTTTTTTTTTTTCCCCTACGGAGGTGGCCCTAATATGTCAGAGCCAGCATGTAGGCTTTTAGCCCTTTATGCCGTCCTCCACCCCACAACTTAGTCGACCCTTTTGGTAAAGGCCAATAGGTTTGGGGGACTTATCCTGCAAAAGTTTTCTGAGGTTATGTAGTGCGTTTCCAACAGCCTAAGTCTCAGCCTTGAAAGAGCTAAGCTCTCTCCTACAACGTGTCTGGAAGTTTCTTCCTCTTCCAGACAGTGTCTACAGGTTGGATCGTCACTTAGTGCTAGTCTACACATGTGTTTATTCATGTGGTTATGACCAGTAAGTATGCCCACCATCTTCCTGCAGTCAGTTTAAAACATTAGTGCATTATTACATATACAAATACTCACATTTTACATGTTTTGTTTATTATTATATTATATTACTCTCGATTAAATTACACAATTACAAGATTTGTACATTAATCATATGATCAGTATTATTAACACTCTAACATTTTATAATTTGCTTAATTTAAGAAAAAAAAAACAAAAAAAAATATAACAGTGAAAATAGTCGAATATTTTCCTTTTAATTTTACTGATATGCTTATCATACAGATACGCGTATTTCGTCTACTACTTGCAGACTTCTTCAGTGTTTTATACTCGACAGTCGAGTACTGATAAGCATATCAGTAAAATTAAAAGGAAAATATTCGACTATTTTCACTGTTATACCAAAATTTTACTCTAACGCTGGAAAACAAGTTTTTATAAAAACTAAAAAAAATTAGTATGATATATTATTAATCACCACCCACACATTAATCTACATATGTAAGTGCTTATATCTATAAGTACAAAATAAAAAAAAAAAATAAATAAAAAAAAAAAAAAATAATTAATAATTTGTTGGATAGTGCTGGTATAATACTTGAAAAAATCAATTTATAATATGTAACACAATGAAATTTTAAATATTGATCTTAAACACCAAATTAAAATTAGTGCAATACATACATTGATTTAATATAAAATATAATTAATAACAACTGTGTTGGACATAAATCATTAGTTTGCATTTGTGTCAATACATATATTTATTATCACATTACATTGTAATTGTAATCACACAATTTATAATATTTAAATAGTCAAACACAAGTAATTTTTAACATTTGCTCTTCAGCATACAATCTAAATTAATACAATACATTGATTAATATAATATACAATTATAATAAAATAAGGAAAAAAACAATTTTTTTTTTAGAAATATTTGCCTTCAATTTAAGCGTACTAAAACTACAAAAATAAACTTGAGAATCGCCACTTGATAAAATGTTTTCATAGCAAGTTATGATTGTAATTATGGAAAAAGCAAATTAGCCGAACTTTTTACCAAATCTCTTAATCTCATCTCAAGACTTCCTAGAATTTCGGCTAATTTTCTTTTTCTGTAATTACAATCATAACTTGCTATGAAAACATTTTATCAAGCTGCGATTCTAAAGTTTATTTTTGTAGTTTTAGTACGCTTAAATTGAAGGCAAATATTTCTAAAAAAAAAATTGTTTTTTTCCTTATTTTATTTTCGACTTTTTAGTGAAAATATTTTTTTAATGAAAAATAATATATTTTCAAAGAACAACACATATAATCAAATGGCACTAAAATTCACTCTAACGCAATTTGGTTATTATTGCTCATACTTCAAATGTGTAATAATATTTTATATTACTGTAACAAATTTTATAAAAATATGTATATTTTTAAAAATTTTTTAGAGATTTTTGATTAGATACCTTTGCATTTTTTTATTTACGTATTAAAAAATTTTCACCAATAAAAAATTACGCACTTTATAAAAAGAAACCCTGTTAAATACAAAAAAATTTTGACGTAAAATCGTAGATTAAATCTGAGAAGTCTGAAATGGAAACACTCATCTACGATAAAATTCGATTTTGTCCGACTTGTAAACGCTGCCTAAGCATAAATTGCCAAATAAAAGTATAATATATACATGCATAAATCGAAATTGAACTTTTTTTACATTCGAGAAGAGTAATTTTTAACTGAGTGGTAGATAACTGATAGGTTCAAATTTTGTTTTCTTCCATAAATAATGTTTGCATTTTATTTTCAATTAAATCAAGCCATATGATTATGTATGTAACAAATGCAAGCCCTATATGACAAATGTACGTACATTTACATATACTTAGTGAGAGAAAAAAAATAATAAAAGAAAGAGATTAATAAAAGAAACCAAATTAAAAACACAAAAAAAATATAATGAAAATAATGATTGAAAATAATTGAAATTGTATAATAATAGAAAATGATTGAAATATAATGATAATGATTTGTATTGCACACATTTATTTTGTATTCCTTTTTTTGTTTTTTTTTTTTGCCTCTTTACACCATAGAAATGTCAATAAATACAGTGAATTTAAAGAGAAACCAAATTTTAACTTTATCAAATATCCATATTCCATTATTAGTGCACACACATATGTAAATTTCACCTTTGTTGAATGCAAAGTATATCTATAATCTATATTAACAAGAACATACACTCCCAGTTTACGTATCCCTAAGACAATTTTTAAGAAATACCAAAACAACCAAAATATCATTAGTTAAAAGAGTTAAAATTTACATTTACTTATCGTATACCAAATTTATTATGAGAGAGAAAAGGTACAAAACAGATGTTTGCCTTTTGCTTTATACTGTAAAGTAATTTTGCGTTCTCATTATTCTCCTTTGGACTTGTTTACGTTCCCTCCCATTATTTATATGAGGCAAAGTGGCAAAAAATGTTAGTTCTAATTTAGTTTGTTCCCTTATACGAGGATTAATTCTGATCTTTTATTATTTTAATATTTTCGTTTTAAACATTATTATTTTCGTATATACCTATTAAAAATATTAAATTAAAATTACATTACAATAATATAAAATATTATTAATATTTTTGTCAGTAATAATTTGGAGTTACAAACATTATTATTTTTTATTAATTATATTAGTAAACCTAAATATTTATTATATTGGTATACGATTATAAAATAATACTGAGGACAACATCTATTTACAAATCACATAATTTAAAGAATATGATAACGCTGTTTTAGTTAGGTCTCCTAAAAATCTTTTTTCAAAATTATAACTTTATTTATTTAATTTCAGCCAACTTTTTTTGTTACTCTCTTTTGTTTACTATATTTTTTCTTTTTCTTACACGTAAAATTCTTATTATCGTCTATTTCTGACAAAGTTTATCAAATTTGTATATGAATTTGTGTGCAAACAAATGAATACATACATGAGTTCATACTCTTTTTATGGATATACTTTGGTTAAATGGTTATTGAAATGGGTATTTTGTTGAATTGAAGCAAATTGAAACAAACATATAAAGTCCAAGGCAAGTTAGTTAAGGCAAATATAATAACAACCATACTGTGTTAATCATAATTAAAGAATTTGCATTTTGTGCCATACATATACATACCTTAATATTACAACCTATGTAATTGTAATCACTGTGGTGAATTTATGGATTTCATTGTACAAGTATATAAACAATAAATAATCTATTCAAATTAAATATTATTACCATATTAACATTTTCTTGAAATAAATAATAAGAAAAAGGTAATAATTAGCTATGTAACAAAAAAAAAAAAAAACTATTACTAAAAAATAAACCAACAAATTTAATTTAGATAAGTATAAAAAAAAAAAAAAGAAATTTAAAAAATTTATAATACACTAATTTACCAATAGACTTTTAATTTAATCACTTATGTATTGCATCACATATCACACTTATTAATTATATTTACAATATAATGAAAATTCACATAACATATTTGTTGAATCCTGTAGCTGACCTAAAAACGCACAAAAGAACAACAAATCAACAAAACAATCGATACTTACCTGGCTAACACCAAACATCATGTTTCCCAAGGATATCCTTGTTAGTTGTTAGTTTATCTATTTTGTTAGTTGGTCTTAAACCATTTAATAAATTTAAGTGTGAATGTTAATGAATGTTATCTTTAAATATTTTCCAACAATATTGAGTTTCATTCTACTCAATTTGTCATTTGATTTTTTTTATAATAACAAAATAAGTCAACTGTCAAAAATGATCAACAAAAATTCCTGCGTCAAAACTATGATAAGGTAGTTGCACGGTAACGTTTTTATTCAATCGGTAATTTTCAATCGATAACGTAATGAAGGTCATTTTTTATTTTGTCCTTATTTCAAGGATTTCTGGTCATTGACCATATCGGTTATTTTTTAAACTTACAGTTTAAAATTTAGTATTACATTTTTACTTTTAATAATTTTACACTTCACTTGAAAATCGTTTTGCGTGTGCGTAACATCATAGTCGTCCGATATACAAAATCGGAAATCCTTATAGAATAATAATAGTCGTCCGAGATACACACAAGATCGGAAATCATTATATGTATAAATAGAAAAGTGTTGATAGTCTTCCAAGTGAAATTAGTTAATAACTTTCAAATAATTTTAATAATTTAAATAAATAATAATTAAATAAAAGACATTGTATTATATAAATTACGTTAAGTTACCTTTGTTTTAAATTTGTGGAGGAAAATATTTATCTTTGAAAATAAACATTTAAGCTCATTAGAAAGCATATTAAGTTCAACACAAAACATTTTGAACATTTGTATTATATCGATTAAGTTAAGTTGTAAATTGTATTAAATTTATGAATAAAAATTTATCTTTGAAATAAAACATTTTTAAATTCAGTACAAAACATTTTGGTCCTTCGAGCCGGATTATAAAAAAAATATAATAAAAATTACTTTTACAAAAATAAAATTCAAAATTTTAAATTGAAAAGTGTTCACAAAACTTTAAGGAAAAACTATTAATTAGTGGTGTATTGGTTTATCACGGTACGGTTACGATAAACGGTATTACGGTCACGGAATACGGTATTACGGTTACGATCATCATCAACCCGACAGAGGTGCAGATTGGCAGTAAACAGGTCAGTGTGGTTTTAGTTTCTATTGTTAAAATATTAAAATGCAAGACTTAATAAATAAGCAACTGGCGCATCAGGAGATGCTAGAGAACTGTTTTATTAATTATAAAAAGGCAGGGAAAGATAAAAGGACAAAAACCTTTTATGAAAAAAGATTGGCTGCGTTCCAGGATTATTGGAACAAATTTGTTGAGGGTCATCAAGTTATACTAACAAAACGTTATACGGAGAAGGATGTGACCAAGAAATATGATTACTTCGAGAACGATGTGTTCTCAGAAGTAGAATCATTCTATTACAACAATTCTGAAACAATGCAAAATCGATATGAGGAACTGTTAAACGAAGGTTCGAAACTATCGAATGAAAGCCTCATCGAATCACAAAAATCGAAGCCAGACCTGGAATGTGGTCTGAGACTTCCGAAAATTTCATTGGACAAGTTTGATGGAGACTACAAAAAATGGCCAACCTTTTTTGATTTATTTAAAACCATGGTGCATGAAAACAATTCTATAGGTTCCGTTCAAAAACTACAATACTTGAAGATGTATCTAACAGGCGAGCCAGAACAACTACTAAGATCGTATCAAGTAACCGCAAAAAATTATGTCCCAGCATGGTCCCTATTGCAGGATCGGTATGATAACAAAAAGGTGCTGGTAAATACCCAACTAAAAACACTATTTTTTCAAACAAAAATACATCAAGAATCTGCTCAAGGTGTTCGGGGATTATTAGACACCACCTTGGACTGCTTGCACGCGTTAGAAAATTTAGATATAAGGACAAACAATTGGGATCCTATTTTGGTTTTCCAAACAATAAATAAGTTGCCACCAGAGACACAAGAACTGTGGGAGCAGGAAATTTGTAAGGAGAAACAGTATCCATCTTGGGCAATTTTAAAGGAATTTTTAGAAGCAAGATTTCGAACCTTAGAAGCAATAGATAGCAGGAAATCCCCACAGAAGGCTCATACAAATAATTTCAATAGTCAAAGGAATAAATCTTATACCCAAGCATTTCATGCTGCCACTGCAGTTTCATGTCCATTATGTCAAGGTCCTCACAACATTCGGAATTGCGACAAATTTCTTCAGTTAAACCAAGCCAAACGTTTTGAATTCACAAAGGTAAAGGCTCTATGTTTAAATTGTCTAGGATCAGGTCATCGATTTATGAATTGTCCAAGCACCAAGACCTGTCTTCAGTGTAACAAGAGACATCACACCTTACTACACAAACAAAATGACTCTAGTTCAGATCCAACTCAACCTCATCAAGGAAATCAAATTCAAATACCTCATAGCTCAAGTTGGTTGCCTAATCAACAAATAACAACGAGTCACGTGTCCAAAAGGGATCACGGTCAAATTCTATTAGCAACAGCACTGGTCAGAATTGTAACTTCAGTGGGAAAACAGAGTATGGTTAGAGCGTTAATCGACCAAGGATCACAGGCGTCATTTATTACCGAAAGAATTGTACAACAACTAGGTTTAAGGAAAGAACAAGTTCGGGCTGCTGTACATGGCATAGGAAGAGGTCAAGCTCAACAAATAACATCCAGAGTCAAGTTTTATCTCCATACCCTGACTAATGATAGGACATTAGAAGTACAGGGCCTCGTATTAAATAGAGTCGTTGGACAATTACCAACATCAAGGGTAATTGCACAAAACTGGGACCATTTACATGGTTTAGAGCTGGCAGATCCACAATATTATCAGTCTGGTCCAGTAGATTTGTTACTTGGTGCAGATGTGTTTAGCTCTATAATTTTAGAGGGCCTCATAAAGGGCAATCCGGGTTCGCCTATTGCTCAAAAAACCATCTTTGGATGGATCTTGTCAGGAAATGTTGAGGGCACATGTCAGCCATCAGAAATCCAAATCAATAATTTTCATCTTTGTGCAGAATTAAATACTCAACTAAAGGCCTTTTGGGAATTAGAAGAAGTACCACAACAATCGAAGTGCACATCAGAAGAAGCCGAATGTGAAGATTATTTCAAAAAAACCACAGTTCGTCTAAAAACCGGACAATATGAAGTCGCTCTACCACTTAGAGAGCCATCCAATGAACATCATTTAGGTAAATCAAGAGATATAGCTGTTTGTCGACTGCTTCAACTGGAAAATAAATTCAGAAGTAACCCACAACTCAAAAGGGAATACATGAAATGCCTCCAAGAATATCAGGATATGGGCCATATGATAGAAGTGACAAAGAACGAAGATATGTTTGCAACTAACAATTCCGTTTTTTGTCATTACAAGTGTTGTTATCTTCCTCACCATGCAGTAATTAAAGAATCTAGCACGACCACCAAACTACGAGTGGTCTTTGATGCATCCAGAAGTACAAAAAGTGGGCTGTCATTAAAAGATATGCTGTTGAAGGGCCCAGTGGTTCAGGATGATCTTTTCCAAATTCTGCTGCGTTGGAGAAAACATCGCATTGCATTCACTGCCGATATCGAAAAAATGTATCGGCAAATTAAAGTGAGAGATTGTGACACAGAATTACAAAGAATAGTTTGGCGAGAATCAGCGGATCATCCAATAAAGGATTACAAATTAGTCACTGTCACTTTTGGAACAAAAAGTGCTCCGTATCTTGCAACTCGAACACTAAAACAAGTAGCCATTGACGGAAGGCAACTCTATCCTTTAGGAGCAACAATAATGAATGATTTTTACGTTGATGATCTCTTATCGGGTGCCGACACTCCAAGAGAAGCTAAAGAGATTCAATCTCAAATTCTAAAATTACTAGATGCTGCTAAATTACCACTTAGAAAGTGGGCAACAAATTGCGGTGAACTTATCACAAACGTTGCAGAGGAAAACCTAGAGATAAATTTACTGGCAAATACAGGTAATGAGGAGACAGTGCGAACTTTGGGTATTTCGTGGAATCCGAAATTAGATAAGTGTATTTATAGCTTAAATTTGGGGAAGGTACCTGACATTTGGACAAAGCGTGGTGTATTATCACAACTAGCAAAATTGTTCGACCCACTAGGTTGGTTATCTCCCATAATTATCGTCGCAAAAATTCTGATGCAACAACTTTGGTTGTCTGGTTCCAATTGGGATGAACCAGTTAGTCAAGAAATCGAACAGGAATGGAGAAAATATTTATTACATCTTCCAGAAATCGAAACAATCTCAATAGAACGATGGATTCAATATTCCAAATTAGATCATAAAATTGAAATACATGGGTTTGCCGATGCATCGGTCAAGGCCTATGCAGGAGCAGTGTACATTTGTACAACTAATAGCTCGGGCGAAAAATCAGTTCATCTACTGGCAGCAAAAACTAAAGTTGCCCCCATAAAAACCGTTTCTGTGCCAAGGTTGGAACTCTGTGCTGCAACATTGGTAGCGAAATTAATTAAATATGTTCTAGAGTCCCTTAAATGCGAACAACCAATTAAGTTATATGCATGGACAGACTCTGAAATTGTATTATCCTGGCTCAATGATCATCCATCTCGTTGGACAACCTTTGTGGCAAATCGAGTGTCCCATATACACGAAATCCTGGAACAAAACGTTTGGAATCATGTTCCATCAAAACAAAATCCAGCCGATTGTGCATCTCGAGGAATGTATCCTGGTCAACTGCGGGACCATACACTTTGGTGGCATGGTCCGCAGTGGCTCAGGACATCACATGAAAATTGGCCAACGCAAAAACATCTTAACACAAATTTAGAAACACGAAAAACAATCGTTGGTCATGTCCAAATGACAAAATCATATTTCGAAACAGATTTTTCTTCATTGACAAAACTTCTCCGAGTTACTGCTTATTGCATAAGATTTGCAAACAATTGTAAAAGGACCACAGCACAGGAGACAAGCTATTTAAAAAATCATGAACTAAAACTTGCATTGAAAATTCTAATAAAACGGGTTCAAGCACGACACTTTTCACGGGAAATATCTAAATTAGAAACATCCACATACAACGCGAGTAACAATCCCCTATCAAATTTGACACCCTTCTTAGATCACGATGGAATTGTGAGAGTAACTGGAAGATTACAACAGTCATCCTTATCCTACAACCACAAACATCCTATAATTATTCCTGATAAGGATCATTTCACACAGTTATTAATAGAAAAAACTCATAAGGAAACTTTACATGGCGGATTTCAATTAATGGCAACCATTCTAAGAGGAAATTATTGGCTGCTAAATGCACGCAACACAATACGACATCATATCCACAAATGTCTAGCGTGTTTTCGTCAAAAGGCTGAAACACGAAATCAGTTAATGGGTAATTTACCATCACCCAGAGTGCAAATTTGTCGGCCGTTCTCGCACACAGGAATCGATTACTGCGGCCCATTTGAATTGAAGACTTATAAAGGAAAAAGCACAAAAAAATATAAATCGTATATATGTCTATTTGTATGTATGTCCATCAAGGCCATACACTTAGAACTCGTCACAGATTTAACGAGTGAAGGTTTCATAGCAGCATTCCGACGATTCACCTCAAGACGTGGATTGTGTACTGATATTTATAGTGACAATGGTACTAACTTCATTGGAGCACAGAAGGTACTTGCAAGGGAACGAAAGATAATGATTGACCAAATAAACATTGAAATTGCAGAAGCAATCGAATCAATAGGGGTAAATTTTCATTTTAACCCACCTGCGGCACCGCATTTCGGTGGTTTGTGGGAAGCAGGTGTAAGATCAACGAAATACCATCTCAAAAGAATTTTAAAAAATGATCTGCTTACATATGAAGAATTTACCACCGTATTGCATCAAATTGAGGCTTGTCTAAACTCACGACCACTGTGCGAAGTCAGTAATGATGTTGAAGATTTAAATATGCTTACACCAGCTCACTTTTTAGTAGGTGGTACATTACTAACTCCCCCTGAACCATCCATGTTGAATACAAAACTAAATCATATAAGCCGATGGCAACATTTGCAACATTTGTATCAGAGCTTTTGGAAAAGATGGAACACAGAATATTTGACAAGATTGCAACAACGCCCAAAATGGACCAAGCAAAGTCAAAACACCAAAATTGGAGATTTGGTAATTTTAAAGGATGAAAATCTACCACCTTGTCGTTGGTTGTTAGCTCGCGTTGTCGAAGTACACCCGGGTACGGATGGGTTAGTACGCGTCGTAACCGTGAAAACAAAAAATTCGATTTTAAAACGGCCTATCAAAAAAATTTGTATTTTACCACTAACTACATAAACATAATCTACTAAAAACAAAAAAAAACAAAAAAAACCTTGGCACTTAAATTAATACATTAATACTAATCATAAACCTAAATCTAACTTTAGACACTTACATATAATTGATCAGCAAACATCTCAACAACAATATTTCAGCATGGAAACAATGAACACCAAACATACATTGCATTACTTGTTGACCTCGCTTCCATCGATGTCAAGAGGGGGAGTATGTTGAATCCTGTAGCTGACCTAAAAACGCACAAAAGAACAACAAATCAACAAAACAATCGATACTTACCTGGCTAACACCAAACATCATGTTTCCCAAGGATATCCTTGTTAGTTGTTAGTTTATCTATTTTGTTAGTTGGTCTTAAACCATTTAATAAATTTAAGTGTGAATGTTAATGAATGTTATCTTTAAATAGTTTCCAACAATATTGAGTTTCATTCTACTCAATTTGTCATTTGATTTTTTTTATAATAACAAAATAAGTCAACTGTCAAAAATGATCAACAAAAATTCCTGCGTCAAAACTATGATAAGGTAGTTGCACGGTAACGTTTTTATTCAATCAGTAATTTTCAATCGATAACGTAATGAAGGTCATTTTTTATTTTGTCCTTATTTCAAGGATTTCTGGTCATTGACCATATCGGTTATTTTTTAAACTTACAGTTTAAAATTTAGTATTACATTTTTACTTTTAATAATTTTACACTTCACTTGAAAATCGTTTTGCGTGCGCGTAACATCATAGTCGTCCGATATACAAAATCGGAAATCCTTATAGAATAATAATAGTCGTCCGACATACACACAAGATCGGAAATCATTATATGTATAAATAGAAAAGTGTTGATAGTCTTCCAAGTGAAATTAGTTAATAACTTTCAAATAATTTTAATAATTTAAATAAATAATAATTAAATAAAAGACATTGTATTATATAAATTACGTTAAGTTACCTTTGTTTTAAATTTGTGGAGGAAAATATTTATCTTTGAAAATAAACATTTAAGCTCATTAGAAAGCATATTAAGTTCAACACAAAACATTTTGAACATTTGTATTATATCGATTAAGTTAAGTTGTAAATTGTATTAAATTTATGAATAAAAATTTATCTTTGAAATAAAACATTTTTAAATTCAGTACAAAACATATTGGTTTGCTTAATTATATATTTCGTAAAAAAACTTAATATTTAAATTATTTAAAAATTGAAATAGCTCGCGCGCACAGCAGTTTGTCATATTCAAAAAAGATTCTATTATATTACTTAAACAATTAAATTTTTCAATAAATATTAATTATCTCGCACTAAGCTGCAGCTCGTCAACGTTCTTTTAAAAAAACTAATTAATTTAATTGTATTGGTGTCCATTTGACATTCCAAAGATAATCAAGAATCTAAACATCACTATTTCTCAAACTAAATAAACAGAGTTTGCAAGATTGTTTTCCAACAACTATAAAATAGTTAATAAGGATCGAAATATTAAAATACTATTCAAAATCATCAACCTCAATAATTTTAATTTGCTTATATTATTAATTAATAGTAATAATATATAAAACTAATAAAGAAAGGAAAATAAATAAAAAAAAAAAATTACTCAACTGAATTAAATTATTTTAAAATTATTATTAAAAAAACCGTATCCACATCGTTTAACATCAATCATGAGTCTAAAATGTGATATTTTTAATTGTATTGCTTACGATAAATTGTCTAAAACTATAAAATGTAAGGCTTTTCTGCAAAAGGATTTTTCATGGCGTATGCATTAACGCTCCAAGAGATAGTAATTTAATATTCATGACCAGTTACTTTGTCTGCACTGAATGCCAGGATTACCAAAATCTTCTGTCAGAAATTCATGAAAGTCTGGCAGCTGGTATAAAAAATTTAAATGAATACAATGCGAATATCTTGAACCGGAATGCTAGAGATTTTGAGTCTTACACCGAATCTTTTGCTCATATGGCAAATAGTTTTGACATAATAAATAATAAATTATCAGAATTTTTAACCAATCAAAATTCAACTATGAAACAGTCATTAACAGACTGTTTACCAGAAATTAGATCTTCAAACAATAACCTATTTAATAGTTTTAAAAATGAGATTAAACAATTATATGCCGAAAATTGTTGTGGTAGTGTAACGAATTTGTTAATTGATGACATTACAGTCAATGTGAACAACATTGAAAATAACATGAACTCCAACTTAAATAAGGTAATTGAGGCAATTTTGATGACAGACTGCAGTAGCAGCTCGCGTACAGACAACAATACGGCGCTGAATCTTGACGCCGTGATATCTGAAGTAACTGCTTTAAAAAAGAATGTTAACATCTTGGAGGTTAAAATAGATAGTTTAACTCTTTAAAACGTATCTGGCCCATCACTACATGATTCTGCTATATGTAACGTGAATGTAGGAGAAGAGATTGCCGCTGCTACCAGTGATTCTGCATTTATAACATCATGTAACTATACATCACCGGGAATAAATACTCCGTGTATATATACACCACCGAGAATAAACAAATTTGGTACTACTTGGTCAACCTCTGACTGGAACAACAGAATCGAAAAACTGAAGCTATCCAACCAGAGTAAGACCGTTAAAAAATATTTTAATAAGAGCAAGAATGTTACCGATAATATGTCAGCTTTCTTTTTAAAGGGCGCTCATCCTGAAGCCAACGTGGAGTGGGTTTTACAATTCTTGAGGAGAAAATTTTGTATATCTGCTCTTAAATGTGACCGTATTACGCCTAAAAGTATTTCCAAGAAGAAGAATACCAGTTTCGCATGTTTTAAATTCACAGTTTCTGACCGTTATGGTTGGTTTTTGCCAGGTGTATGTTTAGAAAGAAATGGATTCAATATAACAATCCAGCCTTGGAATGAGAAGACAGCACACATCGCTCCAAACTCATCAAAAATCAACACTAAGCTAAACAAAAATTTTAGTCATAGTAACCCTAACAATTATAGTAATACTAATAACCCTAATATAAAAATAAAATCAATAACCTTAAAAACTAGTCATATTAACACTAAATCGCAAGCACAAATTAATAGCAAGCCAAATACTAAAAAGATTTCGAAAACAAATAATTTTAATAACATAAATAAATATCCTAATTTCATTCAGGGTGACACATTTGTAGTTGGAGCTCCTTTAAACTCGGCCCCTAAAGCTTCTTCATCGAAACATTCCCCGAATTTGATCGATTCTTTACTGCCGCCATCAGTTCGTTTAGCTCAAAATAACGCGGGCAGTGATAACAAATATATTCTCTCTAGGTTTAGAGATCACAGAATTTACAATAACATTCGGCTATATTTTGCTTATCTATATGATCATCCTAATAGTGTTTGCGCTGATGGTTTTAATTGAACAGGAAGGCCTGCCATCTGACTATGATGCCCTTTTGAATCTCTCTTTTATTTACCATGAAACACTTGGGATACATCGTAATAGTGTAAAGGAAGACTTAAAAACGTTTCGTGTGTTTGTTTCTTCGAATGTAAAACGATAGAAGTCTACTCGTCCCTAACCACAACTTGATTTCTATATCATCTGCATCTGATATTGATAACCCTATACAAAATTTTTCTCTCTACTATCAAAATGTAAGAGGCTTACGCACCAAAACTAGACTCGTATACGTCAACTCTGTAGCATTAGATTTTCCTTGTTATGTTTTAAATGAGACTAGGTTAAGTAAATCCATTATTGATTTGGAATTATTTGACCCCTCCTTCAATGTTTATAGAAAAGATAGATATTGTTCCAATTCAATTCAAAATTCTAATTTTATCACTCCGAAAGGTGGTGGTGTTCTGATTGCTATAAAGAACCCATTTAATACGGAAGAGATTAAAATACCTGAAACAAATCTTTTAGAGATTATATGCGTCAAGGCTACTTTGTCACAAATGAACATAATTTATATTATAAATTGTTATATTCCTCCGAATAGTGACATCGAATTATATCAGCAATCATCAACAATCCATAATAATAAACATCGGCAACTCGATCTAATATTTCTGTCTGATTGGAACAACCCAATAGTAACGGAAAGTCCTGAAACTCTTGTAAATATTGACCCTTATCATCCTCCAATTCTTATTACATACTTTACTGAGCCTAATGTTCTTCCAAATAAAACTGTAACCTATCAATACAACTTTAGCAAGGCAGACTTTCAACAGCTTAAAAATTTCTACAAAATTTGTGATTTTTCTTCCATTTTCACTAACACTAACATTGAGATAATCATTAGTAAGTTCTATGATTTACTCTTTGCAGGTTTGCATCGACACGTTCCAAAAAAGACTATTTTTACTAATTCTAGTCCTCTGTGGTATATTCGGGAAATAAAAAAATTAAGAAATAAGAAAACCAAAGCCTGGTCTAAATATATGAAATCAAAAAACTCATCTGTTTATAACAATTTTAAGTTTTTTTTTTGATCAATTTAAATCACTAGTCCTTTTAAGCTATAATATTTATTTACAAAATATGTCTTCCAATCTTTTAACGAACCCTAAAAGATTCTGGAAATTTATTAATACTAAAAAAAAGTCTGATCAATTCCCTAGTTTCATGCAATATAAGGATACACTTAGTAATGATCGAAAAGTCATATCTCAATGTTTTAGTGAATTTTTTGGAAATTCATATGCAGCACCTATATTTAATGCTACCGCATCACAATTTGACCATTTAGATCATTTTCCTAAAACAACCTTTTCTTCGTTTTGCATTAATGATGCTATTGTTGCAGATTATTTGAATAAATTAGGTAATAATACTTACCCTGGTCCAGATGGTATTCCATAGGTTATCCTGAAAAATTTTTCAAAGTCTTTGGCCCCAACGCTCTCGAGAATCTTTAATTTATCCATTTCTACTGGATCCTTCCCTTCTATTTGGAAAAAAGCCTTTATTAGACCAGTGCATAAGAAGAAATCTAAAAAAGAAATTAGCAATTATCGTCCAATCGCCAAACTTTCCCATTCTCAAACTGTTTGAACTATTCATTGATGTCATATACACTGACTTTAGTAAAGCTTTTGACCTTTTACCCCATTGCATTATACTATTGAAATTATCTAAACTTGGATCTCCCTCCTTTCCCAGTTGGGTCGAATCTTATCTGACAAATCGGAGTTACATCGTGCAGTTTAGAACAGCCTTTTTATCATCGTTTGAAACCAATTCAGGTGTCTCTCAAGGCAGCCATTTAGGCCCACTCTTATTTATAATTTCTATCAATGATGTAACTTCGGTAATCAAAAACAGTCAAGTTAAAATTTATGCTGATGACATGAAAATCTTCAAAAAAATTACATCTCTACTAGACTCAACCCTTCTTCAAGAAGATCTAGATAACTTTTTTTATGGTACAAAACTAATAACCTTCAATTAAATATAAACAAATGTGCCACAATGAGTTATCATAGGCGAATTAACTGTCTCTCATGTACTTATTCACTTAATGAACAAGCCTTAGAAAAAGTCAAGTCTATCAAAGACTTGGGAGTTACTTTCGATGAAAAACTTACTTTCAAAATGCACTACAATAACATCATCAATAAAGCTAACTCATTGTTAGGATTCATAAAACGATGGTCCAAAGAATTCAATGACCCATACACGTTGAAATCCCTATTTACTTGTCTCGTTAGACCCCAGCTTGAATATGCCAGTCAGATATGGTCACCTTATTATGAAATTCACAGTAATCGAATTGAATCAATTCAAAAAAATTTCTTATAATAATCTCTTCCACCTTATAATAATAGACTCAACCTTATTCACCTAACTACATTAAAAATGTACGTGAGATCGCGGATGTGCTTTTTATCACGCAAGTAGTTGCCGGGAATATCGTATCGTCATTTATATCTGAATTTGCTAAAATTAACATTTGTACCCGATTTCGTTCGCCCAATCTTTTCACCCTAGTGTTTCATCGTACTAATTATGGTATGAATGAACCTATCCATCGAATGATGATCATTGCCAATAAATACAAGGATGTAATTGATTTAACCCTCTCAAAAGATGCGCTAAGGAAGCGTTTATATTTATGTCACCAAACTAATAATTCTTTTTAGTAATAAATTGTTTTTTTTTTTTCCTAACTAGTCCAATTTACTATATAAAACCCTAACCATGACAATCCAACTAAGTCATACCTGTTTATACTAATATCTATATAAAATTAATTTTATAAAATTTTGAAAATTATTAATCTCTATATTATAATTTACTTTTGATTCATTGTTTTGCTATATTTTTAAACTTTTTGATTTTTTTTTTTATTCCTTTTTTTCTTATTAATTTTGTTAAAATTATATTTTTAAAAATCTTGTAATTTGTTTGATTTAAAAGAAGTAAATAAATAAATAAATCTTGTTATTGTATGTATATCATAAATCTCCTCTATTGAGGGTTAGCAGGAAGTTGGTTATTTTGGTGTTTATTCTTGGTGATAGATTCTTCCCTATGAGGTTTAGGGCTTCCGAACATTCTCCCACCAATCTAGATTTGATGAGGTTACTTTCAAGAGCTTTTAATTCCCTAGCTTTAGTATTCCATAGCTTTAGTATTTAGTTTGCAACCTTCTTGCAACTTTGAGGGCCTCCATTTTTACATAAAGATGCAAGGGTGGAAGCCCAAGAAGTATTTGCATAGCCGCTGTAGGTATGGTTCTAAAAGCACTTGTTGCACAGAGACACGCAAGTCTTTGTACTGCTTCTAGTTCTTTTATGGCATTTGCTGTGAGTGTTCTCGGAACCCATGCAATGGACCCATAGCTAACAATGGGCCTGATACGCACTTTGTATAGTCTTAAGGCTATTTTCGGTGTTAGGTCCCAATTATTGCCAAAGGCACTTCTGCACTGCCATAGGACTTTCACGGCACTAGCACATTTCATCTCGATGTGTTTTGCCCAATTGAGCTTCATATCAAGTATAATTCCTAGATATTTTACTTCGTCTCGAAGTTCTAGGTTATTTCCTCCAATGGAGGGAAGAACATAGTTGTTCAGTCGCCTTCTATTGGTAAAGGCCACTAAATGTGTCTTGCTAGGATTTATGGTTAATCCATTCGCCTGACACCATTCGGTGGTTAAGTTAAGGGCATTTTGCATTTGTGTGCATAGACGCCTCATATATCCTCCTCTTAGAAGAATAATAACATCATCGGCAAATCCGTGTGTGTTGAATCCTTCCTCGTTCAGTATACTTAGGAGTTCGTCTTCCAACATGTTCCATAGTAAAGGCGATAGAACACCTCCTTGTGGACATCCTCTAACCGCCTTCACCTGAACTTTAGTAGTTTCATCTACCTGAATGGACCGATGACGTTGTTCCAACATCTTTACTATCCATCTGAGTAGTGTGTTGTTTACTCCGTGCTTTCTTGCTCCATCTAAAAGTGACTTAAAAGTTGCCTTGTCAAAGGCCCCTTCAATGTCCAAGAATGCACCGAGTGTTATCTCTTTCTTCACGATAGCCTCCTCTATATGCGAGACCACTTCTTGAAGAACTGAGTCAGGAGACTTACCTGCCTGATAGGCATGTTGTTTATGGTTCAGGGGTACCCTGATCAAACATACATCCCTAATATATCTATCCACCAGTTTCGCTAGGCATTTTGACAAACACGAAGAGAGACTGATAGGTCTGAAGCTAGTAGGGAGTGCATAGTTTGTTTTCCCTGGTTTAGGGATGAAAGCGACCCTCACTGATCTCCATACTTTTGGAATATATACAAAGGCTATGCAGGCTGTGAAGATTCTTGAGAGCCATTTGCTTATGCTTTTCCTGCATTTTTGAAGCATAATAGGCCAAATTCCATCCGGCCCAGGAGCTTTGTATGGTTCGAAAGAGTTGATAGTCCAGTCTAAGACCTCAGGCCATACTATCTTTCTTGCCATAGACCAATCCGAACGGTTTGGTATGGTAACTTCCTGGATAGTATCTTCTAGAGGCAAATCTTCGAGTCTACTCCCCGAAAAGTGTGTTCGAAAGAGGACTCTATATGTTTCTTCTTTCGATGCTGTGTAGGATCCTTCTGATGTTTGCAGATTGTGTAACTTTGCTACTGGATCCCTTTTCAGGGCCTTAAGCAAAGCCGCTCCATTTGCAATATCTTCGATTCCTTCACAGAACTTTTGAAAGGACTGTTTCTTTGATTTCCGAATCAGTCCTTTGTATTCTCTTCTAGATTCACTATAGGATTTCCAATCATCTTCTTCATGAGTTTTTAAGGCTCTATTCAGAAGTTTTTTGACCTTCCTTTTTACCTGCTCCAGATCTTTGTTCCACCAAGCAGTTTCTTTCGGTTTTCTGGTGACCGGACAAGATGCTTCGAAATCGTCCGTTAACAGATTTGTCAGTTTTTCAACAGATTTGTCTATTGCAGAGACCTTCAGGATCCTGATCGAATCCGTATCCTTAGTCGCCAGATCTTGAAATTCTTGCCAGTTGGTTCTTTTAATATCTCTAAAGACTAACATCTTATAAAGATCAGCCTTTAAGGAGAAATTAATGTATCTATGATCGCTCATAGAGGATTCCATAGACATTCCAGTCTTTGATCTCTGAAAGAAGAGATCTAGAGCATAGAGTTATGTCTATGGTTTCTTGTCGCCTGGAGTTTACAAATGTATGTATCCCTTCAGTGTTTAGGATTTCCAAGCCAGTAGTAGCAAGGTACTCTAGGAGCGTCTAGATTTACAAATAAAATGTGTAAGTCTAGACTAAATTCATAGCATTTTTCCTAGTTTTGTTTTAATAAATATATTTGGTAACAGTGGATCTTTCTTTACGAAAATCGCACTGATATTCGCCAAGCCTTTCTTCAGCATACGGTTCGATTTTGTCGTATACTATGTTTGACAGTATTTTGTACGCTGTGTTTAGTAGCATAATTCCTCAATAATTATTACAGTTAGTTCTATTTCCCTTCTTATGGATTGGTCTTAGTACACTTATACGCCATTTTTCTGGTATTGTTTCATTAAGCCATATTGCACATATTTATTTATGTATCTTCTTATGGGCTTCATTTTTAATCATTATTGCTTCTCTGCAGTCATTATCAAACCATTCTGAATTTCATTGTTATATTTTATTACCGATTATATTTCTTGCACTTGTGACTATGGCTGCTTCTATTTTTTCCAATTCATGGTTTATATCTACTTCTTCAATTCTAATATTATTTTCAGGAAGGAGGTTTTTTATCTCATTTTCAAATTGTTCGTTTATTTCGTTATTTTTGAGTTTGTCACTATCCCATTTAGTTCTACGTACTCCTTTCTTTTTCGGCACGTTTGATATTCTTTGGCGTAGTACTGCTTTGACTAGATAGTGATCACTGTCACAATTTGCTCCCCTATAGCTTCTTGTATCGATTATTGATGACGACCTACTTGATGATATTAGTAAATGGTCTATTTGGTTTGCTTGATTTGTTCGTGGATTCTTCCATGTGCCTTTATAAATATTTTTCCTTTCGAATGATGTACTTTTGATTTTTAAGGAATTTTCGTTTGCGAATTGCAGGAGTAAATGTCCATTTTCGCTGGTTTCATCATGTATTCTCTTTACAGCTAGTTTTTGTATTTCTTTTTTTTTTTTTTTTTTTTTATATTATAGCCAAAACTTAGGTTATGAACCTTTAAGTACTTGCGGTACGTTGACTATTTGAAAAAGGAAAGGATAATTAGAGGAAAGGAAAGAAAAAGGAAGAAGAAAAGTTTTGTGGGAAAGAGCGAATAATGTTGTTAACATTCGTCTTAAACCTCTGTAAGTCATAAATAAAAAATCCTTCCCTCATTGGGAATGCTTCGTTTGGAACGCGGTTCCACAATCGAGATCTTCTTACTACAAAAGAATTTCCATAACCGGACTTAAACCATCTCGGAATTTCCACTGTGAAAGGGTGGGCACTAGATGCCTCTCGTGTTGGGCGATGGAATTGCTTAAGAGGAGGAAGAAATTATTTTAATTCCTCGAAACAAGTGCCAACACCAAGCAGATATCTATAAAATAGAGTAAGTGCTCCAACAATACGACGATGACCAAGTGGTATAAGGGATGAGGTCACATTTATGTCGCCTATAAAACGAATAGCGCGGTTTTGAAATTTGTCCAAGAAATTTAAAGTAGGTTTTGGTGTACCTGCCCATAAATGTGAGTTATATTCGAGCTTGGGTCGTATATATGCTTTATAGATTTTTAAAAGGTCTCGAAATGAAAAATAAGTTTTGCAGCGACTCAAAAAGCCTAAAAATTTTGCGGCGCTTTTCGCAATATCGAAAATATGTTCATTCCAGTGCATATTTTGATTCACTCGCATTCCGAGAATGTTCAGATTTTTGAGTCGCTGGATACCTTCATTTTGAAACCGGAGAGCAGGTTCAAATGCTGTTAGCTTGTTACTAACAACTCATATTTGAGTTTTTGAACTGTTAAACTCGACTCTGTTAGCTTTACCCCAGTCGACAATTTTGGCAATGTCGTGATTGAGCGCGCCGGCCATCATTGTTCTTTTGGAGGTGTTTGCGGAAGCTGTAGCATTAGTTTGTTTTAGAAAATCATATGATGCTACTAGAGTGCTGTCATCAGCAAAACTATAGATTAGATTGAAAGTTAATTTGAGAAGATCATGAATGAAAATGAGAAATAGGGTGGGTGAAAGGACAGAGCCTTGTGAAACACCAGCTTTGATTTGAACTGTCAATCAATGAAAACAGTCAACTGAAACTATAATAGATCGATTTAAAAGAAAACTTTCAATCCATTTAGAAAAGGTAGAGCCAAGGCCTATAGCGTTGCATTTTGCTATAAGAGGAGAATGCCAAACTCGATCAAAAGCCTTAGATATATCCAGAGCTACAACTGTAGCTTCACCAGATTGATACAGGCTGGTGTTGAGCTTCTCGCAGAGGCATGTCATGAGATCACCGGTGGAACGTTGGGCTCGAAAGCCGTATTGGCTATCATGAATTATACCTCTACTGTCAAGATATTTTTTCAGCTTATGATTAATTAAGATTTCCATCGTTTTTGAAATAATGGAAGTAATAGCTATGGGCCTATAGTTTGAAGGATTGCTTTTGTCACCTTTTTTAAGAATACGATAAACTAGGGCAACTTTCCAATAGGACGGGTAAGTTCCTGAAAAAAAGGACAAATGTAATAAGTTGCGCAGAGGCTTAGAAATAGCGAAGGCAATGTGTCGCAGCACAATTGCAGGTATATCATCAGGACCAGTAGATTTTTTTATATCGAGATCCTTCAATACTTTTACTACGGCTCTTGTTCTAAAGTAGATCCTTCCGAAAGAATAATTTAGAACAGGGATTGATGAAGGATTTTGGGCTGTAGGAGGGAGTGTGGAATTAGCTGCAAATAATTTTGCGAAGAGATTAGCCTTTCCAACAGAATCTGATATAATAGTACTTTTATTATCAATCATAGGTGGAAACGAAGACTTGCAAAAATTTTGCAAAACATTTTTAGCAAATGTCCAGAAAGACCTGCTGTTGTTGGGGAGATCAAAGATCTCGTCTCAATCTTTGGTTATGCAGGATTTTTTGCTGATTGATAATTTTTTTACATTTATTCCTAATCACTTTATAACTCTCATACGTATTGACTGTTTTATTGTTCTTGTATTTTTTGTAAGCTTCTTCTTTGGAGTCGTTGAACCAACCTGAGGGATTTCGTTTTATACTTCTAAGGCTATTTGGAATGAAAGTTTTCATTCCTAATAGAATCTTCTTGGTAATCACCTCTGCAGCAAAGTCGACATTTTTATATTGAAAACACAACGACCAGTTCGATGCATTTAAAAAGTTGTTGAAGTCTTCCCAGTCAGCTTGGTGATAATGCCAAACTAGTCTTTTGGGGGAATTAGAAGATCTGGTTGTTGTGCCTACTTCGAAGCTTGTGCTTACAAGACAGTCGTCGGAATCACCTAGCGGAGAGTTAACAGAAATTGAATATTTCTCTGGATGGGTAGTTAGGAATAAATCCAGGAAATGTCCGTTCTGGTCGCGTCGGTTTGGTATCCTCGTAGGGCTCTTGACAAGTTGAGAAAGGTTGAAAATATTGGAAAAAAGTTCAACTGGTTTGCCTTCGGGACTGCTGTGACTAGAAAAATCAAGCCAGTCTCTGTTATGAATATTGAAGTCTCCCGCCAGAATAAAATTAGACTCGGGATTTGTATCCAGAATTGAGTTTATCTCGTTGGATAGTCTTTCTATAAGCATATCAGTTTCTAGCTGATTCGCTTGAGGCGATCTGTAAATAAAACAGAAGTGAATGATGTGCTTATCGACGTGTATTTTTATCCAATTATATTGATAAATTGGATTGCAGCACTCAAAATTTTGCATTAAAATCTCCTATTATGATTATTGTATCATAGTTTGGTATTTTTTCGCATATTGCACTCAGGTTTAGGTAAAATTCCTCTTTTTCTATATCATCAGCGTCTTCGGTTGGTGCATATGCTGAAATAATTGATATATTGTTGAATTTCCCTTTAATTCTTATAGTACACATTTTTTTGTTGTTTGGGGTGAGGCCTAATATGCTGTTTCGAGCTGCCTTATTGACGATAAACCCTGTTCCATATAGTCCTGATCTTTGTGTATTACCACTATAAAATAATGTATATCTTTGTTTTTTAATTTCTCCGCATCCTTTCCATCTTATTTCTTGCAGAGCAGTAATGTCTATGTGGTATTTAAGGACTCCTTCTGCGATTTCATTCATTTTTCCTGCTTGCATCATTGATCTCATATTCCATGTAGCCAATCCTAAATCGTTTTCCTTATTTCCTTGCTGGGTCTGCAAACATCAACAAAATTTTCAGCGCAATTCTGTTGACTAAACCCTTGCTAATGATTGAACAGAATAGAAGCAGATAGGGGCGTCTTCGTTAGGAAAACTTTGGTTTTGCAAAAATATGCACATATTCAAAATAACTCTAAAATATTTTAGGATTCTTAAATAACGGATGGCTAATTACCGTGATGAGGGTTGCATAAATTGTATAAAATAAATAAGTGAATTTAAAGTTCTTTTGATTGGATGATTTCAATAATAGTAATGTGTAATAAGCTACAATACTATTACTCAAATTATTATTATACTTAGTAATTATTATTTACTAAATTTAAACTAGTCTATAATTAATTACGTAATTACCCTTATGTTAGTATTTATAATCTTAATTTTACTTTGACGTAATTTGAATTTTGAATTAATCTAAATAATGGTGACAATCTACTACCTATATCATTATTAAGTCTGTTGTTAACGTGTTCTCTGGATATCGCAATAATTAAAACTTTCCTTATTCCAAATTAATTTTATATTTAATTTTCAAGTGTAATTTATGAATAAAAAAGAATAAAAAAATCAATGTTTTCAAGCATTTATAAACTTGCATTTATATTAAATTGAATTTATAAATAAAATTTTGTAGAAAAAAAAATAAAGAAAAAGAAAACAAATTAAAACTGTTTTTGTGTATTTTTAAATTATAATTTCAAAAATTAAAAATAATAAAATGAAAAGACCAATATTACAGCAAAGATAATGTACATATAGATGTGGCAAACCTGTATAAAATAAAAACCTTAGAAATTCAAGCTCTTGTAAATCGAGTAAAAAATCTAAAAGCGTTTTTTATTCCCATTTAAATTTTTTATTCTAATTAAAAAAAAAAACGTAAACAAAAGTTTTTCTTCTCAACTGCGATAAAATTGTATATATAAATATAATACATAATATATTCTATAATTATAATTGACAAGCATTTAAGAACCTGCGCCTTTTCATTTTATTTCGCTTCTCTTTAATGAACTCCTAATATATAAATAAGTTGTATATAACACAATAATGCGCACACAGTTGAACAATTTTTACTCATATGGTTTTATTATTCAGCAAATACATTATGCATAATTGAGTTCTTATTAAAATAAAAAACAAAAACTAACAAATCAGTTATTTTTTATTACTAACCATTTGCTACAGACTAACAAGAAGTAGTGTAGTTGTTTCAAAAATGTTTAGTTTACAAAGCATAATGGAACGCTACTTATATAAGGCAATATTTTCTTATTTCATCATTTCAATTCACGCAACTACCTACAACTGCCAACTAATGCTTTATTCTTTAATTCTTAGTGATTTATTTAAATAAGCTAAGAATAATATATGTAAAATAAAAAAATTAGCTGAGTTTATCTGTAAGATTTAACACTTATTGACATATTAAAAAAAATAATAATAATAATATTATGAATAAAACATTTTTTATCATATTTTATTCTAATTTTATTTTATTTTATTTCTAATAATTTGAATTATAATCTTATTATTTAATTCTTATTTTTACTAAAATGCTCCTAAGACATTCTACTTAAACCACGATATAGAATTACTGAACTAACAACCTTTTTGAGAGGTATATAAACTTCAATATATTAATCATACGATTACATTTTAGAGTAAACAATTCTCTTAATTCAAATACATAACATTCTCCCAGGCTTAATTGGACTTTAGTTAGACTGCAAGTTCTATTTTTTACTCTTATTTTCTAATTTATTTATTAATTTATTTATTTATTTTTTTAATTCTTTCAGATCTCCTGAATTGTATTTATTTCATTATTTTTATTCAATGTATTTTGATTATTGCTACCCATTGCCATTGGCATAGAAATTTTCTTAAAATATGAATCATTATTTTTTATTCTTCTTAATTGATTTACGTGTACAGTTCTAATTTCGTTATTTAATTTTATTTCATATCTTACAAATCCTAATTTTTTATTTATTACACATGGTAACCACTTTTTAATTTCTTTAATATGATTTTTGTACCGTGCTTTTAACCAATTTTAACGAAAACTTTCTTATGTAACATATTTTTGTTATTTTTATTTTTGCTTAGAATATTGTCATTATTATTTTTTTTATTTCGTTACTTAGATTTACTTCGTTCTGTTTCTTATCATTAAGAAGAATTATCATAAGGTCTATAATTTTTGGTTTATATTTAAATACAAGTTCTGATGGTGTTTGTGAATTGGTTGAATTAACAGATTTCAATATTGCATTAGAAATTTATTTACTTTATCCTGAATATTCATATCTCTCTGCGGACCGATTAAAAATTTTTTTTAACATTTTATTAACGATTTGAACTGTTCGTTCTGCTTGCCCATTTGATTGTGGGTGATATGCGGGCTGTGTGCTTGGTTTAATTTTATGATTTGAGCACAATTTTGAAAACAAAAATGGTTGAAATGGCGGTCCATTATCAGTAACTATTTCTGTGGGATAACCAAAAACTACGAAAAATTACATTCATTTTTTAACTACAGTTTCTACGTCTGTTTTGTTCATAAGCAAAACATCTAGATATTTGCTATACGCATCAAAAATAATTAGGAAAACTTTACCACCGAAATAAAAAAAATCTAAATGTAACTTTTCAAAGGTACGTTATTTTTTTTCCATTGCAACACTACTTGTTCTTTATAAATATTTCTTGTCTGTTGACAAATTTCACACTCTTTATAAAATTTTCTATACCTTGATCTATAGAAGGCCACCAAGCATATGACCTGGCTAATTTCTTCATCAAAACTATAACATGATTGATATGTAATGCTTTTAAAACATAATTTTGTATACCTGTAGGGATTACTAATCGGTTTTCATAAAATAGACATTCATTTTCTACACTTAAACTGTTTGTAACTTTAGCAAATTTAGTTAAATTACTACTAACCTTTTTTGGCCGACAACATATTGTAAACTATTGATAAAATAGAGTCATGTTTATAGTTCGATTGCACTTTTTGAAAACCTATGATAAAATCCTCATAAAAATTTATTGCATTTATAGGTTCTATTTCAGTTGTATGTGGCGTAGGAAGACGAGAAAGAACATGGTGCATAATGTTTTTGATGCAAAAGGATTAATTATTTTATAATTAAACATAGACAAATATATTGCCCAACGTTACCTAGCTGCAGCAACAGCAGATGTATTTTTATTTGGATTGAAAATTTCTTTTATCGCTTGGTTGTCCGTATAAATAATTAATTCTTTGCAGTACAAATATTTAAAAAAAATTTTTTGGTAGCATATACAGGGTGGTCCGGTTTAGAGCAAAAAGATTTTAAGGGGTGATTCCTTGGAGTATTTTAGGAAAAAAATTGTTCTAGAAGAGGATTATATCTTTAAATTTATCTAGGCTACAGAGGGTTAAAGAAAATCGGATTAGAAAAATTATGTCTAAAGAATATCAACTACAGCTCAGAACAAATTAAAACTATAGCAACATCTTCTTCATAGCTGCCTTTTTTTAGAATTAATACACCTAATTAACGGTATATGTTGAATGAGTATCAGACTTACCGTTTTTGAATAATAACTGCATAAACTTAAAATTTTGCTTTTAAAAACTGAAAATTTTGTAAAAAAACGTTGATTATCTCGAAAAAATTCGCTATTTTTTTTTATTGTGTTGATGCGCTACATCATCCCCTACAACTTTTTCATACACAACTTTCATATCAGACTTGCCGTTTTTCAGGTAAAGTCATATAAAATTTCAGTAGCCTCAACTGAAATAACTCAAAACAACTAAACTAAACTGTCAAACTAATTTCAGTAATTTTGACTAAAAAATAAAATTATTACAATATTCAACAAAAGATAATTTAAAAGTAGATGTCCGATCGCCTAATAAAATAAATACCAGAAATTGAAAAGCTATTTTAAAGCTATTTTTGATTAGCTTTCATTTTCTCTTGAAATTTTTAATATTTGCATTATTTTTTTGCTATGTTTTTTATTTATTTTTACATACTCTACTCCAGCGAGTGCAAATCTTTTTTTTCGTAGTGGGTCATAACTAAAATAGTTTGAAGTAAAAATGGCGGGATAGTGGATCTGAGTTATTTGAATATTTTTTTACAAATTTTAATATTTAACTGTTTAGGTAATGTTAGAATACTCTCGCCATTTAACGCGGGGCGTCATAAATACATTAAGCAAAAATAACCCAAAATTTAAGTTAAATATTGTTATCATACAGTATTTGTATAAAATTTCTTGCTACTTATGATATAATAATTGTTTAATATCAAGATTGTAAGTTGTTGTCCTTAATGTCCAACATGCAAAAATCATATTCTCTTCGAGTGGGTTCCAAGTAGATCCAAATATTTTAATAAGGAATTTCCCAAATTTTTCATACAAATAAACATATATGGCAAAGCAAATATTTTTACATGGAAATTTCATCCATATTATTATCGGGATTATTATTATTAACCTTATTTATTTTTCTAGTAATAAAATTTTCTCATGGGTCGCACTATTACAGATCTACTATCAATACCAAATCAATATCAATCAATACTAAAATTTTGTATGGATTAGTTGGTATTGATTAAAATAAATGAGAGAATAAAAAAATCTTTTAGATGCGATAAGCAGTTTCCAACCAACACATATTTTTTTTGCATGATTACCAAATTCTGATGGTAAAATAAATATTATATGAAAAGAATCTAGTAAAAATTTTGAGGTGGAAGATATAGCAGCAGCTTTTTTATCTAAAAATCCTACAAGATACTTTGCCGGATTTGTAATGAAGAAAATTTTAAATTTGTTTGCTTGGAAACATTCTTCTCCATCGATAAGTACAAGCAGAACAACATTCTTGTACACGTCATTTTAACTGAAATTCTCCTATTACAATATTGCTGCCCGTTCGTATTCTGTTTTGAATATCTTCATAAATTTCCCCGTGTTTGTCCACTCTAAATATTTAAAATTTCCTTCATCCATAGAAAGAGGGTACTCATCCATACAAATAGTGTTACTTGGTTCATAAAGATTCGCCTCAAATGGAGGATACATATATTTTCATTTTCTTCAACTTATTCCAAATCCATTTCCCTCCAAGACCTCTTTCCATTTCGCCAATTTTATTAGGCCCTCCCATGTTTTATCTAAGGTTGTTGTATGATCTGCATATTTAAATTTTTTCATTTAATAAACTTACAAAACACGCGCCCAATATCTTATGTGAAAAACCCATTAACCAATCTACGTAGAATGGTCATGGTAAAGCGTGGGTGGTTTTAGTGGGTTAAAGTCCCTCGCTACCAATATAGTGTACAAAATTTTGTGTCATGGGCGTCTTTCGAGATTTCCACCATTCCCTCGTAAAACAAAATAATAAAAAAAAAAAAAAACCTTTCCATATCCAACATCCATATCCAATAGATAATGCATAAATTATTAGATAGTTGTTGAAGAAATAAGTAAATAAATAAATAAAGAATTACAAGATTATGCCCACTGGAAACTAAAAAAACTGAATTTATTTATTAACAAAAAGCAAAAAAAACACAACATTTCTACCAAATTTTTATTTTACTCTAAACTACTCTTTAGAATAATTCAACTTCATTCAACCATACCTACATTGTTCCTTTTTATTTTTTTGTGTTTTTTTTTTCGTTTTCTTTTCTGTATTTCTTACTTTTTTTAGTTGACAAAAAACATTTGGATCATTCTCAATCTCATTGAGTTGAGTAATTGAGTTACGACGATGAGGATGTGTGTTTTGTCATTGTTATTTCTATGCATATTTTTTATTAAAAATATAATAGGGTAGACTGCCAAAGATCATTTAATACAAATGGGCTTAATTAAGTTAATTGCAAATGTTTTTAATTGCCATTATTTAATCATAAATAATAAATATACTTTTTGAAATTCGAAATTTTATTTATTTAAGTTTTATAACGTAAATACACATACATTATTTTTTAAATAGTTTTGAGTTTATTACTTTTTCTTGTTATTCTTAACTATGTGATGAAAAATGGATCGAATTAGTTTCAAGTAGTGACTATTTGTGGAAGAAAACTATTGATAAATATAGAACTAGTAAATTTTGAAGACAAAATTTTAGAAGAAATAGCAATAGAAATATAGGGTGCTAATGTACATACTTAATACATTGGTTTAAAAAACATATTGAATAAATATATTTTTAACAAAGCAGTGCAAAATGATAATCAAAATGATTCCATTATACAATTATTGTTTTTTTCTAAGTATCAATTTATTTATCGTATTCAAATACTGACGTATATAAGGAAATTACATGAAATTATTTTTTTTCTTTATTATTTTACTCACTCTTCAAAATTTTAAAAATATGTGTAATTGTGTGTATATATTTCTGTACCAAATCAATGGGTAAAGCATTTTAAAAACTAATTTAATTTGAAGAAGAGAAAATTTCAAAGCTCTCTCACTGCTACTCAGCTGTGATTAGACACCCATCAGCTGTGATTAGACACCAATTTTTGAATAAAATATTCCCATTGATCCGGAAATCTACTTGTATATTGTCTTTGATTCAACTATCAGTTATTATTTTTCTTCTTAAAATTCGGGTTACCCAAATATTAGGTATGGCTTTACGTGAAAAATGGCAAGTCTGATATGAAAGTTGTGTATGAAAAAGTTGTAGGGGATGATGTAGCGCATCAACACAATAAAAAAAATATATTAGCGAATTTTTCGAGATAATCAACGTTTTTTACAAAATTTTCAGTTTTTAAAAGCAAAATTTTAAGTTTATGCAGTTATTATTCAAAAACGGTGAGTCTGATACTAATTCAATATATACCGTTAATTAAGTGCATTAATTCTAAAAAAAAGCAGCTATGAAGAAGATGTTGCTCTAGTTTCAATTTCTTCTGAGCTGTAGTTGATATTCATTAGACATAATTTTTCTAATCCGATTTTCTTTAACCCTCTGTAGCCCAGATAAATTTAAAGATAGACCCCTCTTCTGAAACAATTTTTTTTCTAAAATACTCCAAGGAATCACCCCTTAAAAACTTTTTGCTCTAAACCGGACCACCTGTATAATTGCTAGTCCTTCTCTATGTAACTGAGAGTAGTTTTTTTCTGCGGTAGTTAAAGTACTACTTTTATACATAACTGCCTTTTCTTGACCTCCTATTTTATGTGGTAATACCGCTGCCACTCCACGCAGACTCGAATCCGTCCATACTATATACAGTACAACTATTTTGGATCAAACAATTCTAAAATATTTTCATCGGTCAATAACTTTTTTATTTTTCAAATTCAGTTTAGCACTCCTTTGTCCAAAAAAATTTTACAGTTTTATGTAATAAATTATACATATTACTAAGCTTTTCAGATAAATTCGGAATGAATTTTCTGTAATAGTTCAACAATCCTAAATATGACTACACGCTGGGTGGCGCAGTAGGTAGAGCGCCTGCCTTTCAACCGAAAGGTCCCAGGTTCGACTCCCGACGAAGCAAAACAAAAAAAAAAAAAAAAAAAAAAAAAACGCTTTATGGATTTTTCGACCTGGTCCAGTACCCTTTGTCATTGGGATATAATAAATGGCAAAAAATAATTGAGGGTATAATCTGGTAACAAATTAAATAAAAATGAAACTTTTCTATTTAAGAAGGCTTAGTTCCTGACAATAGCAGTAGTTTTCCACATTTAATGAGTTGATAAGCCAGTAATTTGTTAAATAAATACTCGAAATATTGTAGATTGTAGTGTAAAATTGCAATATCGTACTTAATTAAGCACGAAAAGGGTATTCTATCTAAGTTACTGTAGAGTGTAAAAAAAAAAAAAAAAAAAAAAAAATCTGTTACATTCTTTGGATGTAAAACCAATTTTATCGCTTCAAAATTTTAATATTTGGACTAATTTTATTTAAAGTAAGCACGTGACCTAAGTATTCAACTTTTGTAACTAAAAATTTGCACTTATTGATATTTATTTTTACTCTGTGATCATTTAATTTTTCCAAAACCTTAAACAATTTATTTTTGCAGTCATCCTCTGAATAACCACCAATGATGATATCATCTAAATAACCCATTACCTTAGAAAACCCAAATCAAATGTTAACAGATCAATTATTGATTGAAAAATAGATGGAGCACTAGCAACACCGAAAGGTAATCTTGTGTACTGATATAATCCTTTAATTGAATTAACTGTTAAAAAAGAACTAGATTTTTCTGAAACTGATACCTGTAAGTATGCGCTAGACAGATCCAATACACAAAATTGACTACAATTGCTAAGGTTAGCAAAAATATCCTCAATATTGGGTATTGGATAATTTTCTGTTCTAATATATTTATTTATAGTTACTTTACAGTCCATGCACAATCTAATACTTCCATCGGTGATTTAACTGGCATTAAAAAATTTTCTTACACTAACCATTAATTTCTAATGAAACTTTTTCTTGTAACCTATATGGAACTGTATATGTTTTATGAAAAATATGACTACACTCTTTTAATCGAATTTCTGCTTGATACCCCATAATACTTTGATTTGGGTCCTTGGACACAATGTAAAGAAATTTATTTTGACTTTCACTCAAAATGTAATTATTTTTATTTTCCAAAACAGTATTATCATCAATCGTATTTAAATTACTATTAAATTACCTTCACAACTATTTGTGTATATAATTTTATTTTTTCAATTAGGAATTAACTTATCTAGCAACGTTTGTCCAAATAGCGGTTTAAATTTTCTGCCATCTATTACAATTAACTCTAATATTTCAACCATTTCACAGTATTGCATCTTAACAAAAAATTTTCCTTTAATTTTTACTTCATTACCTAAAATAGAACATATTTTTAAAGTACAATTTTCTAATATTATATTATTAAACATAATCATCTACATATCAATGAAACACATGCTCCTGTATCGAATTCCATACTAATTTGAATACCTTCAATTTGTACCGCAATGAACATAGCTTCTGTACTATTTGAAATCTTCGAAACATTGAAAACTGAAATTTTCTTTCTTTTTATAACACATTGTAGCAGTATGTCTAATTTTTTTACAAAAATAGCATGTCCAATTTTTTGCAAGACAAGTATTTTCACTATGTGCTTTGCCACAACGGGAGCAATTTACATTTTGCTTTTTATGGACCATTTGCGATAAATGATCTTTATCTTTTCCACTTTTAAATGTCTTATATTTTATGATATTCACCTTATTATTTGGAACTATTGATTTTTGTTCCTTTAGTGACATTTCCATATTCAATGCGATATCGCAACACTTTTCAAAAGTTTTATTTTCATCGGTTAAGTGAACTTGCTGAATTCTTTCATTTAGAAGACCCACAATAAGTTTATCGGTCAAGGCATCTTCTAATATTAAGCTACGTAACTTAGCAGAATTTTGAATGCTGTATCTTGAACAAAATCTCTGAAGCTGCATGTTTCAGGTAAATTTCTTAACCTTATTATAAACTCACTGATGCTTTCACCTTCCTCTTTCTTCGCTATTTAAAATTTGAAACGTTTAGCTCTTTTATTAATTTTTGGTGAGTAACAGTGATCTTCCAGAATTTTGATTAAATCATTTAAACTCTTACTACTAGCTGTTAAGGATTTCGCAACTTTATAAACTTCTGAACCAACCATTGTGACAACAACTGGAGTTCTTTTGTCATCTGATACACTATTTGCGATAAAAAATTGAGTTATTCTATCTTTGTAAGCAGTAAAATCATCACCAGGAACGAACACATTTATATTTCCTACATAACGCATTGTGAATTAAATTATGCTTTCCATGTGCTTTTTCTTATCTCCTTTTTTACTTGTTATCAACCAGTTTTTTTATCCTCGTCGCCAATTATTATGAATAAAACAATCCTATTTTATTCTAATTTAATTTTATTTTATTTCTATTAATTTGAATTATTATTTAATTCTTATGTTTACTAAAATGTTCCTAAGACATTCTACTTAATACCACGATACAGAATAACTGAACTAACAACGTTTTTGAGAGGTATATAAACTTCAATTACATAATATATTTTATTCTAATTTAATTTTATTTTATTTCTAATAATTTGAATTATTATTTAATTCTTATGTTTACTAAATTGTTCCTAAGACATTCTACTTAATACCACGATACGGAATAACTGAACTTACAACGTTTTTGAGAGGTATATAAACTTCAATTACATTGATATACGTTAATTACATTTTAGAGTGACCAATTCTCTTAATTCAAATACATAGCAAATAATAATAGATATTATTATACAAAATAATAATAGATATTACATATTGTACAAAATAATAATAATAGATATTATTATACAACAATAAATATTATTATTATGAATATTTCTTTATTTATTATAATTAAAATTACAATAAAAGCAAGCACTAGCTACCAGAGCTACCTATTACAATTGTTTTAACCTTTATTTATTTTTTTTTTTGTACATACTACGCATTTATATAATTCTTTTTGCTATGTCTCTTATAATAATAATCTAATGGTATTTATATAACTTAACAAAATTTAAATTTTTAATTTTACATATTATTTAAATTTTTATTTTTATTTTCTTACTCTTTTGTATTTTATTGCATTCATAGTGCATTTATATTTTTATTTTGATTATTTTATTTTTTTTTTATTGTTTTTCCTTATTTTATTGCTTTCTCAGTATAAACAAATTCTGTCTTAGAAAATAAAACTAAGATCAGAGGTGCACAACTTTTTTTTTTTTTATATAAGGCTACTTATTTTAAGTTTACATAAATATTGAAATATTGTTTTTATATTAGTATCTGTTGAATAGGAAATAATTTCTAATGGATTTTTGTCTTTGAATATGAGGGATCTAATATGTTGTAATGATGAGCATTGATTAAGTAGGTGAGTAATGGTTAGTGGATTAGATAATTGACATATGGATTGCGGTTCATTTTGAAGTAAATATGAGTGAGTGATGTCTGTGTGCCCCAAACGAAGTCTAATAAAACATTTGTTCATTATAGTTGTGGTGGAAGTTGGTAAGTTTATTGCTTTTCCTATTGGATTAATGTTCTTGTAGTCGTGATTGTAATTCCTCCATTAAATTTGAAAGCTTTCTAGAACTGTCTGCGATGCTATTCTACTTATTGTTTTTTTGCTAAATGGCATAAAAGTGTGCAGTGGGGATTTTACTGCTGATTTGGCGGCTGTGTCGGCATGTTCATTCCCTTTAATTCCGGAGTGGCCAGCTATCCACATTAGCTAGATTTTTTTAACCATTTCTATCAGAAGTTGTTGTATAAGATTTATTGGAGTACTGTTGCTATTGATATTTCTTGAAGCTTCAAAAACTGATAGGCTGTCTGTATAAATGATAAATTGACTTTTGGTGGATTTTGCGATTTGGAGGCTTGCAAGAACTTCTTGGAGTTCTGCTTCGAAAATGCTTGCACTATTTGGGAGTAGTCCATGTGCCAGTGTCGAGCCATATTCATTCACTACCGCAAATGCTACTTCATTTTCATTCTTTGAACCGTCGGAGAACAGTAACTTCCAGTTTCTTTTGGTGTATAATTCCACTGATTCTGAGTATATTTGTTTACAAGTTGAACTGGGTGTGCTATCTTTTTGGAAGTCTGTAAGACAGTCAATAAAGGAGCTATCTGATAACTGCCATGGAAGTTTGTTCAATTTGGGAGATTGAATTGGTGCTATGTGTAACCCTAATTTTTTGTATAAGCTAAGAATTTCCAATAGTCCGGATTTCATTGTTGGTTTTCTCTTTTTCTGATTCAGGAGCTTTGTTTCTTTTTGAAGGATGTTGGATGAGTCCGAGAATAGTTTTGGGATTAGCTGACACCTTAGAAAATGTATTCTGTCTTCAATGGCGAGAAATCCGCCTTCCGCTAAAAGATTTTTCGTTGGGGTAGTTCTAAATGCTCTGAGACTTCTCCTGATTGCTGCGTGATATGGTGCTTTGATTCTGTTTAGTGAGGTTTTTGCACATTTCCCGTAGATTTGCAACCGAATACTAAGCCTAAGATTTTTAAATTTTTTACATTTGGAATAATTTTGTTATCTAGTTTAATTTCTATGTTTTCACACGTAGTTTCGCGACATATATGCAAATGTTTACATTTTTCTATTGAAATTGTAGCACCTGAGTGTTGTGACCAGTTGTTGATTGTGTAGTGTACTTCGGTAAAATGTTGGGTTATTTCTTTTGGATCTTTCTTGGTGCAGGAAATATATAGATCGTCAGCATATAGACAATGATGAACGTGTTGGTGGTTTGCGATGAGTCTGCTTAATTCTTCGAAAGCTATTAGGAATAGTGTTACGGATAGTGGTGGTCCTTGTGGAATTCCATTAAAGAGTGGGTAGGCTGGTGAGAGACAGCTATTAACTCAACAGCGTACTTTCCTGTTTGTTAAGAATGCCTTGATATATTTGAACATTTTTGGTCCAATTTTCCAGTTATGCAATTTTTGTAGAACAACGTGTGCTCCAACTTTGTCGAAAACCTTTTGAAAATCGATCGATAATATTGATGCGGGGTTTTTTGTTGAAATGCTTTTGCAAATAATGTTATCGATGTACAGTAATGAATCCATTGTATTTGATCCAGGTTTGAATCCAACTTGATTTGGTGATAGTGATTTGGTTACCATGAGGTACCAAGTCAATCGTTTTGAGATCATTTTCTCCAGTAGTTTTCCTATGCAAGGTAGCAGTGAAATTGGCCTATAACAGGGAATTTCGTCGATCTTTTTATTCGGCTTGTGTATAGGGACTATTATGGCTGTTTTGAAAGATTGGGATACTTGTGTTGTAGATTGAGTTATATAATTTAATGATACGTTGTTTCAGCAGAAGGGGGCATTGTTTCAACATTTAGTATGTTATTTTGTCAAATCCAGGAGTTGTTCCTTTAACTGAGTTTAGGCAGATTTCCAGTTCCTTGATACTGAAGTCGGATTCTAATAGTTTAGCTTTGTTATTACCACAAATGGGAGGTTCAATTGCCATGGAAGCGAAATTTTGTTCTCTAAATTGTGAAGGAAAGTTTGAAGTGTCAGAGCATTCGGAAAAGAACTGTGCAAATTTTAAAGTTATCAGAGGAGGATCATTAATAACTGTGTTGTTTGATTTTATTGACTTAATATGAAATGGAGTGTATGATCCGGTAAGTAGTCTAATGCTGATCCAGATGTGTCATGTTGAGGTGTTAGGGCCTAATGTTGATGTAAACTCTTTAAACTTATTGCTTTTTGATAAATTCTTTTCTTTGTTAAAAATTGCATTTTTTTTTCTATAATCGATTAAATTACTACTCGTTTTGTTTTTACAGTATATTTTCCAGACTAGTTGCTTTTGAATTCTGAGTTTTTCAGTTCTGTAGTCCACCAAAGTAATCGCTATTGTGAAGTGGAAAGTGATCCCTATTGTGAAGATCGTCCAGGATAGTCCATGTTGATATTGGAAATATTTCCGGGGAGCATAGGCTAAGGTCGATGTTTGTGAAAGTGCCGTATGTGGAAAAGTGTGTTGAGGACCCATCTTTTAGAACTGTCAGATTGGAGCTCAAAATAAAATCTTCGATTATTTTGCCTTTGGAGTTGTAGGAAGAAGAGCCCCATAGAAGACTCCAGCCATTGAAATCACCTACTAGTATAATTGGGGTTTGGATGTTTGAGCGGACCTTAGATAAGTCACTGTTTGAGATATTTTGTTCAGGTGGGAGATATAGTGAAATTAATGTCACTGAGAATTTTAAATTTGTTTCTACAGCAACTGTGGAGATATTGGACTGGATTGAGATAAGTTTGTGAGGTATACTTTTGTGAATGAGTATGCCTGAACCCTGTTTGGACGTTGTGTTGTATGGGAAATTATGGAAATACCCTGTATATTGTTTTGGAATACACGGGATAATATCGTGTTTGATGTGTGTTTCTTGCAGACAGAACACATACGCTGGGTGGCGCAGTAGGTAGAGCGCCTGCCTTTCAACCGAAAGGTCCCGGGTTCGATTCCCAATGAAGCAAAAAAAAAAATGCTTCATTGGTTTTTCGAGCTAGTTTTGGGATATAATAAATGACAAAAGATAATTGAGAGTTAATCTGGTAACAAATTAAATAAAATGAAACTGTTCTATTTAAGAAGACTTAGTTCCTGACAATAGTAGTAGTTTTCCACATTTAATGAGTAGATAAGCCAGTAATTTTTAAAATAAATACTCAAATTATTATAGATATTGTAGGATAAACTTGCAGTACCGTACTTAATTAAGCACGAAAAGGTGATTCTACCTAAGTTACTGTTAAGAACATAAAAAAAAAAAACACGTGTGGGTTGTAAGTTTTTGTTAAAATTTCGAATTCTGTGTAGTTGTTATAATAGCCTTTAATATTCCATTGAAGAGCATTAAGTATCATAATATTATATAAAAGTTTTGGTGCACTGCTATTCATTTTTCTTGTAGGGAAAGAACAACGAGTGTATAATTTGTATTATTAGGTAAGAGATGAACTTGTGTTTATTGAATTGTTATGGTTTTTGTTATTATTATTTTTGTTGCTTGAGTTTAATATTGGAGTAGATGTTATTTGGTGTTGATTAGTTCTGGTTGGATTTAGATTAGAAATTGATGAATCGTTTATTGTTAATGTATTTTTGTTGTTGGTATTAATCGATATAGAGTTTGATTTGTGAGGATTGTTAAAAGAAGTTGATGTTGTATTAGTATTGAGATGATTAATCTTGTTGTGGGTTATTATATTTGGGTTTTCTTGTGTAGAAGTTTCCATAGGTGTTTCTGGATTGGCAATTTTATTAAATGGAAGAGTGTTTGGCGATTTTTTTATTGTTTGTTTGACTTCTAGTTTATTGTGAAAGAGTTATTCTTGACAGTTTCTGCAAATGATTTTGTAAGGTTTGCGGTTGGATTTTGTTGCCGGTAAATTTTGCATGCATCTACTACACTGCATTTATTTTGAATTTTCATTTTTAGTATTTATTTTTGTTGTTGGTATTTGGGGCATTGGTTTGAAGATGATGAGTGTTCACCAAGGCAGTTTGCGCACATAATTCGAGTACAATTCTCAGGATTGTGTGGAGGGAGGTTGCAACTGTTGCAAGTAGAGTTGTTTTTGCAGAACTTTTCGGTGTGGCCTAGGAGTTGGCAGTTTTTGCATCTCATTGGATTGGGGAAGAGTTCTTTAACTGTCACAGAATACCACGCAGTGTCGATATTGCTTGGCACTTTGTATAGGCCAAACGTTAGTAAGACCGGTTGGGGTTATTTTGTTATCGATATTCCTAGTAAATTTATAAACGTTTGTAACACCTTGGGATTGTAAGTCGTCTAAAATTTCTTGTTCGCGGGTTTGAATTCAATTTTTATCGAATATTGTGCCTTTACATGAGTTCAGTGTTTCATGCAAGGTGATTGTAACTGGGCACAGACCACCAAAATAGATTAGTAAGTTGCCGTCGCGTAGCATGCTGACCGATTCAATGTCGGTACTTATGCCATCAATTGCCTTTTTCTTAGCAAAAACGCTGAATGAAGACAAAGGTTTTGTCTCGTCGGTCGATTTGATTATAACAAATTTTGGATTAGAACTGTGCAAATTTTAAAGTTATCAGAGGAGGATCATTAATAACTGTGTTGTTTGATTTTATTGACTTAATATGAAATGGAGTGTATGATCCGGTAAGTAGTCTAATGCTGTTCCAGATGTGTGGTGTTGAGGTGTTAGGGCCTAATGTTGATGTAAACTCTTTAAACTTATTGCTTTTTGATAACTTCTTTTCTTTGTTAAAAATTGCATTTTTTTTTCTATAATCGATTAAATTACTACTCGTTTTGTTTTTACAGTATATTTTCCAGGCTAGTTGCTTTTGAATTCTGAGTTTTTTCAGTTCTGTAGTCCACCAAACTAATCGCTATTGTGAAGTGGAAAGTGATCCCTATTGTGAAGATCGTCCAGGATAGTCCATGTTGATATTGGAAATAATTCCGGGAAGCATAGGGTAAGGTCGATGTTTGTGAAAGTGCCGTATGTGGAAAAGTGTGTTGAGGACCCATCTTTTAGAACTGTCAGATTGGAGCTCAAAATAAAATCTTCGATTATTTTGCCTTTGGAGTTGTAGGAAGAAGAGCCCCATAGTAGACTCCAGCCATTGAAATCACCTACTAGTATAATTGGGGTTTGGATGTTTGAGAGAACCTTAGATAAGTCACTGTTTGAGATATTTTGTTCAGGTGGGAGATATAGTGAAATTAATGTCACTGAGAATTTTAAATTTGTTTCTACAGCAACTGTGGAGATATTGTACTGGATTGAGATAAGTTTGTGAGGTATACTTTTGTGAATGAGTATGCCTGAACCCTGTTTGGACATTGTGTTGTATGGGAAAATTATGGAAATACCCTGTATATTGTTTTGGAATACACGGGATAATATCGTGTTTGATGTGTGTTTCTTGCAGACAGAACACACACGCTGGGTGGCGCAGTAGGTAGAGCGCCTGCCTTTCAACCGAAAGGTCCCGGGTTCGATTCCCAATGAAGCAAAAAAAAAAAATGCTTCATTGGTTTTTCGAGCTAGTCTAGTACCCTTTGTCATTGGGATATAATAAATGACAAAAGATAATTGAGAGTTAATATGGTAACAAATTAAATAAAATGAAACTGTTCTATTTAAGAAGGCTTAGTTTCTGACAATAGTAGTAGTTTTCACATTTAATGAGTAGATAAGCCAGTAATTTTTAAAATAAATACTCAAATTATTATAGATATTGTAGTATAAACTTGCAGTACCGTACTTAATTAAGCACGAAAAGGTGATTCTACCTAAGTTACTGTTAAGAACATAAAAAAAAAAAAAAACGTGTGGGTTGTAAGTTTTTGTTAAAATTTCGAATTCTGTGTAGTTGTTATAATAGCCTTTAATATTCCATTGAAGAGCATTAAGTATCATAATATTATATAAAAGTTTTGGTGCACTGCTATTGATTTTTCTTGTAGGGAAAGAACAACGAGTGTATAATTTGTATTATTAGGTAAGAGATGAACTTGTGTTTATTGAATTGTTATGGTTTTTGTTATTATTATTTTTGTTGCTGGAGTTTAATATTGGAGTAGATGTTATTTGGTGTTGATTAGTTCTGGTTGGATTTAGATTAGAAATTGATGAATCGTTTATTGTTAATGTATTTTTGTTGTTGGTATTAATCGATATAGAGTTTGATTTGTGAGGATTGTTAAAAGAAGTTGATGTTGTATTAGTATTGAGATGATTAATCTTGTTGTGGGTTATTTATTATATTTGGGTTTTCTTGTGTAGAAGTTTCCATAGGTGTTTCTGGATTGGCAATTTTATTAAATGGAAGAGTGTTTGGCGATTTTTTTATTGTGTGTTTGAGTTCTAGTTTATTGTGAAAGAGTCATTCTTGACAGTTTCTGCAAATGATTTTGTAAGGTTTGCGGTTGGATTTTGTTGCCGGTAAATTTTGCATGCATCTACTACACTGCATTTATTTTGAATTTTCATTTTTAGTATTTATTTTTGTTGTTGGTATTTGGGGCATTGGTTTGAAGATGATGAGTGTTCACCAAGGCAGTTTGCGCACATAATTCGAGTACAATTCTCAGGATTGTGTGGAGGGAGGTTGCAACTGTTGCAAGTAGAGTTGTTTTTGCAGAACTTTTCGGTGTGGCCTAGGAGTTGGCAGTTTTTGCATCTCATTGGATTGGGGAAGAGTTCTTTAACTGTCACAGAATACCACGCAGTGTCGATATTGCTTGGCACTTTGTATAGGTCAAACGTTAGTAAGACCGGTTGGGGTTATTTTGTTATCGATATTCCTAGTAAATTTATAAACGTTTGTAACGCCTTGGGATTGTAAGTCGTCTAAAATTTCTTGTTCGCGGGTTTGAATTCAATTTTTATCGAATATTGTGCCTTTACATGAGTTCAGTGTTTCATGCAAGGTGATTGTAACTGGGCACAGACCACTAAAATTTTTTGTATTGGTGAACTTATCCGCAGTTTTCTGTGATTTCGTTAAGATTAGTAAGTTGCCGTCGCGTAGCATGCTGACCTTTTCAATGTCGGTACTTATGTCATCAATTGCCTTTTTCTTAGCAAAAACGCTGAATGAAGACAAAGGTTTTGTCTCGGCGGTCGATTTGATTATGACAAATTTTGGATTATTCAGCGGCACATTTTTCGTAAGGGGGAACGTTTAGCGAAACTAAACCAAATTGGCTGACCCGGTTTCCCGAAGGAGCCGGTTGATTCATCTTAGTCTATTTGTCCCTCACCAGAAGGACTTTTTTTTTGGCACTAATAAAATATTTTTAAAAAAAAAAATGTTTTTCACCGGCGACGCGTTTAATGTGTTAATGTATGATTGATGTGTAATGAGTTTTTATTTTTTTTTTCACACTTTTATTGATTTTTTTTTTTTTTAATTTAAAATTTTAGAAAGATAAAATTAAAAGTAATATAGTTATTATTTTTTTTTTTTTTATTTGACCGTAAGTATTAAATTTTACCTTTCTAAGCAAAGGTTTGTCGTAGACTGACAACAATAATTAAAAAACTCATTTAGTGCTGTTTTATGAAAAATTTGTACTCATATGATTTTATTATTCACCAAATAAATACCAAATTAAATTAAAAAACAAAAAGAAACCAATCAGTTATTATTATTACTTTTTTTTTTTTTTTTTTTTTTTTTTTATTTATTTGTTTTATTCTCAAAAAGAGCGTTAGCTCATACAGAGTGATTATTATTAGTTAAATTTTTTTAAATTAAATGTTAAATATACATCATAGTAAACAACAAGTGGAAATAGAAGTAGAAATAAAAATATGATATTATAAAAAAGAAAAGAGAAAACATAGTAATAAGATATATAGAATATTTACAAAATAGAAAATTTTTAACAATTATTGAGGAATTATATTATAATTCAATTATTAGAAAAGAAAAAAGAAAATTATAATAATTTGATTAATTAAAATTTTTTATATATTTTTTAAAACTTATATAATCTTTATTTTTGATTGTAGTTGGAATTTTATTATATTCATTGACCGATGTGCTATAAATGTTGCTTATATCTCTTCTTGCTCGAAAATCAGACGCATTTCTTGTATTATGTTGATGAACCTCTGAACCTTGTTGAAGTGTTGTGTTGGTGATTATTTGTTGGTGTACTATTTTATATATATGACTCACTTGTACTAATTTTATTTGATCCTGCATCTTTAAGATCTTAAAGTTCTCATATAAACTGTTAGTAGACGTTCTAATATTTAAGTTGTACAGGTTTTTTATAGCCTTGTTTTGCAAGGTTTGGATTTTTTTCAAATTCTGCAACGTACTTGTTCCCCATATTATTAGCCCATACACTATATTTGAGTGAAATAAACTGAAATATAGTGACCTTTTTAATGTATGTGGTATATTATATGATATTTTTTTGAATATTCCTGCTGCTCTTCTACATTTTTTCATAACTTCGATGACGTGTACATTCCATGAAATATCGCTGTCAATTATCAAACCAAGATATTTAAAGTTATCAGCTTTCTGAATAATGTTATTATTATAGAACAATTTTAGATTTTGACCGATTGGTGCTTTCAATAACATGTATTTTGTTTTGTTTGCGTTTACAGTTAATTTGTATTTGTTGATTACTTTAAATAAGATTTCATTATCTAGGTTGATTTTATTTTCCAATTCCTCATAGTTATTCTCGGTATACACAATTGCTAAGTCATCAGCGTACATAAATATTTTCCCATTCAGTTCTAGGTTAGCAATTTCGTTTACATAACACAGAAAAAGTGTTGGACCTAGCGAGCTTCCTTGTATTACACCGTAGTTAACATCTTCTTTTTTACTTTTAAGTTTCTGAAGCTCCGCGAATTGTGACCTATCACTTAGATAGTTTTTGAACCAATTATATGAAGAACTTCTAACGCCCATATTGAATAGTACTCTTAATAGTATCTTTCGATCCACAGAGTCAAAAGCTTTTGAGAAATCATAAAAGAGAACTCCAACTTTTTTTTTTTGATTTAGGTTTTGCTCAATTAATGTTATCAGATCAAATAATGTTGCTTCTGTATTTGAATTTTTTCTAAACCCATACTGCCTGTTACTAATTATGTTATTTTGAATTAAATAATCAGAGAATTGTGCATTTACCAATGTTTCAATAATTTTGCTGAGGATTGGTGATATTGCGATAGGTCTGAAATTGTTTATATCATTTTCGTCTCCATTTTTATATATTGGTGTAATTTTACTTTGTTTTAGAATTTTTGGGAATATTGAAGTGGTAAGTGATGTATTTATTAGTGAGTTTATATATGGTGCAATCTCATTTTTACATTCTTTAAATACTTTTGTTGGTATGTTGTCAGAACCAGTCGCGTTGGAATTTTTCAATCTCCCAATGCATTTCTTTATCTCGCAATAGTTGACCGTTTTGAATTTAAATCTAAGGTTTCACTTGCATGAAACCTATGTAAATTGTACATATGTAAAATAATAACAAAAAAAAATTCATCTGAAATTATGTACATATATAAAAGAAAAACAAATACATCTAAAATAAAAGCTACAAAAACAACAAAAAAACAAATCACTTTAATTCTTAGTTTTTATAAAAATCACTTAAATTCTTAATTTTTTATTTTTTTAAGTAACTGTTTCTAAATTTGGGTTATTTGTAGTAATAATATAGTCTTATTTATGTATAATAAGTCTTATTTATATATAGTCAAATTTACAAAGAAATAAAAAAAAAACAAAAAATTAAGTTTGAAATTATTATTTTTTTTATTTATGTAAATATTTTATTCTTCATAAATTTATAATAAACAAAATGTTTTATTAAATTACAGAAATACTAGGGGTCATTGTTGAGTAATTATAATTCAAGTTGAAGCCAAATTTAAAGTTTTTAAAAGAACAGTCATTTACGTACGGATAAAGACTTCTCAAGATAAAAAACAAACCACTCATGTTTAATCAAAAGTTTTAAGGTTAGTAAGTTTTATTTTGGACACATAAATACACCTACCTCATATACTGATGCGTTTCCGATATATTCCCTGTAGACAGTGAAATAGAATGGATAAAATTACTAAAAATAAAATATTTTTGTAATTAAAGAGGTATACATTATATGTACATAGGTTCATTACAAGTAATAATAATAACTGATTTGTTTGTATCATTGCGCATTATTGCTGTATATACAACTTATTTATATATTAAGAGTTCATTAAGGAGGAGAGAGATAAAATGAAAAGGTGTCTACTGCGCAGGTCCGTAAATGCTTGTATGTTATATTTATAGATACTTCATAATTTTATTAAAAGAATATATGTAGTTATGTTGCATTCTAAAATTTAATATTGAAAATGTGAATACCTTCAATATAGTTCTAAACATCAGAAAGATATTCAATACTTAGTAATTCAATCGTTTCACTTGATTATCTACCTTGCCGTGGTGTGAAAGCTGAGTACGGTCAATGACTCTTAGGCTGGCTCTGAACTTGGTTTTTTCCTTAATCAAAAACATGTCCCTAGAGGATACCCGAAACCAAAGGATAATTATTGGGCTGAATTAAGGTGTTTTACGAACCGTGCTGAAAATCGGCCCGGCTGAGAGCCCATATCAAAAATAGCTCAGTCGCGAACGGTGTATCCGGATACCTGGTGAACTCCGGATTATATAGCCTTACCTATGTATGCGAATCTCAGCATAGGTGGACATTAATTTCTTCACTTACTCGTGGGTCCAAATTATGGATATAAATACTAATAATAAAACAACAAACTTCTAGCCTAAGTGGCGTAGGGCTTAAAAATAAAATTTCCACAATTTCTTCGGTCATGCGTGACCATATGGTTTTGGCTTTTAAGCCCAGCCAGTTGACCGTATCTGGTCAAGTTTCTATACCTAGTATAGTTTTATGCAAAGCTTGACCTACCATCAAGATCAAAGCAACAATTTCGTCCAAGTGAACTGCTCCAGTTTCGGTTACAGAACCCGGCAAGAACAGTAATCTTGGCCTTGTAGCTCAAAAGGCTACTACAAAACCTTCCTCTTGTGTAACATCAAGCTCACGGAAGGTAGTTCCATCCACTTCGGTCACGTCTACCGTTACAGCCATGATCTCAGAGCCCGGTTTTAGTGGTAAACCTGGCCATATAACTCAGGAAGCTACCCCTCCCCCCCTTCGTCGGTATCATGTTTTTGTATGGCTTCGAGCCTACAAAAAGATAGTACTTTTACTTCGGTTACGAAGCATGTCACAGCTTTGGCGTCACAGCCCAGCAACGGCAATCTGCTGGACCATATCACTGCTACGCCAGACCGATCCTCTACAGCTCTGAGATCTCACAGCAAGTCTCAATCTAAGAGGAACACTTTCTTTAAAAGAAGAAAAACCTACAGAGTCCTTAAGCGACTCAGTATTAAAGACTAGGAGTTGGCAGTTTTTGCATCTCATTGGATTGGGGAAGAGTTCTTTAACTGTCACAGAATACCACGCAGTGTCGATATTGCTTGGCACTTTGTATAGGTCAAACGTTAGTAAGACCGGTTGGGGTTATTTTATTTATTATAACTGACACCGAAAAGGATTCTATCGAGTGGGCTAAGAACCTCAATAAGAGAATTGAAACGCTGTCTAAACGGCAAGGTTTCCCGAGAGAAACCTTGGGTAATTCCCAAGGAACTTGGATATCTGCTATACCGTCTGATCGAAAGAGCGTCCTTCGAATGCTAAAACTTAGTAACCCCAAACTTCGAACTGCAAACTGGAAGATTGGTAAGTTTGACGAGGCCAAGAATGAGTCTAGACAAATTATGCTGGTGTTAAATAAGGACTGTGCGGCACCCATAGCTAAATCGAATGGGGTTATTGGTTTTGGCTTCGGAACGATTACTCTGAAAGTCTACAAGAGTGATTAAGCAATGGGGCAGAATGCTTCAACACAAACTTGTAGCGAATCTATCGTGACAAAGGCCGTTTGTTCTGCTCAACAAATAGCGGCCGATATCGAAAACCAGCCGGAAACAGCTATAGCTCTTCAGGATGTGAAGGAAACTTCACAAGACCAAGAGATGGAGGAAAATGACGACATCGCGACTCTCTGTGTGGACGAGAGTACCTTGTTATATTCAGAGGACAGCGATGATACCATAAGTAATGAGGAGGAAGATCTGCTGATGGAGTGCCATGCTACGTTTCCTGCAGATCAATCTCGATCACTCAAAAACGGCATCAGCCGGTCTTATTATCGGCCTTAGAATCCGCATAGGCTACAGTCAAGATCTGTTTGTGTCGCTTTCTTAATTCTTCCCATATATCAGTCAAGTCTTCTAGTACGGTTTTATAATATGTGCGGTCTCTGACATCAAATTTGTCCTCATCATACATTTTGATGGCGTCTTCCAACAGACGGTTATCTGCTAGCTGTTGTTTAATTAGCTTATCTAATGATGTAATGTTTAGAATTTTTAATAAAGTTGAATAGAATTTAATTAAGAAGTAAAACACTTTTTCTGAATTTTTATTGTTATACTAGTTAAATTCCCGTTACTACGTAACTTTTTCCTACCGTTATATATAGTGAAAAATCAAAATTAGAGCATTCATAAAATTAAATATAAATTATCAAAATCTAAAATTCCCCTATCAATAATATTTCAGTAGTAATACTTTAGTTGAATTAGTAGATTAGCAGACAGAATTTGTAATTGGATTGATAGATTGAAATCAACATATTTCATTAAAAACTATATTTCTAACAGTTCTATTCTCTTCGGTTACAATTTTCAAATTATTTCTATTCCCAGTGCGCGACTTCCCGACATATAGTTGTCCAACTAAAAAAACTGGTGTATCAAGTAAAAGACCAACCTAATTGAGAGTTTGACCTTGCACTTTGTTGATGGTCATCGCAAAGGCAGCTCGGACGGGAAACTGGCGTCTCTTAAAAGCGCATGGTGTAGTTCCAATACTTTTTTTTTATTTTAAAATATAAAACTGCTACAACATCAAACAGTATAGATATAGAATACAGATATAAATATACACATATATAAGTGTATTTTATTTGAAAATATATTTATTAACTACTGTTTATTTTATTCAGAAATTAGGAAAACCAAAAAATTAACAACTACTGTTTTTTTTAATTTAAAATACAAAAGACTATATCAAATATCAAATAAGAAAAAATCAAATATCAATAGATAGATATAGGATATATTCATATATTGCATAAGTACATTTATTATTTATCTGTAATATAGCGTTAATATTATTATTATCTACTGTTTATTTTTTTTTTTAAATTAAAAAACACTAAAATATTAAAACTAAAGTAAACTAATATAGCTATGGTTTTTTATTTACAAATAAAAAAACCGCTAAAATTATGTTAAATATTATACGATACATATAATACCATATGTAGGTAGATGCATGTATTCCAAGTCTAGTATTCCAATCAATGAAAGACCAAGTAAGTTTAAGGCGCTCTCTGAAGCCTTATTATGTTTCATCGAAAATCTAGAACCAACCGACAATTTTTGTTTACTAGGTGACTTTAAGCTATCAAACTTAATTTGGTCCTATGATGAGGACAATTGTGGTCTGGTTGCGTCAAATAATAATACTGCATTGTCGAACTCTTGTGAAACTGAATTTATTGACGATCTTTATAGCTGTAATCTTCTGCAAATTTCTAATATCAAAAATTCTCTCGGTAGACAACTCGACTTAGTTTTTGTATCTGACGCTGAAAACTCTTACGTCGAAAGGAGTAACCTCTTTTTTTGCAACATTGATGCTCACCATCCACCTCTAATCGTAACTTATTGTTATGATACGCTGAGGGAGGAAACTCCCTTTGAAACTTCTTATAGATTCAACTTCCGAAAAGCTAATTTTAATCTTCTCAATAACCAATTACGGTTAATCAATTTTTCAGATGTTTTCATTATAAATGATATCAACTATTGTCTCACCGAATTTTATATCCGTCTATTTGAATGTATCTCAATGGCAGTTCCCTATGAACCTATAAAAAACACAAATTTGTCACCTCCTTGGTACGACAACAATATTCGTTCTTTACGAAATCAAAGGAATGCTGCATGGAGTAAATTTCTCAAATCCAAACTCCGTTCTGACTATCTCATTTATTCCCAATTGTTTGAAAAGTTTAAAGCCCTACTTGACAGAAATTATAAGTCTTATCTTATCAGAATGAAGTCATGTATTTTCTCTGATCCGAAAAAGTTTCATGAATTTATCAATACTAAACGTAAAACTGATGGATATCCTGCAACTTTAAATTATTTGGGAAGATCTTCTAATGATCCGAGTACTATTGCGAATCTTTTTGCATCCTTCTTTTCCTCTACTTTTTCAAGAAATGACTTCACTCCTGATGAAACCTATTTTAGCAATCTGAATGACTTCTCTCAGAGTAATCAAGTTATTACCTTTGAAATCAAAAACATTCTTATAACTGCAGAACTATTGTTGAAACATATTTCATTATTAAAAGACGATTTTTCTTCCGGCCCTGACGGTATTCCTCCGATTCTTCTTAAGGAATGCATGATTAACTTATTGCATCCCATTTCTTTTCTGTTTAATTTATCCCTTCAATCGGGCATTTTCCCCTGTTAATGGAAAAAGTCTTACATTATTCCAGTTCATAAAAAAGACTCCAGAAATGAATGCACCAATTATAGGCCCATCGCCAAGCTCTCGTGTATTCCTAAACTTTTTGAGCGTATGATATATGATTTCTTATATGATTATTGTAAACGTTTTATTTATGTTGAGCAACACGGTTTCCAAAGAGGTAGGTCAACAACTACCAATATGATTGACTTTGTCTCCCAAGCAATGACCTCAATGGAGAATGGTTCTCAAGTTGACACCATTTTTACTGACATAAGTAAAGCATTTGACAAAATTCCTCATAGTATCATATTACTCAAGCACAAAATTATAGGTTTTTCACCGCATAGCCTTAACTGGCTTGAGTCTTACCTCTCTTCTCGGGAATACTCAGTTTTATTTAAAACCCAAGCACAAAATTATAGGTTTTTCACCGCATAGCCTTAACTGGCTTGAGTCTTACCTCTCTTCTCGGGAATACTCAGTTTTATTTAAAACTTCGATTTCTGACCAATATTCAGCGTCTTCTGGTGTTCCTCAAGGTAGGTAGGACCCCTTAGTTTTATAGTTTCAACAATTGATGCTCCTAAAGTGATAACTTTTTCTAAACTTCTTAGTTTTGCTGATGACTCAAAGCTTTTTACTCCTATTTCTTCCTCATCTGATTGCTTAAAGTTACAAAACGATTTTAACAATTTCGCTTCTTGGTGTTCAAAAAATGGACTTGAATTGAACACTTCTAAATGCCAAGTCATTACCTTTTCTAGGAAAAATTCCATTCGGACAATTTGGTTCAGCTACCAACTAAATGGCTGTCAGCTTTCAAGAGCGAATTCTATTATAGACCTCAGGTTAACGCTTGACACTAAACTGAGCTTTAAGATACATTATGATAAGATAGTGAGCAAAGCAAATTCTTCTTTAGGTCTCATTAAACGTTGGTGTAAAGAATTTTCTGACCCCTACCTCACGAAACATCTTTATGTTACTTATGTAAGGCCTACCCTTGAATATGCCAGTCAAGTGTGGTCTCCACATTACTTGACTGACATTAACCGAATTGAATCGGTTCAACGAAAGTTCTTACGTTTCGCTTTGAGTAACTTTTCGTGGAATGATCCATTGCGGCTTCCACCTTATTACCACCGTCTTAAACTCATTGACTTACAGTCGTTGTCTGATCGTCGAATAATTGCAGATATCTCTTTTATTCACCAGATCCTTTCGGGTGTAACGCTACCCCTGAAATTTCAAATTATTTGGTTGCAAGATCCAATCGGAATAATCTCAGAACCGTTGAGTTGTTCCACATTCATTCCCGAATATGGTAGATTCGAGCCAATCACTAGAATGCTCCGTGAAGTAAATTCTAACTCTAGTTCTTTTGATCGTCAACTAAGTGTTTTAACAATTAAAAAACGATTACGTCTTAATGTACGTTCAACTGAGACTAACTAACAACTGTTGTTCTTTTTAGCTTTGATATTTTTTTGGCCTAACTTTTTGAAGTGTTTTTATTAAATGTATAGCTATTAACGTAGGTATTAATTTATGACTTTTTACCCTTCTACTAACAGCATGTACCTGGTTTAGTTTATTTTTAAATTTTTTAATCAAAGGTGGCGGTGTTTTACTAACCCTACTGGATGATGAGTTATTGCACAATTAAATAAAGCAAGCTTTCGTCTAGTAATAGACGTCTGATGTACTTGCTCTAAGCATAAATCTGACAGTATAATTCGAATTAAGATTTGCAATTAAAATAACCAGCAGCAAATAACTTGTTTTTGTTTTTTTTTTTGCATTTAATATAATCTATAATCTATATCCCAAATAAAATAAAAAAAATAAAATTTAAACAAAAAATTTAAATATACATTTTTATAATCCCTAAAATTTATTAAAACGAACATTTTAATTTCAATTATTAATTTTCATTCCAATAAACCGAACATTTAAATTTTACGAATTGCAGATGTGAATGAACACTACTTTACTTTACTACGGAAACTGCAATTCCTTTATTAATTAAGTGTTAAAAAAGAATATTTTTTTTATTTTTTTTTGATTTTTTCTAACAATTTTTCAACCAAATATACATTTATAAACGAAATATATAACTATTCTTGATATTCCACATGTTTATTCATACAATAATAAAAAACAAAAAAAAAACAATTTTTTATTACATCAATTGTAAATCTAGCCCTAAAATAATCCATCTATTGAAAATAAACCATAATTAATTTCACTTTTATATTTTATATATTTTTATATATTTCATCTTTAACATTCTAATCTTATCTTACCAAACACAAAACAAAAAAAAATCAATTCAGTAACATCTCAAACCTGATATTTTATTATTACAAATTAATAAAATGTACCTCTTATTATTTTAAATTTATTATACAAATCCAAATACAATACAAAATAATTTAAAACAAAAACAAGGATAATCCTAATAAGCAAATTGGTGGCTAATCGAGGTTTCAGTAAATTAAAATCAAAATGATGTATCGACAAATCTTGGTTCATCCGGGTAGCAGGAAGTTACAAAAAAATGTATTCCGTTCATCTCCAAACGAAAAGATACAAGACTACACGTTAAACACCGTGACTTTCGGAGAAGTCTGCAGTCCGTATCTAGCAATTAGAACTCTTCATCAATTAGCTGATGATGAAAAGATTACATTTCGTTTAGCTGCTGAGGCATTAAAATATGCTACATACGTTGACGACGTATTCACAGATACGTACACCATGGAAAAAGGACAGAATTTGCAGTACCAATTATCCGAAAAGTGTAAGTCAGCAGGATTCAGCCTCCGAAAATGGCGATCGAATGCAAAGGCTTTATTAAGTAACATTCCCAAAGACGATGGTGGCTCGCTCCATTAATAATAAAGGCTAAGATTTTAATGCAATCAATGTCGCATGGAACTTCATGCTTTCTTGCACGCCTCAGAAAAGGCCATGTGTAGCGCGATATATGTTCGAGTAATAACTGAAACCGGAGAAATCTTCGTCAACATATTAACATCAAAAGCACGAGTAGCTCCTTTACAAACAATATCATTACCTCGACTAGAACTCTGTGCCGCTGCTCTGTCCAGTAAATTGATCAGTAAGCTCAAATATTTTTTCGATTGCCCAAACACAAACATTACAGCCTGGTGTGACCGTACCATAACTTTATCGTGGATACGAAGCCACTCTCCGAGCCGTTGGAAAATATTCATCGCCAACAGACTTAGTCAAATATACAAAACCACTGGGAACATCAAATTGAAATTCATTAGCACGAAAGATAACGCAGCCGATCCAGGGTCACGCGGACTTTCACCTTCCGAAATGATAACGAACTCTTTATTGTTTCATGGACCTAAATTTTTACAGTTGCACGAAGAATTCTGGCTGAATTTCGGCCAAGAGCATTATGAAACCAACGTAGAACAACGAAATATAAAAATTCTGCATGCTTCGATTTCAAACCAATTTGATGAAATAATATCCCACTTTTTGAACTGGAATAGAATGGTAAAAACACTAGCCTGGATATTCAGATTCTATCAAAACAGTAAAATCAAAAAGGGAAATCGCAACAATGATAAAACATTGTCAATTCAAGAGCTAAGACTAAACAGCTGATTTATCACTTAACCCAAAAACACTTTTATCCTACCGAATGTACAGCACTCGAATAGAGAAAGGAGCTACCACTTAAAAAAACACTAAAATCAATAAACCCGTTTCTAGATAGTAACCATGTTTTAAGAATGAACGGAAGATTAGCAAATTTCAACGTACCATACGCTGAGCGATACCCGATCATCTTGCCATCTGGAGCACCTGTCGTGGAATTAATGCTACAGGATATACATACAGTAACTTTACACGGAAAAAATAAAATCATGTTAGCTGACATCTGAAAATTGTTTTGGATCCCCAGGGTTCAATCCAAAATAAAAACCATTATCTATAAATGTCAAACTTGCTTTTTACAAAAAAAGGAAAACTTTTCATAAATAATGGGAGCATTACCCATAACAAGAGTCACTCCTTCAAGACCATTCACGCATATTGGAGTCGACTTCGGAGGACCTCTAACCTTAAAACAATACAAAGAGAGATGTAAGAGATTCGCAAAAGGATATATTTGTTTATTCGTCTGCTTCTCCACAAAGTCCATTCATTTGGAAGCCGTTTCGAGTCTAGAGGGGCTTTTCGACTGTTTTACCCAACACGGTATTCTTTGATAACGCTACGAATCATCAAGCCGTGGCAAACTTTTTAAACAAGGAATACAAAGCAGCAATTGGCAAAGCAGTAACTGAAGCCCTTGAATTCTGCAAAACACGGCAAATAAAATGGGAATTTAACTGTCCGCCGTTGAAACCGTTTTAAACTCTAGACCCTTAGCCGCATTAAATCCGCAAGATTTCACGGCATTAACACCTGGTCATTTTCTAATAGGGGAGTGCCTTCTGACTCCACCAGAACCGTCTGTGGAAATTAGCAACACCAATGATCTAAAACGGTTAGACTTAATAAATAAAATAAAACTGACTTTAGGATTCGATGGAAGAGTACCTGCAACAGCTCCAAGCAAGAATGAAATGGAGATTTCCATCCGAAAATCTCAAGGTCGGTGATTTGGTGGTGTTGAAAGACATGAACACACCGCCACAAACATGGCCGTTCGGAAGAGTCGTGGAGATCAAGAAAATTCGGACACTTATGTTCTGGTGTGCGGAAAAAAGAACCAACGGGACATATGAGAGCCCTATAACTAAGTTATGTCTTTTACCGTATCAACGACATTACAGCGAAAATTTTAACTCAAAAATGTTCCAACAAGGTTCATTAGAGCGTAATGTTTAAACAATTTTTATATTCTTATATTTAATAGCAATTTTTAAATCTTTCTTGTAATCTTTAAATCCTGTTATCTTGTAAGGTAAATATTGTAATCTTGTCAATCATTCACGTAAAAAAAAAAAGCCACAACAAACTGTTTACCAAATTATTGAAGAATTAAGATAATATGGACAAAAATTAATATTACAATTATTAGAGCTCCAGAATGCAACCTGCAGTTGGTTCTGGCTCACCACAATCAAGTTAAAGTTATATAAATGACGCAGCGGATCCCACAACACTGATAAAAAAGGGCTGTCACCCATCCAGCAAAATCCAATAAGACAGTAAACGAAGGGGACACTCTTAACGAACGGTAGATACTGCCAAACATAGCCAAAGTCACCACTATAAGTATCATATTGTAACAAGGAGGTTAATCCCGCCAATCTAAAACGGCAACCTCCAACATTCAAAATTATATATACTTATCAAACACCAAAAGAAAACATTACACCTTTGTATCACTTACCAAGCAAACTCAAATATCATACGTACATAAAAAAAAAAGAAAAAAAAAAACAATACTGTAATCAAACAAAGAATTTTGTCAAGAATCGAACAAAAAAAAAATTAACTTAACTTGAGTCAATAAAAGTCAATTAACAAATGAATAAATTACAAAAAATTCTATTTGTCGTGATATATTTTTTTTCATTTAATATAATCATTACAAATTAATATTAAGTTAAGGATTAGCTCGGGCGCAGTTAATCGCTATTGAAAGTTTGACTGTCCTGTAAACTTTGTTCCCCAAATTTTGATATCCGACTTTGTTTAATAAAAAAATAGAATATTATCCTATTACCTTCAAACATTTTTGAAACAAAAAATGTTGGAAACTAATTTTTTCCTTTAAACCGAAATCGACTCTTGCTATTTGTTAAACTTTTTGTTTAATGTTTGTTGTGTTTGCTTATTTTTGTTGTTATTTATTGTTAGTAATAATAGTATTGATAATAACAATTCAATTAGTAGATATTAAACTACCTACATTTAAAGGATTTTTTCAACTGTATTTTTGCATTTTTTTTTCATTTTGTTGTATTTTTTATTTTATTTGTTTATAAGTTTTAATTTCTATATTTAAAATCATTGCTTTTTATTTGAGCTAAACAAACCTTAAATAAATAAATAAATAAGTAACTTTTATCAAATAAAATCTGATGTGTAAACATAAAATAACTTACGCTAATCAATGTGGTGATGGTTAGCGTAATGATTTTAAAATAAAATAATAATGTAAAAATAAAAATTTTTAAAATATACTTTTATCGAAACCAAACTAGCCCCCTGAAAAGTAGAAAATAAAACTAGTGGTGGATGTTGAGCATCTAGAATTACTATAAGATAAAACACAAAAGTATGTAATGAATCTTTCGACTCGGCTGAGGTACTGAGGGGATGTAGGGTGATCAAATGTGAGAATCAGTACTCCAGGGATTTTCTTGGTGAATGCATTGCTAACATAAGCAATGCTTTTGACGGCTTGAAGCTCAAGCTAATTAACGCCAAGGAAATTCCCAGAGGACCAAGGGCTCGCATATGGTTACCCACAATGAATATAGGCAGAAGAGAGCTTCTCCAATGCCTAAAACTTCAAAACCCTCAGATACCGATGGATGACTGGTCAGTCATAAAAATTGAGGAACCAGCTAAAAACAGTATGATCTGTCTAGTGTCCATCAATGAAGAAAGCATTGAGACACTAGAAATGGCGGACTGTAAAGTTTGGTTTGGTGTGAGGCATGCGAAGGTAAAAATTTTCAAAGATAACCGTACAGACGATGGGGTTGTCGATGAAAATGATGATACCAAGGAAGATGCCTCACCAAATGAACCACAACAACAAATAACGACACAGGAGAAATAGCACAAACTCAAGCTGATGTTAAAGGTAAATCAAATTAACTTGAGGCACTCTAGGTGCGCCTCGGATAATTTGATGATTTTCCTCCGTGAGGAAGATATTGACATCAGCTTGATTCAAGAACCTTGGGCTAAGGACTCGGCCTTGCTGGGTCTAAACGACAGCCAATATAATCTCTTTTATAAAAAAGACAGTGCCAATATCATGTATTCTAATTAAGAAAAACATATATGCTTTTATCTGTTCTAGCCTCAGCTCCTCTGATTTGACAGTAGTCAAGTTAGACCTTACAAATGGAAAATCGGTATTTGTGTTCTCGGCATATATGCCTCCGATGAACCTGCACCACCCAACAAGGTGGTACAGCTTACATCGATGATCAACAAGAATAAGGCCGACTTGGCGTGAGGCTGCGATGCAAATGCAAGACATTCGCTTTGGGGAAGCTCGGAAAATAACGAACGAGGTGAGTGTCTTTTTGATTTTATTTTAAATACTAATCTTTATATAGGTAATGTCGGCAACAACCTTTATTTTTCCAAGCTCGGAAAACTTTAATGGATGGAAAGAAGTTTTCGACATTACCTTGGTAACAAACAAAAACACCCTCGGGATAGATAACTGATTGGTATCCGATCTGAACTCTTTTTCTGATCATAGATGGATTACCTATAATATAAACCTGGAATCCGAAACCCAAAAACCATTCAGAAATCCTAAAAAAATTGACTGGGATAAATTTACTCAAGTATTTCAATCAAAACTACGCCAAATACCTGACTTGGAAGTACAGTCAACCTTAAAAATTGATCATCAGGTTAAAACTTTCCAGAAAGCAATGAATGTTGCTTTCAAAGTCTCGTATCCAATCAAATACATCAAAAAAAAATCCCTCCTTGGTGGAATGAAGACTTATCTAATCTTAGGAAAATGACTAAAGTAATCTTCAATATCTGTCACAAACACAAATTCTGGCAGCCATACAAACACTGCCTAAAACTCTATAAAAATTCCATTAGAAAGGCGAAGACGCTATCTTGGATGGATTACTGTCAATCAATTGAAAGTACCAGGGACTCTGCAAGACTGGGAAGGATACTATCCAAGGTCCATTCAAATTCCTCTTATAACATTACAATAATTCTTCTAATTTTAATTAATTACAATTTTATTCTACAAATTTATTAAAATTATTCTCTATTATCATTTGAATGTACTGCCTACCTTTATAACAACTATTGCTATTACTATTAATATTTATTTATATCACTTAAGTCAGTAGATTGAAATAAATAAATAAATAAATAAATATTAAAAGAAAGGATGGTACTTGGACGGAGTCTAGCGAAGAATCCCTGGAGCCCTTATTAAACACACACTTAACAGGATGCGGAAACCAATTTAGCGAATCCGAAATTCCTGATGATCTGGGTTCCACATCCTTTAATGAATTGTCATCCATTATCACGGAGGAGAAAACTAAATGGGCCCTAAATAGCTTCCCTCCGTATAAATTATCTGGCCTTGACGCGATACTGCCCATTATGCTCCAAAAGTTGTAAGATAAAGTAGCACCATGGTTGGTGACAATCTTCAAAAGTTGTATTGCACGTAATCATATACCCGAAGCATGGAGACATGTTCGTGTAGTATTTATTCCCAAGGCGGGTAAGAGGGGTCACGAATTTTCCAAGGACTATAGACCGATCAGTCTATCGTCCTTTGTACTTAAGACCCTCGAACGCATTTTGGATTACCACATTATACCGAAAATGGGTATGACGCGCCTATCCAAATCTCAGCATGCCTACCTCAAAGGAAGATCAACCGATACGGCTCTTCACGAGGTAGTGCGCACGATAGAAAAAACCATTCACTACAAACAATATACTTCAGCCACGTTCATAGATATTGAAGGAGCTTTCAATAATGTTGGAACGGAAACCATTAAAAATTCTATGATCGACTTAGGTGTGAAAACATGCCTTAGTCAGTGGATTTAATCCATGCTTGAATCGAGAGTCAACCAAGCAAATATGGGACAATTAAGTTTAACCAAAACTGTAAATAAAGGAACACCCCAGGGAGGTGTCATCTCTCCGTTACTCTGGTTATTAGCTATAGATAAAATATTACTAAACCTTGAAAAAGACGGGATTAAAGTGGTTACGTATGCAGATGACGTATTTTTCTGGTATCGGGGATCTATCTCTCCATGATCAGTGAAATCGTGGCACGTGCTCTTGGTAGGATTAGTACATGGGCGCAGCGGCCGGACAAGTGTTAATTCCGCCAAAACTGATATGATGCTCTTTACCACAAAAACTAAGATACCAACCTTTAATCTCCCGAAGATAAACGGTCAAACACTCAAACTCACTAATAGTGCCAAATACTTAGGAATCATACTTGATCCTAAGCTCAGCTGGAAACTAAACACAGAAAATAGAATCAAGAGAGCGAGTATAGCTTTCAACACATGCAGTAAAACCTTGCTATGGATGAAGATGTTGCTATGGATGTGCACAACTATGTTACGTCCTATTCTTACATACGGATCGTTAGCCTGGTGGCCAGCGGTAAATAAGACATACAATATTTCCAAACTTCAGAGAATACAAAAAGCGGCGGGAATTGGAATCACAGGTGATTTGTGCTCGTACCCTATTGACGCTCTAAATGTGATCCTGAATCTCCTTCCTCCCGATTTGTACATAAAATACGTTGCATCCTGCAGTGCAGTCAGACTAAGAGAAACTGGCTTCTGGTATTCCAGACCATATGGCGATGATAATATCATAGGCCAGTTTTGAAATGAACTTCTGCCAAATACAACCGATTATATCACCTCTAAACTGAACTTCAACAAAAAGCTTAAAGTAGGTTTTCCTGCCAGGGCCGATTGGAAGCGTGGTTTAAAGAAAAGGAATATAGGAATTTTCACTGATGGGTCTAAAATGAACTGTGGAGTAAGTGCAGGTAATTTCTCAGAAGATCTGGAAATATCAAAATCTTATGATCTCCCTAAATACGCTAGTGTTTTTCAAGCAGAGTGCTTGCAATTAGGGAAGCGCTTAAAACCCTTAATCACATTCATACGACCAAAACAAAAGTCACCATTTTCGGGGATAGTCAAGCCGGTATGAAAGCTTTGGTGGCGGACACTATCTGTTGTCTAAACTGGTGGAACAATGCCGAAACGAAATTGGAAAATTTGATAACCGGTTCTCGATCTCTCTACTATGGGTCCCTGGTCACAGTAACATAGATGGAAATGAGAGAACCGAGGAACTGGCAAGGTAAGGTTCCAATCTCGACAGGCCCCTTGAGGAAGATATACACTGTCCAATGAGAGTCGTCAAGGAGCGCATCCATTCATACTTTGGGGCCAGAGCAAATGAAAAGTGGCATAGACTAAATACCTGTGCGACCTCGAGGAAAACATGGCCCGCGTATAATATTAATAAAACCAAATAACTCTTAACCAGGTCCCGTACTGATATAGCAAGAGTAGTAGCCATCAATACGGGTCATTGGCCAATAGGAAACTACGCTGCCAAGCTAGGTATTCCTTTCACTCCCCACTGTCGCAGCTGCAAGGTTCAGAATGAGGCAGAAACTCTTCAACTCTTCCTTTGCAGCTATCCAGCATTAGCTAGAGTCAGACGCCGGACCTTAGGTGAAGCTTTCCCCAGCAATATAGGTTTTATCGCGGGAAGCAAAATAGGAGATCTGATCAACCTTCTTAATCTCACAGGGTGGCTCTAGTACTGAGTCCCTTGGGAGAGTGAAGATAAGAGAACGACCACCTATAACAACTGACAACACGAAATAGACAAAAACCTCCTTAACACATATATGTTTCTTGCTCACACCTGGTGAGACAATAATATGTTTTAAGCTCTTCGAATGCATACTAAATTTCATAATTTCTCATCGAATTATTATTTTTTTTTATAATTAATATTTTTTAGCATGGCTAAATTTTACTCGTACGAAACATGATTACTATACAATGACAAATACAATACTTATTTACAGATGACGAAATAACTACTAGCTATACCTTCTTTAAGATTGCCGTATATGAAAATTAAAATGAGAAAGAAAGAGAACACAGCATATGGTTGCCAAAATCACCCTACCAGTCCATCCTATTTAGTATATTTATTTACAACTTTTGTATTATTATCAAAATTTATATTGTTTCGTTACATTCTATGACTACTTTTATAAAAAAGTCGTGACATTCCCTTACATAAACTGTATGCGTGAAAAAAGAGACAAAAATAAGATAATATTCGTTAGTATATAACAATACTTACAAATAAATGGAAATGAAAAATGATAATTGCCTATGTTTTTGCCTAAGATTTTCCTTTTTTTTTCAACTAATAAAACTATATAAATTTAATATCAAAATAAGGTTTAGAACTTGATCTTTAATTATATAAAAAAATATTACATAAAATATATTTTAAAATTTAAAAAATTGTTAGTTAAAGAAAAATAGTGAAAATAGAAATAGTGAATTTGTAACGTGGTAAAATAATTTGTAATGTGAAACTGCATGACAATATTTTGGCATACAATTTTTAAAAAAATTATATTAAAAATAGATTTTTTTTTTTTTTTATTATCTCTATGATTATATTACAACTATCTTATAAATTACTAATAAGCAAAAGGCGTATTAAAGATAACAAGTAAAAATTTTTGAAAATGTACAAATGGCTTGTGAGGGACGATTCCACTTGTCGACCCTTTATATTAAAAATTAATTAAACTAATTTTAATATTAAATATTTATGACTCTACAGTTACTTACAGAAAAGAAAAAAGAAAATAGTAAAAGAAATATAATATGAATTTGACCTTAGTTTTAGAATCTACTTAAAAGATGGCCTGAGGCGTTTTAGTCATCTTATATGGGCGGTATTCAGCAGGTCAGCTGCCAGTTGGTTTGGATGGAGCTGCAATCTTTCGTGGTATCTTTTGCTGGTCTTTGTCACCACGTCTTTCACGGAGAATATGTTTAAATCCTTTCTTATATTTGAATTGCTGACGTACCAAGGGGCATTGACAATTGTACGAAGAGCTTTGGCTTGAAACATTTCAAGGATTTCGATGTTAGAGTTGCTAGCTGTACCCTATAACTCAATTCCATATGTCCAGATGGGCTTTAGGATTGTCTTATATAGCAACACCTTGGCCTCCAATGAAACGCATGAGCGACGTCCCATAAGCCAATGCATATTCCTGAACTTAGTTCTTAAATGCTTATTTTAATTGAGAATGTACTTCTGCCACGTTAGTCTACGGTTCAGATGCAAGCCTAAGTACTTTATCGAATCTTCCTGCGGTAAAACTTTGTTGTTTAGGGTTACTGTCAGACATGTGCTCCTTCTGGTGGTAAATGTAATATCCACCGATTTGGATTCGTTAGTTCTTATTCTCAAAATTTTTAGCCATTGTTAAACTTTGCTTAATCCCCTTTGAAGGTGCTGTGACGCCAGCTTTGGGTCTTTATTTGATGACAATATTGCTGTATCATCTGCAAATGTAGCCGTCATCGTGTCTCCGCTCGTAGGAATATCAGCAGTGAGTGTATAATAAATACAACATGGGACCAATCACACTACCTTGTGGTACTCCTGAGTTTACATTAATTGGTAAACTATACGCTTCTCCATATTTGACTACAAATTTTCTGTTCGCTAGGTAAGATTTTAGAATTAAGTAGTAATGGTAAGGTAAAAAGGTTTTTAATTTATGAAGAAGTCCTTCGTGCCACACCTTATCGAACGCTTGTGTTACGTCGAGAAATGCAGCCGAGCAGTATCTTTTTTCCTCGAAGTCTTTATTGATTTTATCCACTATGCGATGAACTCGTTCTATTGTAGCATGATTCTGCCTGAAACCAAATTGATGACATGGGATCAAATTTTTTGATAACAGGACTGGTTTGAGTCTGCTTATGAAGAGTTTCTCGAAGAGTTTAGATGTGATTGGCAGTAGACTAATCGGTCTATATGATTGTACCATGGTTGGATCCTTCCCTGGTTTTGAAATTAGAATAATTTGGGCCATTTTCCATTGGTCAGGAAGAGAGCAGATTCTTAAAATTGCATTGTAAATGTAGGTGATGATTGCGTGTCCCTTATGAGGTAATTCTTTAAGTATCTTGCCGGTTATTCTGTCATGTCCTGGGGACTTTTTTATGTTTAATTCATTTTTTATTATTTTGATCACTTCACAAATGGTAAATTTTTTTATTGGGACATCTAATTGCAGTGACACGTCTAGAAATTTTAATTTTTAAAATTTTTTTATTATTTTGATCACTTCACAAATGGTAAATTTTTTTATTGGGACATCTAATTGCAGTGGCACGTCTAGAAATTTTACTATTTCATGGTTTTCTTCATCGGTAATTTCACATTCATATGGTTTGAGGGTTTGTTCAAGGTGTTCAGCAAAAGTCAGCGCTTTTTCATTGTCCGATCTTGCCCAATCACCGTTACTTTTTTTAATTGGCGCAGTATGTTGTTTTGGGCGTATCATCAGTTTTTTAATAGCTTTCCATGGAGAATAGTCTGTAGCTTCGGTTGGAGCTAAGTTTGCCAGATATTGCTTTATTTCATAATTTTTAGTATCGATCAGCATTATCTTTAACTCTTTTGTTGCTTTGTTAAGTTTTCTCTTGCCTGATGGTGCCCTAGATCTTTGCCATATTTTACGTAGTTTCCGTTTTTCTTCAATTTTATTTTTGACTGCCAATGGACATCTTTGTTGATGTTTATTCTGATTTTGAGTTGGCGTAGCTTCGTATGCTGCTCTTGTTACTGCAATATCAAAATTATTTATTGCCCCGGAAATATCTTCCTTTGTTTTCAGTGGAACATTCAGCATGATGTTTTCGTCCACTAATTCCCGAAAACGATCCCAGTTTGTGTGTTTTGAGTGTATTCTTTCTTCAGGATGTTTGTCGATGACCTCCGTGGATCCAGTTATTATTATAGGAGAATGATCTGAAGAGAGATCAAGACATGAATCCGCCTTCCAGTGTTTTTCATTAATTCCTTTTGTAATGCAAAAGTCAATTAAGTCAGGTTTTTTGCTGCGATCACTTGGCCAGTATGTTGGTTGACCCGTTGATATATAACTAAGTATATATTCCTCCATAGCCATATATAACTGCCTACCCTTATAGGTTATTAGTCTAGAGCCCCAAAAGGTGTCTTTTGCATTATAATCTCCACCTACGATAAATCTGGATCCAAACGTTTTGAAAAATTCTAAATATTGAATTTTTGTGATGCTATGTTTAGGTGGACTGTATATTGCAGATATTGTAGTTGGTCCGGTTCAGTCTTCAATCACAATGCTAGTTGCTTGGATGTGATCTTTAGACAAATTTTGAAGCTCGTGATGTTTGATACATTTTTTAACGATAATAGCGGAACCTCCATGAGCGGAGCCGTCTGGATGTTTGGTGTCATAAGTTATGTAATTTCTTATTTTGAAGTAGCTTCTATCTGTAAAGTGAGTTTCAGAGATAAGTATTATGTCCAGTTTGTGTGTTTTGATGAATGCTTCAAGTTCGCGTGTATATTGGACTAGGTCATTCGCGTTCCAAAGTGCAATTTTTAATAATTTGGCCATAATTATATTTTGGAGACGAGTGTTGTTAGCAGATTTAACAACGGACTGATCTGCCCCACTAGGTCTCTCATCATCGTCATTAGCACGCCAACGTCGTTTTTCTGCTTTTGGTTTGCATGCTGGTGCTGCTGAGTACATCCTCCAGCCATGGCTGCATATGTGATGTTAGGTTGAGTTGGATTGTGACAATTGGTACTGGTAAAGATAAAGACGGTTCAGAAGATGTTACTGGAACCGTTTTTTGTTGTTTTGTACGTAGTGCAGGAAAATTCTTTTTTTGTAACTCTTTGTAGTGTTGACAACCTTTGAAGTTAGCTGGATGATTACCAAGGCATAATACCCATTTGACATTATTATCTCTGGTTGCTCTTTCGCAGTTTCTCGTTTCGTGCTCACCTGCACATTTGACGCATCTAGGATCTTTATTACAGAAATTATGAGTGTGTCCGTATTGCTGGCATTTTAAACATTGAGGTGTGTCTCTTTTTTTGTGGTGCTTCGAAGTTTACTATTGCTTGCAGTATACAATTTATATTGTAGATATCTTTGTTATTTTTATTTGGGAACAAACCTACATAAAATAGAGGAAGTGTATTTCCATCTGATCTTTTTTTAATGTTGTATATGCTTACTACCTTATGGTTTAGAGATTCTAGTTATGCTTTTATGTCAGAAGTTGCTGTTGATGGATGTAGACCTCTTAGTACAACTCTTAAATTTCTTTCTTGTTTGAGCGTATAAGTATGAAATTTGGTATTTTTCTCTGCCAGACTTTTCACCAATTGTCTATAGTCCTCAGGATCTGAAGTTTGGATTTTTACCTCATCCACACTTAGTGTTTTTGTACAGTGTTCTGCCTTACATACTTGTAGAAGTACTTGGTTCAATGGGTTGATATTTTGTACCCCTGAGACATAAATAGGTGGTGGTTTGATTGGCTTTACTATTTTAGTTTAGGCCTCTTCTTTATCACTTTCTACATTTTCAACATTTTCAAGCTCGCTGAATCTATTTGTTGAGTTTGTATCATTAAGCCAATAATGTTTTAGCTTTGATTGTTTCGATCTTGGTAATTGCTGCGGACTGAATCTTTTTCTTTTAGTGTTTTTTGGATTTATAACATTGCTGTCATCTGAACTTCTAGCATTGCTGCTTATGATATTTGTTTTCTTTTTATAAGTTACTAACTTAAGCCCGCCTGAAGCAATATCGATTTGTTCTTTTGGTTCATTACATAGCGTTCCCACTGCTTTTATTTCAGATTGGTGTGTGAAACTGCTTTTAGCTTGATTGCGGGATACGAAAAGTTCCTGTTGAGCTGCCTGATATTGTTTTTTTAGATCTTCGTGTTGAATTAATAAATGTTGAAATCTCTGGTGTATGTCTTCCTCGTTTGTCATTGATGTTTTTCTATTCATGATGACCGGATCTGAGGTCAACTCCTCGACATTTTTTGTTGGAATAATATTTTCTGTGGGAGGAGTTCTCGACAGTGGCATTTATATATAATAACACTTTATATTTTATAATGATTATGATATTTAACGCAATAGTATAATACAATTATATACATAAACCATTCCAACTTGTTTGAATATAATTAATATATATATACAATATATATATATATGGTTAGGTATATATATACAATTATATCAACCTATATGTTATATATACTAGTTATTAGGGTGTAAGAAATTAGTTATAATTTTATTTATAAAATATTTAGTATATAACTATTCTAAAAATATTGTTAATTGATAAAATAATACTTAGAAAAATTATATTTTATATCAATATTAATTTCTGTTTTTTTTTTTTTTGTCCAAAGATGTCGCTCCTTCACTATCCACGATGGTAACACTGATTTAATTTGATTAATAGTGTATAACACTTATGGATATTGTTGATGGTATATCTGGCAGTTGGTTTGTGGATTTATTTAGTGCCGGTTTATAAAAATTTATAAAAATTTATAAAATTTTTTACGCGGTTTAATTAGTTTAACTTCGCGGTTCTTTTTCTTTACTTTTACTTAATTTTACCTTAACAAAAGCACAAATCCAGAACACGTCCGCACTGGGCTGAGTGTAATTATTGTAAATATTAAAAATAGATACAATATTTTATTTCCAGTAATGTAGTAAATTTTACTCTCTTTTGATATTTGTTTATTTTATATTTTTAAGTTTTGAATTTTAGTTTTAATTAATTTACTATAATTGTAATGAATTCTAATATTTAATAAAATATAATAAATGAAATGAAATGATGTCAGACTTTCGACCTAGCAATCGGAGGGAGTCTATTTCCACACAAAGATATCCACAAATACACATGGACAACACCAAACGGGATCTCAAGAAATCAGATAGATCACATATGCATCAGCAAGAAATGGAAACAATCAATGTTAGATGTGAGAAATAGAAGGGGAGCAGATATACACAGCGATCATGAATTACTAACTGGGGACTTCAGAATGAAACTAAGCCAACAAGGAAGAGGCAGAAGAAATAGAAAGAAGAAAATAAATATAAACAACTTAAAAAATCCGCAAGTAAGAGCTGACATAGTTACGGCGTTACGAGAAAATATTAGAAATAATAGAGAATACACTTGGGAAGAGATTCTGGAAATTTACAACCAAACAAGCGAACAAAATCTTGGAATTTCACAACCACAAAGAAAAATCTGGATAACCGATAACACATGGGCCTTGATTAAAAGAAGAGGTGAAATGAAGAAAATGATAAACAACAGGATGGCATCAAGAAGAGAATATGAAGAAATAGCGAAAACAGTAAAAAGAGCAGCAAGAAGAGATAAAAGGAAATTTCTACAAAATTTAGCCAGAGAAGCAGAAAAAGCAGCACAGCAACATAACCTGAGAGAATTGCATCGCATAATCAAGAGCTTAACAAACCAGTCGGAACAACAAAACAAACCAATTAAAGATAAAAATGGTGCGCTCATCACAAGCTTAGAGGATCAATTAAAGAGATGGAGAGAACATTTCCAAGAACTGAGCAACGAAGAAAGTACAAATAATGAAGCAGACATAAGAAACAGAGACAATGAAAATATCTACCCAACTGAGGGACTGCCAATATCTACTCAAGCTCCAAATATAGAAGAAATCAAAGCTACAATCAATATCCTGAAGCACAACAAAGCAACAGGTGAAGATGGAATTCCAGCAGAAATAGCCAAACTGGACCCTGACTTATTCGCAAAAACAATTGAACCCCACATCAGGAAAGCATGGATAGAGGAAAATATACCACCATCATGGAAGAAAGGAATGATTGTCAAGATACCTGAGAAAGGAGACTTGGCAAATTGCAGCAACTGGAGAGGAATCACGGTTCTAAATACTATTCATAAGATAATAGCAATTATTATGAAGAAAAGATTAGAAGAAGTACTAGAACCAATACTACGGAAAGACCAGGCAGGTTTCAGACCAAACCGAAGCTGTGTAGACCAGGCAAATACTTTACGGGTCATAGGTGAACAATCAGTAGAATGGAATGCCCCACTATATCTACTATTCATAGATTTTAAGAAAGCATTCGACACAGTCAAGAGATGCGCAATATGGAGAACACTTACAAAGAAGGGAGTTCCTGAAAAAATCATCAACATCATCAAAGCGATGTATAAAGATGCAGAGACAACAGTTCAACACAGAGGTAAGATCAGTGATCCATTCTACACCAATATAGGAGTTAGACAAGGATGTCCACTATCTCCACTTCTCTTCAACACAATACTAGACGACATTCTAAGAGAAGTTTGCACTGGAATAAACGGAATAGAATGGGATCTCTTCGGAAACTTAGAAGACTTAGATTACGCAGATGATGTATGCCCCATATCAAAAAATCAAAGGGACCTACAGAACAAAGTCAACAGATTACAGGAAGAAGCAAAGAAATCGGGACTGGAATTAAATATCGAGAAAACCAAAGCAATGAGGACAAACAATAGTTATAGTGAGCTAATAACAGTGAACAGTGGACAACATATAGAATACGTAGAAGAATTAAACTACCTGGGGAGCATTATAACATCAAGAGGAGGTGCAACAGAAGATGTCAACAGCCGTATAAATAAGGCAAGAAGAACATTTGGGAGCCTAATGAAGATATGGCGGAGCAACCAAATATCGAGAACAACAAAGCTAACAATATTCAGAGCATGTGTTAAGTCAACATTAATATATGGCAGTGAAACGAGCCATGTTGACTTCGGTCAGAATCAAACAGAAGCTACAAGTATTCATCAACAAGTGCTTGAGAATTATATGCAGAATATTCTGGCCGGCAAGAATTAGCAACGAGGATTTATGGATGATAACTGGAGAAGAACCTATCAACAGACAGATAAATAGGAAAAAATGGAAATGGATAGGTCATACACTAAGGAAATCAGAAAATGATATAGCAAGAAGAGCTCTAGAATGGAATCCACAAGGACAAAGGAGACCCGGGAGACCATACAACACATGGAGACGCACAATCGATCAAGAATTAACAGTCAACAATTATACCTGGGACGATATTAAGGAAGTAGTACTCAACAGAGAGGAATGGAGGTTCACTATCGAAGCCCTATGCTACCACGCGGAGTAATAGGAGAAAAAAAAAAAAAAAAAAAAAAAAAAAATGAAAATAATAAAAAAAAAAAAAAAAGGCATAAATATTTTTTTTTTATGGGGCAAAGTCTTTTTTAAATCAATTTTTCTATAATAAAATATCAAATTATATAATATTTTGTTTTTACTACTCGATCTAAAAAATACAAAATTTTAATTTCTTTTTAGAACAAAACTCGAAAAAAAATTATGTTTTTCAGTTATTTAGACTTAAAAAATCAGGTCCCTATTTTTCCTATGCTACCTGAATCAATAGGTTTATAATTTAAACTTACTTTTTATGTTTTATTATTTCTTATTTTTTTATATAACTTTTTGTTATTTCTAATGGTTTTTATTCAAATATTCGTAATTCATTCTACTTTTCTATATTTTATTTTATTTTTATTAAAAATTTCAAATCTTTTTATATTTTTTTTTCTTTCTTCTTCTACAATTAAATTAAATTAATTCTTTTACAATTAAAAATAACATTATATCAAATAATACAATAATTTTATATTGTTTTTCCCCATTAATACTATTATACCAGTTATTTTAATAAAATAAGACCTTCGTCTCTTGCACTATGGCAATAGAATGTCTTTATCTATTTCATTCAGAACTTGAAGCTTAAAATTGAATATTTGAGGATATATTACGTACAAATTTTTTGATTGATTTTTTTTATTTTCTAATATGTATATATATTTGTAGCTTATAATATTTGTATTAATCTTCTACTATATATATACTGTACATTTGGAACAATTATTAATTCTTAGTTCATAATTCAAAATGTTTTTTTAATGTTTTAATTGTTATTTAGTATAAGTTAAAAATGGAATCTGAATTATTTTAAATACTAACTTTTAATTTAAATTAATTATTAATTAGATTAAGGATTCATTGTACAACAAATGAATTTAATTTGTATGTATTCAAAATTTGTTACTAACTTTGTAATTCTGTTGAAATAAAGATTATTTTATTATTATTTTCATTATTACAAGTATAATGCCACTGCTAACCAACTGTAGTAAAGTGTGTGTGCAGTTTGAAAAGAATACATCGCTGTATTGTAGAGGTACTAATCAAAAATGTTTCAATCCTATTTCTGACATATTGTTTTAAAAGATTTAAAAACAAAAATAAAAATAAATTTAGCGTAACGAGTATTGACACCCCTGATTTTACAACCAATTATTGACACTGCTATTTTCATAAGCAATTTTTCGACATGTTTTAGAATTTTTTCCATTTTAAATTAATTTTTATTAAATATTTATCGTTTTATTTTGAATTTACACTTACTGCCGATTAATTTAAAGTTTAATTGTGTTTGAATTTGCAAAAAGTAAAAATCAGTTTTTAGTGATACAATTTTTGGTGGAAAATTTGCAGAATTTGATAAGGAATCAGTGAAGTAAATAATTGTTTTTTGTAATTTATTTTGAAAAGTTTGAATATATTGTGCATTAATTTAAAAGATAATAGTGTTTTTAATTATTTTTATAAAAAAACAATTAAGTTTTTTTAATTAAATACCTATAATAGGGATAGTGTCAATAGCTGGTTTATTTTTTAGGTCTGTCTTATTATTGACATAGGGTGTCAATAAATGTATTATATAGAAGTACAATTATTGTACCCATGACAATAATTGTACATTTTGCAGTGTCAATAAATGTATAATAATTTCTAGATAATACTTAACGCCAAGGAAAACTGGAAAATATGATGAAAAATGTATTCAGAAAGCTAATGATGCGTTGCAATATATGAAACACCGCGATCGACCTTTATTTTTCGGTTCAATTCCAAATTTGTTAAATCTCAACCTGGACTCCCAACGATATTGTTAAATAAGGAAGAAACGGAAACGGAAGATTTTTGAACCCGCAAATTTGGTTGAGAACCCCTGATTTAGTAACAGCAACCAGCGCAACAGTTTCATTCCAAAATATTACATTATGGTTTGACAATATTGAACAATATTTACAAAAAAATAATGGGAGATATATATTGGAAGATCCAACCAAACTATTTAATGGGGCCGAAACATTTGATTTCTCTGTCCAAAAACAAAAACGGTATTAGCAAAGAAAGGATACAAAAATATTTATGAAGTTGAGCGGCACTGCTAAATCAAATTTAACAGTGATGTTTTCATTTTCTGCTTCTGGAGATATTGTGCTTATGGTCATTTATCCTTACAAAGATTTGCCCGAAGAAATAATGAAATTAATGCCGAAAAAGTGGAGTCTTGGTTTAAGTGGCAATGGATGGATGACCAAGGAAGTTTTCATGAATACATATCCTAGGTTTTCTATCCATTTTTAGTCAGCATGGGAGTGAAATTTTCTATAATTTATTTAATTTTACACAAAAATTGTATAAGCTATATGCTACGTTCCTGACCGAAATAGTATATAACACATTATCTGCTTCTAATGGTGAAAATCTTAATATGGAAGAGGATTCAAATTTAAGCTCGTACGACATGGTAACCTTAGAGGTAATTATTATTACTTTTACTTAATTTGTGTAAAAATAAAGTGTAAAGCTCAAAATTGAAAACTCTTTTAATTTAAATTTAAATAATAAACTAACAAAATAAAAGTGCTTAGAATTTTTCAAGCTAATTTTCCAAGGTAAGAGACAGCGAACCTCAAGAAATGGAGCTATTTGTTAAATCTTAGCAATCAGAAGTTTTGGAAGATTATTCGATTATAAATATTTCAGCTTCTGATGCACTTCATAAATTAAAAAAAATATTGGCATTCTTGAAAAATCTTCAGCAGAAGTATAGATAAATAAAACATTCACTATTCAAAATTATTTCGACTGGCCAATAACTCTTGCAAAGAAAGTCACCGCACAAATACAAAAAAAAGTCTTTTGTTATAACTTCACCCTTGTTGATTCAGGTTGAGACTATGAAAAAAGAACAAAAGTTTCTAAATATAAAAAACAACAAAATTCTGAAAGTAATTAAAACTACATTTCAACCTCAGAACAAGAAAAAGTGACAAAGAGCTCAACGAAAGAAGAAGATTACGTCAGAAAGCTTTTCTCTGAAGGTGAAACTTATATGATCTTGGGAATAATTTTATAGCGAAAGGTTCTATGTGCTACAAATGCACTTATATGTTTAATTTGCATAATCCTCGAATTGAGTGTCAGAAATTCCGGAAGGAATATCATCTTAAATGCCTCATGAAAATGAGTGCCATACATTCCCAAATACACTTGTTCATACAATTTCTAATTCATACAATAATTTTTAGATTTATTTGTCATCATTTTTCTAATAATAGGTAATAACTGAATTGTTATTTCAGTTTATAGTTATTTTTTTTGGGTTTTTTTTAAAGACTGAAATGAATTTTTATGTTTTTTCATTTATATAATTTTGTTTTATTGTTTTATTTTTTCAATTAAAATAATATTTAATCTTTAGATTATGTATTTATTTTGATAATCCTCATCATAATTACCTGCATGTAATTTTTTTCATTCTATATTAATGAGAATATTTGGGTGTCAATAATTGTACTTTTTGGTAGCGTGAATAATTGATTTGGGGTGTCAATAACTGTCTATTTGGAAGTATTTTTAAAAAACCCTTTTTTAATAATATACAATAAATTTTGTTATATTTTTTTAATAATAACAATTAAAAATAAGACCAAAAATTAATTTACTTCATTTCTTTTGTTAATATTAGGTCAAATAACCGAAAGAAATTCACTTAAAGTGAATTTTTTCTTATGAGTGTCAATAATTGTATCGTTTACGCTATATAAAGAAGTTAAACTTATTGAGAATAAGTACCTTAAAATTAGTTAAATAAGATATCTACCTAACTTCAAGTAATTTCGAGAAAGAGGGTATTATACTTATTATTATATTATGTAACAAAAAGTCAGATTCTTTAATCTAAGTGTAACTTTGTGTTATCTCTTATTTACACAATATGTCTCACACATTACTACTTTAATTTTTTATTAGGTTTTGTTTTTTCAAACTATGTACCTAGATATATTCTTACATTTTTGTCCACTCGGTTTTAAAAAAATTGAGAATCAAATTAAGGAGCTTCATAGCAGCCAACAAAATATTTTGAAAATATAAATAGTAATATGCATAGATAAAAAAAAATAAAATCAGAAAAAACAACAAAATAAGCAAAAATAAAATATGGGATATTTATTTTCATTATAATTTTTGTGGTTATAATTGAGTGAGGGTTAGAGAAATTGATTTTATACAGCTTATAGTAATGTCAAATAATCGTTAACTAAAAATTCCAACTACTATTTATTTAGATTAGGGGTCGCAAGCATGTAAATTTGTGAATTTGAAATTTAGTAGCGGATTCTCCCTTATTACTTTTAAGTGACAAACATCTGTCGCTTGCTTTAATATGAAAAAGAAAATTTCACAAAGGTGCATTCCAAATTTAGGTTTGGTTGCTAACAAAGAAAATTAAAAAAGTGACAATACTGATCATTTATACTGATAATAACTATCCAGGTACAGGTTCTAAATTTGTTGATCACCATATTATTATTGCAAAAGCGATGTTCTTGGATTACAAAAAAATTTTTTAAAATTTTATTAAGTCAATGTTTTTTTTAATTAATACTACATAATATTAGCAAATATTATTATTAAAAGTTATTTATTTTATTTTATAAGGAAAAAAATTAAAACTCTCAGTTATCACTCTTTTAACAGGTAGAAAAAAAAATCAGTTTGGCTTTTGCATTTTCATAAGAAAAAAAAAACAAATCAAGTACAAAAGAATTTTTTGGTAGCATATATAATTGCTAGTTCTTCTCTAGGTAACTGAGAGTAGTTTTTTTTCTGCGGTAGTTAAAGTACTACTTGTATACATAACTGGCTTTTCTTGACCTCCTATTTTATGTGGCAATACAGCTGCCACTCCATGCGGACTCGCATCCATACATACAACTATTGGTTTATTTGGATCAAACAATTCTAAAATATTTTCATCAGTCAATAACTTTTTTCTTTTTCAAATTCAGTTTAGCACTCCTTTGTCCAAGCAAATTTTACAATTTTATGTAATAAATTATACATATTACTAAGCTTTTCAGATAAATTCGGAATGAATTTTCTGTAATAGTTCAACAACCCTAAATATTACTGTAATGGTGGATTTCCTCTTCATGGACGAACGTCCGGGCAATTTTATTTCACACTATAAATGAAACACAAATACCATTAAGGAAAATTTTATGATTTGCTCTCAATACGCGAAGGACTAACATTTGTTATATAGTCTAAAAAGGTTGACGTTTGAAAATAAGTTTACATGCGTTGATATTACTTTTATTAAAAATATTGAAAATTTTGTTAAGAGTCAGTTATAATGGATTTACAACATTGTAATATTCGAAAAAAATATAATATAGCGCTTTGCTTCTATCTTCAAATATAAATAATTTGTTAGAAACAAAATAATCTTACATCAAAAAACAAAAAAACTATACTTCATATCTTTTTCTTAAAAAACCTTTGAAATTCTATATGTGAATGCGTTCATTCATAAATCGAGATAGCAATAAATATTTATCAAATAATTATATATTTATCCTTTTCTTTTACTTCGTCCTTCAGCCAAAATTTAAAATTATTTTAACTAAGAAATTGGATGAAGAAAATGTCCGGAGAGGATTTTTTGTGTATGGGTTGATAAAATAAATCTTTTTGATTGGTTAAAAAATTTGTCCGGACGTTCGTCCATTAAGAGGAAATCCACCTTAGCTCTGTTATATTCTTTGGACGTAAAACCAATTTGATTGCCTCAAGGTTTTTAATATTTGGACTAATTTTATTTAAAGTAAGCACGTGACCTAAGTATTCAACTTTTGTAACTAAAAATTTGCACTTATTGATATTTATTTTTACTCTGTGATCATTATATCATTTGGATAATGTTCTGTTCTAATATAATTATTTATAGTTACTTTACAGTCCATGCACAATCTAATACTTCCATCGGGCTTAGGTACACAAACTAATGGTGATGCCCATTCACTATATTTTACTGGCATTAAAATTTTTTCTTACACTAACCATTAATTTCTAATGAAACTTTTTCCTGTAACCTATATGGAGTTGTATATGTTTTATAAAAAATAGGACTACACTCTTTTAATCGAATTTCTGCTTAATACCCCATAATACTTTGATTTGGACCCTTGGACACAATGTAAGGTAATTTATTTTTCCTTTGATTTTTAATTCATTACCTAAAATAGAACATATTTTTAAAGTACAATTTTTTAATATTATATTATTAGACATAATCATCTATACATATCAATGAAACACATGCTCCTGTATCGAATTCCATACTAATTTGAATACCGTCAATATGCAATGAACATAGCTTCTGTACTATTTGAAATCTTCGAAACATTGAAAACTGAAATTTTCTTTCTTTTTATAACACATTGTAGCAGTATGTCTAATTTTTTTACAAAAATAGCATGTCCAATTTTTTGCAAGACAAGTATTTTCACTATGTGCTTTGCCACAACGGGAGCAATTTACATTTTGCTTTTTATGGACCATTTGCGATATATGATCTTTATCTTTTCCACTTTTAAATGTCTTATATTTTATGATATTCACCTTATTATTTGGAACTATTGATTTTTGTTCCTTTAGTGACATTTCCATATTCAATGCGATATCGCAACACTTTTCAAAAGTTTTAATTTCATCGGCTGAGAGCACTTGCTGAATTCTTTCATTTAGAAGGCCCACAATAAATTTATCGACCAAGGCATCTTCTGATGCTAAACTACGTAACTTAGCAGAATTTTGAATGCTGTATCTTGAACAAAATCTCCGAAACTGCATGTTTCAGGTAAATTTCTTAACCTTATTATATACTCACTGATGCTTTCACCTTCCTCTTGCTTCGCTCTTTAAAATTTGAAACGTTCAGCTCTTTTGTTAATTTTTGGTGAGTAATAATCTTCCAGAATTTTGATTAAATCATCAAAACTCTTACTACTAGGTAATTTGGGAGCTGTGAAGGATTTCGCCACTTGATAAACTTCTGCACCAACCATGGTGACAAAAACTGGAATTCTTTTGTCATCTGGTACACTATTTGCGATAAAAAATTGAGTTATTGTATCTTTGTAAGCAGTAAAACCATCACCAGGAACGAACTCATTTATATTTCCTACAAATACTCATTTATATTTCCTACATTATTTCAACCAGTTTTTTATCCTCATCGCCAATTATTATGAATAAAACAATCCTATTTTATTCTAATTTACTTTCACTTTATTTCTAATAATTTAAATTATTATCTTATTATTTAATTCTTATTTTTACTAAAATGTTTCTAAGACATTCTACTTAATCCCACGATACAGAATAACTGAACTAACAACCATTTTGAGAGGTATATAAACTTCAATATATTAATCTTACGATTACATTATAGAGTGACCAATTCTCTTAATTCAAATACATAACAAATAAAAATATATATTATTATACAAAATAATAATAAATATTATTATACAAAATAAGGTTATGATCTAATTAGTGGTAAAATATTGAAAGAATTGCCGGAAGAAGGTTATAAAATATTGATGTATATTATGAATGCTGTTCTAAAATGTGGCTAATTCCCATCCCTGTGGAAAATTGCTGAAATAATACTGATACCAAAACCAGGTAAACCAAGTTAAGAAATTACATCCTACAGACCGATTAACCTACTACCTAAATTTTTATTTATGACTTACATAGGTTTAAGACGAATATTAACGACATTGTTCGCTTTTCCCACAAAACTTTTCTTCTTTCTTTTTCTTTCCTTTCCTCTAACTATCCTTTCCTTTTCAAATAGTCAACGGTACGGCAAGTACTCAAAAGTTCAAAACCTAAGTTTTGGCTATGATATAAAAAAAAAACAAAAAAAAAAACGTACTTATCAAAACTATTTTAAAGACTATTCTTGGAAAGATTAAAACCGATTTCGGAAAAAAGCAATATTGTTCCAAAGCATCAATTCGGGTTCAGAAACGAACATCCAACTATCGAACAAATACATAGAATAGCATATATAATCAAGTTAAGTCTAGACGAAAAAAAGTTCTGTTCAGCGATATTTCTAGATATTAGTCAAGCATTTGATAAAATCAGGCATGAAGGATTGCTGTACACACTTAAAAAATGTTTCCACAGAACTATTATTTATTGCTGTGGTCATACCTTATCGAAAGACACTTTTTGGTGAAGCATCAAGGTGCCTATACACCAACTAATGAAATTATGTCAGGCGTACCACAGGGCAGCGTTTTAGGTCCTGTCTTATATCTCATTTACACTGTAGACTTACCAACAACTAATGAAACAACCACCACCACTTTCACTGATGATACGGCCATACTGGCCTCACATAGTAACCCAGTGCATCTTCAGAGATTCTGCAACAAAGCATAAACAAAGTTTAGCAATGACTACAAAGTGGAGAATCTAAAAAAGGGTGAATGGAGCAAAATCAACACATATCACATTTACACTAAAGAGAAAAACTTATCCAGTGGTTGTACTTAATAACGAAGTAATACCTAAAAAAGAGGCTGTATTTGGGCATGCACTTGGATAGGAGAATCACATGGAAAAGCCATCTTCATAACAAAAGAAAGCAACTGGGCTTGAAGATAAACAAATTGTATAAGATGATTGGCCGCAACTCGCCGTTGTCACTGGAAAACAAGATGCTGATTTATAAAGCTGTCTTGAAACCGATACATAAATATTGCAACATTACAGTGTTTCCAGTCAAAGCTATTAAGATTGATAGTTAGCGCGCCTTGGTTTGTCAATAATGATGTCATACATCGTGATTTGCAGGTGAGAACCATTAAGGAGGAGATTATAAATACAAGCGGAAAGTACCAGATAAGATTAGCTGCACATCCAAACTGACTGAAAAGCAGCTTGTTCGGTGCAAGTGATGTAAGTCACCTTAAGCGTCCTAGAACCCTGCAGCTACCCAATAGACAATATGAACAATCAAATGGGGGCCAAGAAATACAATGGAGTATAATGTTGACATCATGGGTGGTTGACCACTGGGTTATCTCATCTGCTATTCAGTGCAATTTACCTGCATAAAAAATGTCATACAAACTACTGAATGTCTCCTTCAGAGACAGATTGTAATGTTTCATTGGGTAATAAAAAAAAATAAAATCTTTAAAACTGCGTTCGTGTATAGAGAAAAAACAAACCAACAAACAAACAAACTTTCCCTTTTATAAGTATAAGAAGGTTATATTACAGTTCCACACTACACACATGTGGTTGGTTAAAATTATGTAGTTGGTAATACCATAGATTATATAATTACTATAAGATATCTAACACCATATAAGAAAATGTCACAATGAAATCAATTTTAGCAAAAAATTTATGTTGCTGAATTATTTGTTTCTAAACAATTATTGTTGAACAATTAAGTTTAAAATATTGGTTGTCAACATTCTTCAGTATTGTTCATCCCAAATGTAATGTATGATGTATGTGTAGTAATATAAACTGGTATGGTATATTAATTACACGCTATTTTGATAATGTAATTAGTTTTCTACATAATAATATGAATTTGGGTATACATAATCATATCATTTCTATTATTTTGGGAAACATTGAAAACAAGTGTTCAATTTTGAAATGAAATATTTTAATTTTTAAAGCGATGACCTGTATTTTTTTTCATAAATATGAAGAAAATTTAATTTTCTACAAAAAAGTCTGCTTGAAAGGTATCCGCTGAAAAACCGTTTGGGAGTTGTTAGTTGATTTACAATTCAACTTCCATAAATCTAAAAAAAATGTTGCCAAGATTTTGTTTTACGTAAAGAGAGAGAGAGATATTTTGTATTTCCTCTTCATCAACAATTCTTTTTCTATTATTGGGAGAAAAAAATTCAAAACATCATTGCACTCATCCCTCGCTTTACGGAAACTCTTTTTACGGAATTTCGGTATAACGGAATTGAAAAAATTAAAAATAAAGGTTTTCTCTGTTTACGGAAGAAACCTCTATTTACGGAAAATAGAAAAATCCTAAATTTTTTTTTTAAAGAAATCCTAGAAAAAATAGGCTTTTTTTATTTATGTACGCAATAATTTATAAGCATAATCGTAGTAGGCGATGCGATCTGTTTTTTCATACGTTTTTGTAAGCAAAAATTAATATTTGTAGTCACGTACTACGTAACGTAGTCACAAAATTGTTTTGTATTATGAAGGTCGATGTGCTGATATTACAGCAGCTCGTGAATATTACAACATTTTGAAAAATATTATTGAAAAAGGAAAATACGTTCCGGAACAGTTTTTCAACGTTGATAAAACTGGCCTCTATTGGAAACGTATGCCTGATAGAACTTTTATTTTTGTGGACGACAAAAGAGCGTTTAACATTTCTTCTTCGAGCAATGCTGCTGGGGGTTTGAAGTTAAAACCACACTTGATTTATCTCTCCGAAAATTCACGAGCTTTCAAAGGATGTAATAAACTCTCTTTGCCTGTTTTTTGGAGTTCCAATAAAAAGCTTTGATGACTTCAAGCTTATTCGAGAATTGGTTAAAAAATTACTTTTGTCCCAAAATGATATTATATTTGCGTGAGAAAAACCTTGTCAATAAAGTGTTGTTGTTAATGGACAATGCTCAAGGGCATTCTGCGACTTGTCTGAATTGTCTGATAATGTGAGGATTGAGTACCTCACTAAAATACTACAGCTTTGATTCACCCAATGGATCAAGGCGCGATATCTACATTCAAAGCTTACCATTTGCGTAGAACTTTTAAACAACTGATTGCTGCTACAGAGAACGAGTTGCACGATCGTGTTTCCATTAAATAATTCTGGAACTGTGTTTGTTTTCTTTCTTATTGAAAATGAAAATTTATAAAATATTTTCATAGTACATACATAATTGGTAGGTATATAGTACATATAAAAGTATTTGTACACCTTATGTACATAATTCCATATACATATTTAAAAAAAAAACTCGATATACGGAATTTCGATTTATGGACAATTTTTCGGGAACGAAATGCTTCCGTAAATTGAGGGATGAGTGTATTATTTCCATTTACATTACACATATACATTTATAGATTTAAATAAAATAAATCTATATAATAATATAATCATATATATAATAATATGTACTATATTTATACACAAAGATTATTTTATGTTAATATTCTAGGAATTATTTTCATTAAAACTATTTTGTATCTCAATAATGCGATACTTCTCGGATTTTTACCGATCTACAGTTATTTGCTTGCCTTAGTAATGAAATAAATTTTGGGTATCAAAATACTTTTATTTTCATCTGTGAATAATGCAATAAAAATAAAATTATAATATTCAAAAATAAAAGTAAAAATAGTTTTAAAACTAAAATATTACAAAATAAAAAGAAAATGCCAATATCTATAGAATTTCATACAAAATTTATAGAGGTACACAAGTACTTCGTCACCCTCGTGAAGGTGGTTTTTCAAAACAAGGGTAGATCTCGACTCCCAATGATTATGAAAATCCAAATCCTTTCAAATTAATAAAGTTACAACTTTTTAGCAGTTGTCAGAGAGTTTGAGCTCGTTAGCCTTTTCAGAACCATAGAATAATTTTTTTTTTTGTGGTTTGAAAATGGAAAAGGTACGTCATCAGTGAAATAAGTGTTGCACCCACATGTGTTCAGTAAAATTGAAAGTACTAAATAAGCTGACAAAATAGTACCAAGTTGTTGACGAAAGTATCAAAATGATAAATTGAAAACTAGATTAGACTTTGAATTGAGAAAATTCTCTCGACATTATCGGATGAGTGTGGTAAATACAGTAGTCCTTGTGTAATTCGATAAATGTTACTGAAAATACATTCATTCAATTCACTTTTGACTTCACCGATTTGATTTTTTGCTCCAAAATTCAGAAATAGTATTATTCCTATAAATCTTTTTAATTCTTCATACTAGGAATTAATAATTTTAGCATTTTGCTAAAATATCTGATAGCCGTGTAGAATTATTTCGCATCCAAAATTTCTACTTTTGAACCGCAATATAAATCGTCATCATTAAGATTGTTTTCATTTAAATTTATTAATTTAACAGACTTGGCGTCAAAAAATTTTTTGCTTATAAAATTTCTACATATTTTATAAAAATGAAATTTAACTCGTGGAATTGATATTATTAATTATTTTTAATATATACTAGTAGGAACGGCCCATGCTCACGCACCGTTTAATCATTTAAATGAATTTTATCACAAAATTATATCTTAACTTTTTTTCCCCTACGGAGGTGGCCCTAATATGTCAGAGCCGGCATGTAGATTTTTAGCCCTTTATGTCGTCCTCCACCCCTCAACTTAGTCGACCCTTTTGATAAAGACCAATAGGTTTGGGGGATTTATCTGCAGAAATTTTCTGAGGTTATGTAGTGCGTTTCCAACAGCCTGTGTCTCAGCCTTGAAAGAGCTAACCACTCTCCTACAACGTGTGTGGAAGTTTCTTCCTTCCAGACAGTGTGTACAGGTTGGGTCGTCACTTAGTGCTAGTCTACACATGTGCTTATTCATGTGGTTATGACCAGTAAGTATGCCCACCATCTTCCTGCAGTCTCCTCTATTAAGGGTTAGAAGAAGTTGGTTATTTTGGTGTTTATTCTTGGTGCATATATTTTGGAGACCCTGTGGCCTTCAATACGCTCCCAAAGAATATTTGCTTCCCTTTTCAGGGTGTTTTCTATTGATAGTTTAATATTACCAATAGATATACCAACGGCCTGTTCCGGGCCATAACTGTTTCCCGCCGATGATCTGGCTAGTTCGTCAGCCTTCTCATTTCTAGTCAGCCACTATCAGTTGTATCCTTATGAGGTTTAGGGCTTCCGAACATTCTCCCACCAATCTAGATTTGATGTGGTCACTTTCAAGAGCTTTTAAGGCAGCCTGACTGTCACTAAAGATTCTAAGGACTTTGTTAAACCATCTTTGCTCTTTTATTATATTCACTGCTGCGTTTATGGCAAAGACTTCAGCCTGGAAGACTGTGCAGTGTTTTCCAAGAAGAAACTGGAGTTCAAGTTGCTCTTTCTCAAAGAACACTCCAGCTCCCTCCAGCTCCCGCCAAATTTTGTGAATTTTGAAAAAACTCACTGTTTTATTTAATCCTACATTCCTACGTTTATTTGAAATAACTTAGTTACCCTTCAATTTTATATACATATTAATATATGTATATAATTACTATAAGATATCTAACACCATATAAGAAAATGTCACAATGAAATCAATTTTAGCAAAAAATTTATGTTGCTGAATTATTTGTTTCTAAACAATTATTGTTGAACAATTAAGTTTAAAATATTGGTTGTCAACATTCTTCAGTATTGTTCATTCCAAAGGTAATGTATGATGTATGTGTAGTAATATAAACTGGTATGGTATATTAATTACACGCTATTTTGATAATGTAATTAGTTTTCTACATAATAATATGAATTTGGGTATACATAATCATATCATTTCTATTATTTTGGGAAACATTGAAAACAAGTGTTCAATTTTGAAATGAAATATTTTAATTTTTAAAGCGATGACCTGTATTTTTTTTCATAAATATGAAGAAAATTTAATTTTCTACAAAAAAGTCTGCTTGAAAGGTATCCGCTGAAAAACCGTTTGGGAGTTGTTAGTTGATTTACAATTCAACTTCCATAAATCTAAAAAAAATGTTGCCAAGATTTTGTTTTACGTAAAGAGAGAGAGAGATATTTTGTATTTCCTCTTCATCAACAATTCTTTTTCTATTATTGGGAGAAAAAAATTCAAAACATCATTGCACTCATCCCTCGCTTTACGGAAACTCTTTTTACGGAATTTCGGTATAACGGAATTGAAAAAATTAAAAATAAAGGTTTTCTCTGTTTACGGAAGAAACCTCTATTTACGGAAAATAGAAAAATCCTAAATTTTTTTTTTAAAGAAATCCTAGAAAAAATAGGCTTTTTTTATTTATGTACGCAATAATTTATAAGCATAATCGTAGTAGGCGATGCGATCTGTTTTTTCATACGTTTTTGTAAGCAAAAATTAATATTTGTAGTCACGTACTACGTAACGTAGTCACAAAATTGTTTTGTATTATGAAGGTCGATGTGCTGATATTACAGCAGCTCGTGAATATTACAACATTTTGAAAAATATTATTGAAAAAGGAAAATACGTTCCGGAACAGTTTTTCAACGTTGATAAAACTGGCCTCTATTGGAAACGTATGCCTGATAGAACTTTTATTTTTGTGGACGACAAAAGAGCGTTTAACATTTCTTCTTCGAACAATGCTGCTGGGGGTTTGAAGTTAAAACCACACTTGATTTATCTCTCCGAAAATTCACGAGCTTTCAAAGGATGTAATAAACTCTCTTTGCCTGTTTTTTGGAGTTCCAATAAAAAGCTTTGATGACTTCAAGCTTATTCGAGAATTGGTTAAAAAATTACTTTTGTCCCAAAATGATATTATATTTGCGTGAGAAAAACCTTGTCAATAAAGTGTTGTTGTTAATGGACAATGCTCAAGGGCATTCTGCGTCTTGTCTGAATTGTCTGATAATGTGAGGATTGAGTACCTCACTAAAATACTACAGCTTTGATTCACCCAATGGATCAAGGCGCGATATCTACATTCAAAGCTTACCATTTGCGTAGAACTTTTAAACAACTGATTGCTGCTACAGAGAACGAGTTGCACGATCGTGTTTCCATTAAATAATTCTGGAACTGTGTTTGTTTTCTTTCTTATTGAAAATGAAAATTTATAAAATATTTTCATAGTACATACATAATTGGTAGGTATATAGTACATATAAAAGTATTTGTACACCTTATGTACATAATTCCATATACATATTTAAAAAAAAACTCGATATACGGAATTTCGATTTATGGACAACTTTTCGGGAACGAAATGCTTCCGTAAATTGAGGGATGAGTGTATTATTTCCATTTACATTACACATATACATTTATAGATTTAAATAAAATAAATCTATATAATAATATAATCATATATATAATAATATGTACTATATTTATACACAAAGATTATTTTATGTTAATATTCTAGGAATTATTTTCATTAAAACTATTTTGTATCTCAATAATGCGATACTTCTCGGATTTTTACCGATCTACAGTTATTTGCTTGCCTTAGTAATGAAATAAATTTTGGGTATCAAAATACTTTTATTTTCATCTGTGAATAATGCAATAAAAATAAAATTATAATATTCAAAAATAAAAGTAAAAATAGTTTTAAAACTAAAATATTACAAAAGAAAAAGAAAATGCCAATATCTATAGAATTTCATACAAAATTTATAGAGGTACACAAGTACTTCGTCACCCTCGTGAAGGTGGTTTTTCAAAACAAGGGTAGATCTCGACTCCCAATGATTATGAAAATCCAAATCCTTTCAAATTAATAAAGTTACAACTTTTTAGCAGTTGTCAGAGAGTTTGAGCTCGTTAGCCTTTTCAGAACCATAGAATAATTTTTTTTTTTTGTGGTTTGAAAATGGAAAAGGTACGTCATCAGTGAAATAAGTGTTGCACCCACATGTGTTCAGTAAAATTGAAAGTACTAAATAAGCTGAAAAAATAGTACTAAGTTGTTGACGAAAGTATCAAAATGATAAATTGAAAACTAGATTAGACTTTGAATTGAGAAAATTCTCTCGACATTATCGGATGAGTGTGGTAAATACAGTAGTCCTTGTGTAATTCGATAAATGTTACTGAAAATACATTCATTCAATTCACTTTTGACTTCACCGATTTGATTTTTTGCTCCAAAATTCAGAAATAGTATTATTCCTATAAATCTTTTTAATTCTTCATACTAGGAATTAATAATTTTAGCATTTTGCTAAAATATCTGATAGCCGTGTAGAATTATTTCGCATCCAAAATTTCTACTTTTGAACCGCAATATAAATCGTCATCATTAAGATTGTTTTCATTTAAATTTATTAATTTAACAGACTTGGCGTCAAAAAATTTTTTGCTTATAAAATTTCTACATATTTTATAAAAATGAAATTTAACTCGTGGAATTGATATTATTAATTATTTTTAATATATACTAGTAGGAACGGCCCATGCTCACGCACCGTTTAATCATTTAAATGAATTTTATCACAAAATTATATCTTAACTTTTTTTTTTCCCCTACGGAGGTGGCCCTAATATGTCAGAGCCGGCATGTAGGTTTTTAGCCCTTTATGTCGTCCTCCACCCCTCAACTTAGTCGACCCTTTTGATAAAGACCAATAGGTTTGGGGGATTTATCTGCAGAAATTTTCTAAGGTTATGTAGTGCGTTTCCAACAGCCTGTGTCTCAGCCTTGAAAGAGCTAACCACTCTCCTACAACGTGTGTGGAAGTTTCTTCCTTCCAGACAGTGTGTACAGGTTGGGTCGTCACTTAGTGCTAGTCTACACATGTGCTTATTCATGTGGTTATGACCAGTAAGTATGCCCACCATCTTCCTGCAGTCTCCTCTATTAAGGTTTAGAAGAAGTTGGTTATTTTGGTGTTTATTCTTGGTGCATATATTTTGGAGACCCTGTGGCCTTCAATACGCTCCCAAAGAATATTTGCTTCCCTTTTCAGGGTGTTTTCTATTGATAGTTTAATATTACCAATAGATATACCAACGGCCTGTTCCGGGCCATAAATGTTTCCCGCCGATGATCTGGCTAGTTCGTCAGCCTTCTCATTTCTAGTCAGCCACTATCAGTTGTATCCTTATGAGGTTTAGGGCTTCCGAACATTCTCCCACCAATCTAGATTTGATGTGGTCACTTTCAAGAGCTTTTAAGGCAGCCTGACTGTCACTAAAGATTCTAAGGACTTTGTTAAACCATCTTTGCTCTTTTATTATATTCACTGCTGCGTTTATGGCAAAGACTTCAGCCTGGAAGACTGTGCAGTGTTTTCCAAGAAGAAACTGGAGTTCAAGTTGCTCTTTCTCAAAGAACACTCCAGCTCCCTCCAGCTCCCGCCAAATTTTGTGAATTTTGAAAAAACTCACTGTTTTATTTAATCCTACATTCCTACGTTTATTTGAAATAACTTAGTTACCCTTCAATTTTATATACAAAAAAATTTCACATTGGTAACACTCGCTCTCTTTATGTAAGTGCTCAACTTAAATAACTATTTATTTAGACGTTGTTGTATATTTATGTTGAAAAATGACAGCGCAAAAATTCAGTGATTGTTGCGTCCAGTAGTTAACACTTTAAATGTTTTCTGTGTATTACTGTAAGAGTTTGATTCTGAACTTGGCAACATCGAACATTATATAAATTAGCCATATTTTATTTAAATATGATTTTTAAATTTTTTATGTTTATTTTATTTTTAGTTTTTATTAAGACTGTACCACAAAAAGTAAAACAAAACGTACTAATTCGCAATATGTATTTGCATAAAATTTTTGTTTTCTTTTTTGATTTGCAATAATTTTCCTTCCTTTTTTATTTTTAATTTTTATTTTGATGATTTCGCCGAGAAAAGAATAATATGCGCTTGTAACTATAATCATATATAATCAATAAAAAATCAGTTTTGAAAGGAAAAAAAACAAAAAATATTTGAACTCATCCAATCATTTGATCAGTATTTCATTTTTGTTTTACATTCCAAGCCAGAAGATTGGTTCAATGGATGATATATGAATAATATATCATAATAATCATAACAATCATATTTCATAAAGGATATCCTAAACAGTTCTGATATTGTACTTCAGTCCAATGTGGATTTACAACTAATTGCGGTAAAAATTGAATTTCGAAATAAGTCAGTTTTTATTATTTCTTGTTATATACCAAATTCTCCCCTTGAAAATTATATTAATTTTATTAGTACTATTGATTTTATTTTATCCCTATTGAATCCATCCGACGAAATTGTGGTTTTCGGTGACTTTAACCTTCCAAATATCGAATGGATTCCAGATGATGAAGAACGGTTTTTAATTCCAAGCACAGTTCAACTAAACCCGAAGTTGTGTTAATAGACGGCTGTAATGCTAACTCTCTGCAACAGGTTTCTACAATTAGAAATTGTCTACATAAACAATTAGACCTTAGTTTTGCATCAGACTGAAATAATCTTATAATCAATGAAACTTCAACAGCAATCCTCGTTAATATTGATAACTATCATCCCCCTATTAGCTTCACCTACCGCTACGACAACCCCATTAGTGTTACACCGACTATATCTTATCGGTATAACTTCAGTAACATAAACTTCACAGGTCTTAATAACTTTTTATTATCTATTGATTTTAACACATTAATGAACAATGTGAGTACTAATGTAGCGCCTTCTAAGTTCTATGATGTTTTGTCACATGCTTTTTGCTTATATGTTCCGTTATCCAGAGAAAGAAATCTAAATTCCAGTCCCGTTTGCATTAACAGGGAATCAAAGTTATTAAGGAACAAGAAAAATAAGGCATGGTCAAAATATTTAAAAAACAAAAATGAAAATACATATCATCAATTCGTCATTCTCTTTAATTCTTATAAATCCCTTTTAACCACAAATTATACAAATTACCTTAACGACATGGCATTTGAATTTAAAAAGAATCCTAAGTTGTTCTGGAAGTTTGTCAATTCAAAACGTAAGTCAGATCAATTTCCAAATATTATGGCTTACGAAAACATAACTTCTAATAATTTAGTAGTAATCGCGAACGTTTTTAAAAAAATTTTTTCAAACTCCTACATAAATAACTCTTATGTATTAAATATGAACAATTTTCATGATTTAGAAAATTTTCCTAGAATCCCGCTCACGTCGATAGACTTTGAACCGAGTAAACTGAAAAAATATTTTGAAAAACTTAACGATGACTCATTTCCTGGACCAGATAATGTACCAGAAATTATTTTAAAAAAGTGTTCTGAATCTCTCTGCACTCCTTTATCAATTTTACTTAAACTTTCACATTCTCAAGAAATCTTTCCTGATTTTTGGAAAAAATCGTTTATTAGACCAGTTCATAAAAAAGATTCTAAGAATGATATAAAAAACTATCGCCAATTGCAAAACTTTCAAGTATTCCGAAACTATTTGAATTAATAGTATTTGATTCTATTTATGAGCATTGTTCAAACTTACTGTCCCCTAACCAGCATGGTTTTATGAAAAAGAGATCCACAGTAACCAATTTAATAGAATGTTGTTCTAAATTCAAAAACTATATGGAAGCTGGGTTTCAGACAGATGTCATATACACCGATTTAAGTAAGGCCTTTGATCTTCTTCCTCATTCCATTATTATACTAAAATTTAAAAAAATGGGATTCCCTTCTTCTTTTACCAATTGGATTAATTCCTACTTAATTAATAGGAACTACAACGTATTATTTAGATGCGCTACTTCTGAACCTTTTGAAGCTAACTCTGGCGTTCCACAAGACAGCCATTTAGGTCCGGTTCTCTTTATTATTTTCATTAATGATGTAACTTCCGTCATTAAGCATAGTAAAATTACTATTTATGCAGACGACATGAAAATTTACAAAAAAATTACATCAGCAAGGGACACATCCCTTCTTCAACAAGACTTAAACCCTTTTTTAAGCTGGTGTAAAATTAACAATCTGACCTTAAATATTAATAAATGTGCTTTAATGACTTTTTCTAGCTCTTCTCAATCATTAATGGTTGATTATACTTTTGAAAATAAATCTATTGAACGAGTCTCACACTTTAAAGACCTTGGTGTACTCTTTGATAATAAATTATGTTTCAAACAACATTTAAACTTCATAACAAATAAATCTAACTCCATGCTAGGCTTCGTCAAAAGATTTTCTAAAGAATTCAACGTCCCATACGTCCTTAAATCACTTTTTACGTCTCTTGTTCGACCAAATCTTGAATATGCCAGTCAAGTGTGGTCGCCTCATTACCTCAATCATATTTAAAGAATTGAAGCTACACAAGAAACTTTTTTGAGATTCGCGCTGCGTAATTTACACTTGGTCCAGTTATTCTGCCACCTTATAGGAACCGGTTAAAGTTATTGGATCTTAAATCATTAGAATCCAGAAGGGAGGTTGCTGATATCACCGCTTTAGATCGGAAAATATTTTACGTCCAATATTTCATCGTACCAATTATGGTAAATATGAGCCTGTTAATAGAATGTTTATGTTAATTAATAAACAAAAATACCACATCGATTTTACATTAAACGCTAGAGTTAGTATAAATTTATAATTTTCTAACATTCTTTGATAATAAATTACAAAATGTATAAAAATCAATATTTTAATATTAAGATCTAGAATAATATTAAGCTTAAAATTATATTTTGTTTGTTTAATTTTGTACACTTACGTATATTGTAATATGTTTGTATTAAGCATAAATAAATAAATATTTTATACCTACATATAATTGCCTTAATTATAATTGTATAATATAATATTTAATAGTATTGATGTAGGTATGGGTAGGTAAAAACTTTTTTTTAATTCATATTTTTGCCTATATCATATATTTTCAATTATTATATTACACACACATGCACTAATATGGATAGACATTTCTATTTTCATTTATTTTTCATCATATACATTTTACAAAACAACAAAAATAAATCAAATTGTAAAACTGGCCAAATTGGAATAGTTTAAAAATTATGTTCTAACACGTAGAACAATCTCAGTTCTAACTAAAACGTGTATTAAAAAAAATTAAAATAAAAAGGAGGTTTCCTTTTAATTCCTAAGTAAATAATTAAATCATTAAGAATTGCAAATTTAACTATTCCTAGACACTCTGGTAGATTAAGACATCTATCCTTTTTTGTAAGGACTGTCGGGTTGTGGAATTCTTTGCCGAACGTAGTCAGGTGTGAGTTCTCTATTTCTAAATTCCTTGAGCTTTGTTGGGTATATTTTAAGGAAAAAGTGTAGTCATTAATTAAGAAGAATAAAAATTTTGTAGAATAATACTTGTTAAGTGTGAGACGTCTGAAAGATAGTTTTGTTTGGAGGAGAGATTTTTTTTTTTTTTTTGTTTTTGTTTTTGGACTTTTGTTATTTTATTACTTTATCTCCGTATTTTATAGTTTTAACTTTTTTTTTTTTTTTTTTTTTTATATTATAGCCAAAACTTAGGTTTTGAACCTTTAAGTACTTGCGTACCGTTGACTATTTGAAAAAGGAAAGGATAGTTAGAGGAAAGGAAAGAAAATGGAAGAAGAAAAGTTTTGTGGGAAATTGCGAACAATGTTGTTAATATTCGTCTTAAACCTCTGTAAGTCATAAATAAAAAATCCTTCTTTCATTGGGAATGCTTCGATTGGGACGCGGTTCCACAATCGAGATGTTCTTACTATAAAAGAATTTCCTTAGCCGGACTTAAACCATCTCGGAATTTCCACTGTGAAAGGGTGGGCACTTGATGCCTCTCGTGTTGTGCGATTGAATTGTTTAAGAGGAGGAAGAAGTGATTTTAATTCCTCGGAACAAGTGCCAACACCAAGGAGATATCTATAAAATAGAGTAAGTGCTCCAACAATATGACGATGACCAAGTGGTATAAGGGATGAGGTCACATTTATGTCGCCTATAAGACGAATGGCGCGGTTTTGAACTTTGTCCAAAAAATTTAAAGCAGTTCAGATCTTTGAGTCGCTGGATACCTTCATTTTGAAGCCGGAGAATTGGTTCGAATGTTGTTAGCTTGTTACTAACAAAACAGCTTTGAGTTTTTGAAGTGTTAAACTCGACTCTGTTAGCTTTACCACAGTCGACAATTTTGGCAAGGTCGTGATTGAGCACGCCGGCCATCATTGTTCTTTTGGAGGTGACTGCGGAAGCTGTAGCATTAGTTTGTTTTAGAAAATCATATGATGCTACTAGAGTACTGTCATCAGCAAAACTATGGATTGGATTGAAAGTTAATTTGAGAAAGTCATTAATGAAAATGAGAAATAGGGTGGGGGAAAGGACAGAGCCTTGTGGAACACCAGCATTGATTTGAAGTTGGTCGGAAAAAGAACCGTCAACTGAAACTATGATTAATCGATTTAAAAGAAAACTTTCAATCCATTTAGAAAAAGTTGAACCAAGGCCTATAGCTTTGCATTTTGCTATAAGAGCAGAATGCCAAACTCGATCAAAAGCCTTAGATATATCCAGAGCTACAACAGTAGCTTCACCAGATTGATGCAAGCTGGTGTTGAGCTTCTCGCAGAGGCATGTCATGAGATCACCGGTGGAACGCTGAGCTCGAAAGCCGTATTGACTATCATGAATTATACCTCTACTGTCAAGACATTTCTTTAGCTTATGATTAATTAAGATTTCCATCGTTTTTGAAATAATGGAAGTAATAGCTATGGGCCTATAGTTTAAAGGATTGCTTTTGTCACCTTTTTTAGGAATAGGATAAACTTGGGCAACTTTCCAATAGGACGGGTAAGTTCCTGAAGAAAAGGACAAATGGAATAAGTTGCGCAGAGGTTTAGAAATAGCGAAGGCAATGTGTCGCAGCACAGTTGCAGGTATATCATCAGGACCAGTAGATTTTTTTATATCGAGATTCTTCAAGACTTTTATCAAGACTCCTTCAAGCTCTTGTTCTAAAGTAGATCCTTCCGAAGGAACAATTTAGAACAGGGATTGATGAAGGATTTTGGGCTGTAGGAGGGAGTGTGGAATTAGCTGCAAATAATTTTGCGAAGAGATTAGCCTTTCCAACAGAATCTGATATAATAGTACTATTATTGTCAATAATAGGTGGAAACGAAGACTTGCAAAAATTTTGCCCAACATTTTTAGCAAATGTCCAGAAAGACCTGCTGTTGTTGGGGAGATCAAAGATTTCTCGTCTCAATCTTTGGTTATGCAGGAATTTTTGCTGATTGATAATTTTTTTACATTTATTCCTAACCACTTTATAACTCTCATACGTATTGACTGTTTTATTGTTCTTGTATTTTTTATAAGCTTCTTCGTTGGATTTCAGAGCTTTGCTGCAGAGGTCGTTGAACCAACCTGAGGGATTTCGTTTTATACTTCTAAGGCTATTTGGAATGAAAGTTTTCATTCCTAATAGAATCCTCTTGGTAATCACCTTTGCAGCAAAGTCGACATTTTTATATTGGAAACACAACAACCAGTTCGATACATTTAAAAAGTTGTTGAAGCCTTCCCAGTCAGCTTGGTGATAATGCCACACTAGTCTTTTGGGAGAATTAGAAGAACTGGTTGTTGTGCCTACTTCGAAGCTTGTGCTTACAAGACAGTGGTCGGAACCACCTAGCGGAGAGTTAACAGAGATTGAATTTTTCTCTGGATGGGTAGTTAGGAATAAATCCAGAAGGTGTCCGTTCTGGTCGCGTCGGTCTGGTATCCTCGTAGGGCTTTTGACAAGTTGAGAAAAGTTGAAAAAATTGGAAAAAAGTTCAACTTCTTTGCCTTCGGGACTGTTGTGACTAGAAAAATTAAGCCAGTCTCTGTTATGAATATTGAAGTCTCCCGCCAGAATAATCTCAGATTCGGGATTGGTTTCCAGAATTGAGTTTATCTGGTTGAATAGTCTTTCTATAAGCATATCAGTTTCTAGCTGATTCGCTTGAGGCGATCTGTAAATAAAACAGAAGTGAATGATGTGCTTATCGGCGTGTTTTTTTATCCAATTATATTGATAAATTGGATTGGAGCACTCAAAATTTTGAAGAGTCTTATAAGCTATATCATTTCGTATATACAAAGCAATCCCTCTACGGGGTATAAAAAGTGGCACAAGCGAATAATTATTGATATTACAGTTAATATCATTATTCACAACTTGTGTTTCATTTAGTGCTAAAATTGCTGGATTTTGGAGCCGTAGATGGCTTTCGACGGAATGGAAATTTGTTGATAGACCGCGAATGTTATAAAAAATCTATCTTAAACATAATAACGAACAATTTACAAAGAGAAAAGGAAAATAAATTAAACTTAACAAAAAGTACCGAAAAAAAAAATATATATATATAAAAAAAAATATATATATAAATTAAATTTTTTGGCCCACGTACCACTTACTTATACCACCCCTGCAATGAATGCCACTGAAACCAATATCTACACACAACAGTTTTTAATACCTTATTGGGTGTAGAAATGCTCTCAGAAACATTCACTGCAGGTTAGAACAATGAGAAAATTACGGTAATAACAAAATAAAAAAGAAGAAAAAGTTATAGTGCATAATGAGAGAATTTTGTAGAAGAAAAAGAAAGCCGGAAAAGAAAAACGAAAAAAAAAAAAAATTATTTTAATATGAATTGAATCATGATTTTATTATTGTCAACTAAGACGAACTTAACAACATTTTGAATAAAGGAGAGAAAAAAGAAAAAACTTGTTTTGGCTATTTTTAAGTTATGTATTATTTGATTTAATTATTATTCTAAAGTAAAATTTTATTATTGACACTATTTTTAAATTGTTTTTATAATTTAAATTTTTAATATTTTAATTTTTTTTTTATGCACTCTGATTTTAGTTTATATCTGTTCATTAATCATTAATTGCTTATTTAAACGTTTATTTATTACACCGCACTTTTAATTCACATGTACCTAGGTTGAAGTACAGTGGCAAACTGACTTTAATTTGTTCTTGTTTTTTCTCTTTTTTTTTTTAATTTTTTTTTTTTTTATTTTATTTTTTTTTTTCTTTTTTTTAAATTTTCTTTTATTAATTTCTTTTCTTTATAAATTATTTTCATTATTGTTAATTTCTTTAGGTTAAGGTTTAATTTAATTTAATTTAATTTAAGTTAATTTAAGAATTATGAATTTCACATTATACTTTATATACTCCTATAGAGACTTACTGTCTCATGTATATGTATGAAATAAAATGAATGAATATTAAAAAAATAAAAAAAATAACAATAAACAAAAAAAACCGAAAAAGAAATTTTTTTTAACACATTCAACGCATCACCTTTCTCGGTCTGGTCTACGGTTGAAAAAAAAAACGTAAGCAAAAAAGAGAAAGATATAAGAGCTTAATATGATATTTATATATGCATATAACTGACTGGAAAGCAGCTTGTTGGCTGCAAGTGATGTAAGTCGCATTAAGCGTCCTAGCATCCTGCAGCTATTCAGTAGACAATAGGAAAAATCAAATGGGGGCCAAGAACTACAATGGAGTATAATGTTGACATCATGGGTGGTTGACCACTGGGTTATCTTATCTGCTATTCAGTGCAATTTACCTGTATAAAAAATGTCATACAAACCACTGAATGGCTCCTTCAGAGACAGATTGTAATGTTTCATTGGGTAATAAAAAAAAAAAAAAATCTTGAAAACTGCGTGCGTGTATAGCGAAAAAACAAACCAACAAACTTTCCCTTTTATAAGTATAAGAAGGTTATATTATCTACAGTTCCACACTACACACATGTGGTTGGTAAAAATTATGTAGTTGGTAATACCAAAGATTATATAATTACTATAAGATATCTCACACAATATAAGAAAATGTCACAATGAAATTAATTTTAGCAAAAAATTTCTGTTACTGAATTATTTGTTTCTAAGCAATTGTTGAACAATTAAGCTTAAAATATTTGTTGTCAACATTCTTCAGTGTTGTTCATCGCAAAGGTAATGTGTGATATATTTATAGTAATATAAACTGGTACCTATGGTCTCCCTAAATACGCTAGTGTCTTTCAAGCAGAGCTGCTTGCAATTAGGGAACGGCTTAAAACCCTTAATCACATTCATACGACCAAAACAAAAGTCACCATCTTCACGGATAGTCAAGACGCTATCAAAGCTTTGGTGGCGGACACCATCTGTTCTAAGCTGGTGGAACAATGCCGAAACGAAATTGGAAACTTAGCTAACCGTCACAGTGACATAGATCGAAATGAGGGAACCGATGAACTGGCAAGGCAAGGTTCCAATCTCGACATGCCCCTTGAGGAAAACATTCACTGTCCAATAAGAGTCGTCAAGGAGCGCATCAATTCATATTGTCGGGCCAGAGCGAATGAAAGGTGGCATAGACTAAATACCTGTGCGACCTCGAGAAAAACATGGCCCGCGTATAATATTAATAAAACCAAACAACTCTTAACCAGGTCCCGTACTGATATAGTAAGAGTAGTCCCCATCAGTACGGGTCATTGGCCAATAGGAAGCCACGCTGCCAAGCTAGGTATTCCTTTCAATCCCCACTGTCGCTGTTGCAAGGATCAGAATGCGGCAGAAACTCTTCAATACTTCCTTTGCAGCTGTCCAGCATAAGCTAGAGTCAGACGCCTGACTTTAGGTGAAGCTTTCCCCAGCAATATAGGTTTTATCGCGGAAAGCAAAATTGGAGATCTGATCATCTTTCTTAATCTCACAGGATGGCTCTAGTACTGAGTCCCTGGAGAGAGTGAAGATAAGAGAACGACCACCTATAACAACTGACAACACGAAATAGGTCACTCGAGTCGTGGTATCAAAAAGGCACAATTAAGTGCTAATTAATTTTCCAGAAGTTGCTGGAATGGCCACATCTACCTACCCCACCTACCATGTAATGAATCTTGCTAGAACATTTTGAATGGAAATTTGGAAATGCTCTGTGATGTTAAAAGAACCAAGCTTTGTGATGTTCTTTTAATATTCGTGACTTTTTCAAGCGGCAAATATTAAAAATATCCATTAACAATATTCCAGCAAGATTCATTATATACTTTTGTGTTTTATTTTATAGTTGTTCTAGATGCTCAACATCCACCACTAGTTTTATTTTCTAATTTTTAGGGGGCTAGTTTGGTTTCTATAAAAGTATATTTTAAAATTTTTTATTTTTACATTATTATTTTATTTGATACTTTTTAGTTTTAAGTGAAACCTATAGGTATTATAATTTCAGAAAGAGTATATAAGTGTAAACTCTTCTGTCTATAACACAATTAGTTTTTGACATATGCATGACACGTGCAAGGAGTTGTTCGGCAGCAACCCGAACCAGTCCAAATTTTTGAAGTCAGTATGAGTCGTATTTCTTTATTTGTGGAAGAGTATCTAAGTGTAAATTTGCATGCCTAAAATGCAATTGGTTTTCAAATATGCCTGAGACGTGCTAGAAGTTTTTCGGCAGAAACTCGAACCAGTCCAAAGTTTTGAAATCGGTAGAAGTCGTATTTTTTTATTTCTAAAAAAGTATCTAAGTGTAAATTTGCATGCCTGTAACACAATTGGTTTTTGAAATATTCCTAACACGTACATGCTAGGAGTTCTAAAGCAGCAACCCGAACCAGTCCACATTTCCGAAATCGGTAACAGTCGTATTTTTTTTATTTGTGAAAGAGTGTCTAAGTGTAAATGTTCATGCCCGTAACGCAATTGGTTTTTGAAATATGCCTGAGACGTACTAGGAGTTGTATGGCAGCAACCCGAACCTGTCACTTAATAGCTTTGTAAAGTACCGTGTCCGGTTGCACTTTTCATCATGAGTAACTGTGCAAAATTTCAGAACTCTATCTTTAAATTCTTTAAACAAAATAATTTTTTTCCAAAAAATTCCAACCTACCACGAAAATATATATACATATAAAAATATACGCACTGGCAAATTAATATAAAAGTACTAGAAGAAACGCCCGGGTAAATACCCGGTCCACCAAAAGAAAGGAATTTTTCTGTGAAACGGCACAATAAAATTATTTTTAATACAATGATACATTTACACGTTGAAAGTATCTGACAACAATATATAGAATAGTAATATTAATAGCAAACCACAAAAAAATAAAAAATGTTTGAAATTTTCTTGACTTGACTATTCAGGTGCTGAAATTAAAAAAGATATACCTACAAAATTTTTGCACAAAAAAATTCGGAACAAAACAGATCAATTTAGAACTATTTTAAACAATCTGCTCAACAACGATCAGAGCACCTTTGGGTCAAAAAAGTTAAATTAACGGAAACTACTGAACACAACAATTTTTTTTTACTCCAGATCGTTCTATCGTTCTTTAACAGTTTACTGAATAAACCTAATATTTTACTGAAATATTAACAATTGGCGAATGAATATATTTTATTTTTTTATTGCGGTACTGTAAATTTTAGTTTTCTATTTGCCGACAGATTGATTTTTATGTAGATTTTAATAAATATTATATTTTTGTTTTTATAAAAAAAAAAATTGTCACAAAATAATTGTTTTAAAAAAATGTAATCATTCCATTTTCGAGATACTTCAAATTACTTCGAAATAATTTTAAATTGAAATAGAAATGCAATTAATGAAACCATATATGTAGATATACCTCAGATTTGCTATACGGATTAATGGAAAATCAGCTTCATTATGAATTGTATCCATGATTTCAATTTATCCTTGGTAGGTAAATACCATATTTTATTTTTGAATTATTTCTACTTAGAAAACAACCATATACGTAAATAATAATTTATTAAAAAAAAAAGAATTTTTGTAGGTATGTTAAAATGTATTACATGGGGTGAAATTTTAAATGGAAATTTCTAATTAATAATTAAAAAAATATATAATTCTGCTTAGTCTCCTTTTAAATATCTATCATTTTAAAAAGTAATAATGAATATTGGTTGTTAGATGGTTCAGATTTGAACCGCACGTTTTAAATCAATATATTAAACGTAAATGATGCATTTTCAAATGACTATGCCATTAAAGAAATTATTCAACGCATTAATTCATATTCATATAGAACTACCTGGAACGGTTACTGAATAGACCTAATATTTCACTATTTTTCAATTGAAGTATGTACTTCAAATTTTACTTTGCTTATTGGCCGGCAGATGGTTTTTTATGTAGATTTTAATAAATATATAATTTTTCTCCTGGTTTTATTTTAAAATAATTTTTTTGTAAAATAAGATATTTTAATAACTTTTTGAAAAATTCTTACATTTAAAAAACAAATTTAATATAAATATAATTAATTATAATTTAAACGAAATGAAAAGTTTATTTTATTGTTTATTTAAATAAAAAACGCACCTATTTAACACTATTTTTTTATTATTTACTTTTTAGTCATAAATTAAGATATGTTTATTTTTTATTAAAATTAAATATTATAAAATCTGTAAAATTATTAATTCACCAATATACTAATAAGACTTCCTAACCAAAATACAGTACAAATTATATTATATTTATTGTACCTACATTTTAGCTGTTTTAGTATGCATATATAGGTAGGATAAATGCTAATTGGTTTAATTTATATTATATTCATACATCTACATGATACATCATAGTGTCAAAACTGTGATCTCTACATGATTGTATGTATGGATAAGTAATAAGTATATATAATTTGTATGCTTAGATTGATGAAGAGGATAACAATTAAAAATTACTTTTTTGTTATTAAAAAAGTATTGTTTTTTCTTATTGATTATATTATACTAGCTTTGTAACCCGCCGGAAGTAAAATCAATTCTAGCATTTCTTTCCTTCATTAGAGTTTTCGTTTCAAGTTTAAGAAAAATACGTATTTGTTTACTAATTTACCATAACTTTATTTTTGTATTATAACGCTTTTAATTACCATATAAAGAGAATATTTGTAGTAAGGTGCAAAATTTTCTATTCCCTAAGGGTCATTTACCCGACCATTTTAGCAACATCCTTTTTGCCAACATTGAAAATTTATCGTATAATTCAGAATTTTATAATGAGCCACAACTTTGAACGAAAACAATTTTAAAAACAAAAATAAATAAAATTGTAAATATAAAAAACAATAATATTGTAGGTACACATATTACTTATTTAGATGAATAAAATAAGAACTCGTGTTGGAGGAAAAATTAATATATAAAAATTTACTGCAAATAAATTTATTTAGCAAATTAAGGTATTTTACAAAACTGTTCATAACTTGTGAACCATTGATCGGTTATTTAAAATTTCATTTCATTTCAAAAAATTTATTATCGAACTGTTCGTGTTAAAATTCAAACATAATTATTATTTATAACATACATTAAAAAGAAGAACAACAATCAATATGGTTTAAGCGATACCTACCTTCTATATTAAAAAAAAATCATCACTTTCTACAACATACATTTCTACACACTTGAAGAAAACAACTTTAACTCTTCATCGCATCACATTTCTGGCTAGAGTATATACACCTATAGTACTATAGTACAGGAAATGCAAAACTATGATGCTAAGAATAACCTTTAAGTGCATTATATTTTATTTTGTGTTAAATGCTGTTTGCCTTTTGGTTATCATACCATATTAAACTATTGATAAAATTTCTATTAGTCCTTCTTATTATAAATCAAAAAAACTGTTTGTTTTATTTATATTATTATTATTATTGTTTATTTTTCCTTATTTTTTGCGAATAAGACTAACATTAAATTAAAAAAATATATTTCATGCAATGGTATTTTTTCCTGCAAAGGATCAGGATGGTAGACAGGGGTTAAAAAAGAGTACCAAAGCAATTTGTATACATATTGCAATTTTTATATGTGTTGGAGTATTCCGTCGGACTTACAAACATCCAGATAAATGCAGAATAATTAATTATATTATATTATAAAAATTAATATTATAATACATAATAATAAAAAAATATTTTTTTAATAAAAAAAAAAAAATTGATATAATAGAGAATCGAACTCACAAAAATTTGTACACTATATTAATAATATTATCCTACTAATTAATTTTTTTCCTTCCTTTTTTTACGAGTACCTATTATAAACACTATTTCGAAAAAAAGTATTATAATATTATAAACGCTATTTCGAAAAAAAGTATTATAATATTATAAACGTGAATCCTGAATCGTCACATAAATGTGATAATATGTTATTAATGAGAAATAGAAATTATTTAAGAAGAATATTTTGTGTCCTTATTGATTTTGTTTATAAGAATATATTTTTTATCCTCATTGATTTTGTTTGCACGTTACTCTGTCACTCCTATTGCTATTTTACTTTATCAGGATTGTAGCTCTTTTTTTTTTTTTTACACGCTACCCAAACACTAGGAAAGGATTCCTTTATACAAAATTATTGTAGGTGTGGGTAAGAAAAAGAAGGATTTGGAGGGAAAAAAGATGATAGAGGAGAATTGGACGGTAAGTTGGAGACGAACCGGAAGAAGTTCTTTTTGAAAAGTTGCAAATTGTATAATGGAGCATTTTTATCGAAGGGGAACACGTGAGATGGAAGCCTGTTCCACATTTTAGCAGTTCTTACAGTAAAAGAATTTCCAAAACCAGTTTTAGACCACCTAGGTATTTTCACAGTGCTGAAATGTCACTTGAGGCTTCCCTAGTGTTACGCCGAAATAGTTTGAGCGGAGGCATTAGTGATTTTATTTCGTTAGAACAAGCGTCATTTCCAACAAGTGATGAAACAACTTTGAGTTTTGGACGTGTTGAACTCAACTCTGTTTACGTTACCCCAATCGGCTATTTTTGCTAGATCATGGTTAAGTGAGCTAGTCATTATGTTTCTCTTCGAGCTGATTGAGGTAGAGGTGACGTTTGATTTCCTTAAAAAGTCGTAGGATGTCACCAATGTGCTGTCGTCAGCAAAACTATGGATTGGATTGAGGGTTGAAGAGAGCAAGTCGTTGATGAAAATCAAGAAAAGGGTAGGTGATAAGGCAGAGCCTTGTGGAACGCCAGCATTTATTACATAGTTGTCAGAGACACGTATACTTCGTTTCGAGAGAAAGTCCTTAATCCATTTGCAGAAGAGGCTGCCCAAACCAATAGCCTGACATTTGCTCAGAAGAGCAGAATTCATACTCGATCAAAGGCCTTTGAGATATCGAGAGCTACAACCTCAGATTCACCGGTACAATGAATGCTGGTATTAAGCTTAACGCAGAGAGAAGTTAAAAGATCGCCTGTTGGCCGTTGGCTTATTGGCGATCATTTAAAAAACGCGAACTATTTAGGTATTTCAATAGCCTTTTGTTTATAATGATTTCCATTATTTTGGAATGAATTGAAGTAATGGCGATTGGTCTGTAATTGGTAGGGTCGCTTTTGTCACCTTTTTTGGGAATTAGGGAAACATGCGCAATCTTCCACTGACTGGGGTATTTACCAGTCGAAAATGAAAGTGAGAAAAGATTTCGCAGAGGTTTCGAAATGGGAGAGGCGATATGTTTAAGAACCATCGCTGGAATTCCATCGGGGCCAGGGGACTTTTTGATATTCATATTCTTCAGTATTTTCATTACAGCTCGAGACTGGTAAAAGTATTATAATATTATAAACGCTATTTCGAAAAAAAGTATTATAATATTATAAACGTGAATCCTGAATCGTCACATAAATGTGATAATATGTTATTAATGAGAAATAGAAATTATTTAAGAAGAATATTTTGTGTCCTTATTGATTTTGTTTATAAGAATATATTTTTTATCCTCATTGATTTTGTTTGCACGTTACTCTGTCAATCCTATTGCTATTTTACTTTATCAGGATTGTAGCTCTTTTTTTTTTTTTTTACACGCTACCCACACAGTTTTTTTTTTTACACACTAGGAAAGGATTCCTTTATACAAAATTATTGTAGGTGTGGGTAAGGAAAAGAAGGATTTGGAGGGAAAAAAGATGATAGAGGAGAATTGGACGGTAAGTTGGAGACGAACCGGAAGAAGTTCTTTTTGAAAAGTTGCAAATTGTATAATGGAGCATTTTTATCGAAGGGGAACACGTGAGATGGAAGCATGTTCCACATTTTAGCAGTTCTTACAGTAAAAGAATTTCCAAAACCAGTTTTAGACCACCTAGGTATTTTCACAGTGCTGAAATGTCACTTGAGGCTTCCCTTGTGTTACGCCGAAATAGTTTGAGGGGAGGCATTAGTGATTTTATTTCGTTAGAACAAGCGTCATTTCCAACAAGAGATGAAACTACTTTGAGTTTTGGACGTGTTGAACTCAACTCTGTTTACGTTACCCCAATCGGCTATTTTTGCTAGATCATGGTTAAGTGAGCTAGTCATTATGTTTCTCTTCGAGCTGATTGAGGTAGGGGTGACGTTTGATTTCCTTAAAAAGTCGTAGGATGTCACCAATGTGCTGTAGTCAGCAAAACTATGGATTGGATTGAGGGTTGAAGAGAGCAAGTCGTTGATGAAAATCAAGAAAAGGGTAGGTGATAAGGCAGAGCCTTGTGGAACGCCAGCATTTATTACATAGTTGTCAGGGACACGTATACCTCGTTTCGAGAGAAAGTCCTTAATCCATTTGCAGAAGAGGCTGCCTAAACCAATAGCCTGACATTTGCTCAGAAGAGCAGAATTCATACTTGATCAAAGGCCTTTGAGATATCGAGAGCTACAACCTCAGATTCACCGGTACAATGAATGCTGGTATTAAGCTTAACGCAGAGAGAAGTTAAAAGATCGCCTGTTGGCCGTTGGCTTATTGGCGATCATTTAAAAAACGCGAACTATTTAGGTATTTCAATAGCGTTTTGTTTATAATGATTTCCATTATTTTGGAATGAATTGAAGTAATGGCGATTGGTCTGTAATTGGTAGGGTCGCTTTTGTCACCTTTTTTGGGAATTAGGGAAACATGCGCAATCTTCCACTGACTGTGGTATTTACCAGTCGAAAATGAAAGTGAGAAAAGATTTCGCAGAGGTTTCGAAATGGGAGAGGCGATATGTTTAAGAACCATGGCTGGAATTCCATCGGGGCCAGGGGACTTTTTGATATTCATATTCATTACAGCTCGAGACCTAAATTTTTCATAGGGTATGAATTTTAACCTTAGTAGGGTCAACATGAGTGACTACTGGTGGTATTCGTATTGTAGGGGGAAGTGTGGAATTTTCTGCAAATAATTTTGCAAATAAACTAGCTTTATCAAGTGAATCTGAAATGAAGGAGTTGTCGGAAGCAATCAGTGGTGGAAAGGATGATCCACAAAAGTTATTTTTAACACTTTTTACAAAGATCCAAAAGGAGCGATTGCATTGAAGGAGATTAATTATTTTCTGTCTCAACCTTTGGTTGTAGAGAAACTTTTGCTGATTGATAATTCTCTTGCAGCTGTTCCTAACAACTTTATAGTCGGTAAGGCTCCGATACATTTGCCTTATACTGTTTAAAGTACTCCTCTTTAAAATTGATTGTCTTTTTGGAGATGTCATTAACTATGCTTTGGGTTTCGGTTTAAAGGGTTTAAGTGAGCTAGGAATGAATAGTTTTTTTTTTTTTTTTTTTTTTTATGATCTTGACAATAACTTAGGTAGAATCACCTTTTCGTGCTTAATAAAGTACGGTACTGCAAATTTACACTACAATAATTTGAGTATTTATTTTAACAAATTACTAGCTTATCTACTCATTAAATGTGGAAAACTATTACTACTGCCAGGAACTAAGCCTTCTTAAATAGAATAGATCCGTTTTATTTAATTTGTTACCAGATTATATATATACTCCCAATTATTTTTTGTTATTTATTATATCCCAATGACAAAGAGCACTAGACCAGCTCGAAAAACCAATTAAGCATTTTCCTGGGTTTCTTTTTAGAAACAGATCCAAGAGGTGCTCATTTTGATTTGGCTCGGTCAGGAATTCTAGGCGGGTTCGTAACAAGTTGGGAAAGTTGGAGAAGATTTGAGAATAGTTCAACTTTTGAACAACTCATTGAAATCCCCTGCGACGACTATCTCACATTCTGGATTTTTTTCCAGGATTTTATTAATATCGTCTGATAGGTTTTCAATAACCATAGCTGTTTCTAGCTCGTTGACTTGGGAAGATCTGTAAATAAAACAGAAGAAAATCGTAGTATTTTCAACGTGGAGTTTTTCCCAAATATAATGAAAAATTGGGTTGGAGCTTTTCATATCGTGAAGGGTGTTGACAGCTACATCAGAACGTACGTATAAATCGACACCTCGATGTGGAATAAAAAGTGAAACTAAAGTATAGCCGTTGATATTATAATTCATATCATCGATTTTTACCTGAGTTTTATTTAGGGCTAAAATATCTGGTCTTTCAGAGTGTAAGTGAGTTTCAACTGATTTGAAATTACATGCTAAACCTCTGATATTGCAAAAGTTTATTGTAAAATTGGCAACAAAAATTACAATTTACGAGCGAAATAGGAGGTAGGAAAAAGTAAATTAGAATTTTAAATTGAGTTCAAAAATACACACCAAAACAAGAAAAAAAAAAAGAAAAGAAAAATGAAAATCCAAAAATCCAAAAATACATAAACACATAAATACAGATGTACATATAAAATGCCTGAACTAGAAAAAGTGGTGGGCATGACAATCGAATTTCCCGGGAAGATAGTTTTTAGTACTTTATCATACACAACAAATACGTGTCATACTCACCACAAAAACAGCAAAGACAAAAACCTTCTTAACACATATATGTTTCTTGCTCACACCTGGTGAGACAATAATATGTTTTAAGCTCTTCGAATGCATACTAAATTTCATAATTTCTCATCGAATTATAATTTTTTTTTAGAATGAATATTTTTTAGGATGGCTAAATTTTACTCGTACGAAACATAATTACTATACAATGACAAATACAACACTTATTTACAGATGACGAAATAACTACTAGCTATACCTTCTTTAAGATTGTATATGAAAATTAAAATGAGAAAGACATAGAACATAGCATATGGTTGCTAAAATCACCCCACCACTCCATCCTATTTAGTGTATTTATTTACAACTTTTGTATTATTACCAAAATTATTATTGTTTCGTTACATTCTATGACTACATTTATAATAAAGTCGTGACATTCCCTTACAGAAACTGTATGCGTGAAAAAAGAGACAAAAATAAGATAATATTCGTTAGTATATATGATAATTGCCTATGGATTTGCCTAAGATTTTCCTTTTTTTTCAACCAATTTAAGCGCGCTGTGAAGTAATTTTATAAACTTGGCAGAAATTTTTATGTTTAAAAAAAGTTTTAGAGAATTTAATACTAATAAAAATATATAAATTTTTTATTAAAATAAGGTTTACAACTTGTACTTTAATTATATTAAAAAATATTACATAAAATATATTTTAAAATTTAAAAAATTGTTGGTTAAAGAAAAATAGTGAAAATGGAAATAGTGAATTTGTAATGTGGTTTGAAAATATTTTGGCATACAATTTTTAAAAAAATTATATTAAAAATAGATACAATATTTATATCCAGTAATGTAGTAAATTTTTACTCTCTTTTGAAAGGCGTAAATATTTTTTTTTAAATGGCAAGGTCTTTTTTAAATCAATTTTTCTATAATAAAATATTAAATTATATAATATTTTGTTCTTACTACTTGATCTAAAAAATACAAAATTTTAATTTCTTTTTAGAACAAAACTCGAAAAAAATTATGTTTTTCAGTTATTTAGACTTAAAACATCTGGTCCCTATTTTTCCTATGCTACCTAAATCAATAGGGACCAAAATGAGTATTCTCTCTGCAGTGCCATGACTTGTAATATATGTAGACTTAGGTCATATTGCATTAAAATACAAATTAATTTCTAATAGTATGTAATATCAAAGAATATATATAATAAAGAAGTTGAATCTCATATAAATTTTTTAAAAAAATGTTTGTACTACGCACTTGATATTGAGACCCTATCTAGAGGAAGAGAAAAGGGGTGAAAGATTGAAAATAAATAAAATTTGAGAGAAGGAAAAAATACCTTTATTTTTATTATGAGATTGTTGGTGGATTTGCGTATAAATAACAGAAATGTTGTAAATGTACCCAAAGTTAAAAAATTTCATTTTCGTCACTTTTTTACTGTAACAGCAACTCAGATGGTTAATAAGTTGCCTGAATCCTTTATAACCGAGAGAATACAAATTAAATTTGTAAAGCAAATAAGATCCTAGCTCTTTTCTTTTTCTCATGCACAAATTGAATCAATATGAATAAACTTACTTTTTATGTTTTATTATTTCTTATTTTTTTTACATGATTTTTTGTTATTTCTAATGGTTTTTATTCAAAACGTAATTCATTCTACGTTTCTATATTTTATTTTATTTTTATTAAAAATTTCAAATCTTTTTATATTTTTTTTTCTTTCTTCTTCTACAATTAAATTAAATTAATTCTTCTACAATTAAAAATAACATTATATCAAATAATACAGTAATTTTATATTGTTTTTCCCCATTAATACTATTATAACTGTTATCTTAATAAAGTAAGACATTCGTCTCTTGCACTATGGCAATAGAACGTCTTTAGCTATTTCATTCAGAACTTGAAGCTTAAAATTGACTATTTGAGGATATATTATGTACAAATTTTTTGATTGATTTTTTTTATTTTGTAATATGTATATAAATTTGTAGCTTATAATATTTGTATTAATCTTCTACTATATATATACTGTACATTTGGAACAATTATTAATTCTTAGTTCATAATTCAAAATGTTTTTGAAAGGAATACATCGCTGTATTGTAGAGGTACTAATCAAAAATGTTTCAATCCTATTTCCGACATATTGTTTTAAAAGATTTAAAAACAAAAATAAAAATAAATTTATATAAAGAAGTTAAGCTTATTGAGAATAAGTACCTTGAGATTTTTAAATAAGATATCTACCTAACTTCAAGTAATTTTGAGAAAGAGGGTATTATACTTACTATTATATTATGTAACAAAAAGCTAGATTCTTTAATCTAAGAGTAACTTTGTGTTATCTCTTAATTACACAATATGTCTCACACATTACTACTTTAATTTTTTATTAGGTTCTTTTTTCAAACTATGTACCTAGGTATATTCTTACATTTTTGTCCACTCGGTTTTAAAAAAATTGAGAATCAAATTAAGGAGCTTCATAGCAGCCAACAAAATATTTTGAAAATATAAATAGTAATATGCATAGATAAAAAAAAATAAAATCAGGAAAAACAACAAAATAAGCAAAAACAAAATATGGGATATTTATTTTTATCATAATTTTTGTGGTTATAATTGAGTGAGGGTTAGAGAAATTGATTTTATACAGCTTATAATAATGTCAAATAATCGTTAATTAAAAATTCCAACTACTACTTATTTAGATTAGGGGCCGCAAACATGTAAATTTGTGAAGGAAATTTGGAAATTTAGTAGCGAATTCTCCCTTATTACTTTTAAGTGACAAATATTTTTCGCTTGCCTTAATATGAAACAGATCATTTCACAAAGGTGCATTTCAAATTTAGGTTTGGTTGCTAACAAAGAAAATTAAAAAAGTGACAATACTGATAATTTTAATAACTATCCAGGTACAGGTTCTAAATTTGTTGATCACCATATTATTATTGCAAAAGCATTGTTCTTGGATTACAATAAATTTTATTAAAATTTTATTAAATCAATGTTTTTTTTAATTGTACATAATATTGGCAAATATTATTATTAAAAGTTATTTATTTTATTTTATTTTATAAGGAAAAAAAAATTAAAACTCTCAGTTATCACTCTTCTAACAGGTAGAAAAAAAATCATTTTGGCTTTGCATGTTCATAAGAAAAAAAAAATAAATCAAGTACAAAAGCAATGACTATATATATAGTAATAACACCTTTATTTATACTTTGTTGTTTATTCGTTATTCTTCGAGGAAAAAAAGAGGAAGTTTGGCTTGTGGAGCGTCCTTTTATAGGCTTTTACCTATCGACATTGTCTTTTTGACACTTTGGCTTTCACCAGACAACATTATTTTGGGACGATAGTGGGTTCTTTGAATTCTAAAAATAATTTAAATTCTTCACATTCTTGTGTGGAATCCACTATCATTCCATAGGTGGCGGTAGTGGTCTTTTTGTATGCAGTATTAATAATACGTTGCAATCATTAATACTGCATACCTTTATGTGTAACGTATATCGTAAGACATTACTCCTCCCTCCTTAAGATTTTCCTCCGGAGAATCTATCTTAAACAAAATTTACATAATTTTTATTGTACATATTATCTTAAGCCTAAATTTTGTAATTATTTTATAAATTTAATATACATTTTAATTTCACATTATTATTTCTTATTCTATTTTTATAAATAAATCTATTTATCTTAATTTTAAATTTAAAATGATGACAAGTTTCATTACATTATTTGGTATTTATTTTATGTGTACGGTTGTCGTTAAAAAAAGTTTGCATATCGCTGTAATATTATATTTAACATAAATTTATTTAAATGAAATCAAAGAATTTTTTTTATCATAATGAATAATGTTACCATAAAGTACATCAGCTGTCAATTCTTATTGTTTCTTTTAATGAAAATTGGCTTATATTATATGTCCGACGTTATTTATTTATTGCAAATATTAAAATTAGATTGAAATATTTTGATTAACTTTTAATTTAGGTCAGCTGTTTTAGTGACCAAATTATTTAGAGTAAGTAATAAAAACTTTTTTTTTTATATATTTATGTATAGCTGTTCAAATTCAAAATTAAATTTAGTTTAATATTACATTTATTCAAAATCGTGTCGAGAAAAATTTAATTCCGTGTTTAAATATTTAAAAAGTTTCATCTTCAACAATAATATTTGAAATATTAACGGAAGTGTGTTCTTTTTATTTGGCTTTATTTTGCGTATTATAATTTAATTTTTTTGTATTAAAAAAACAAATATAATTTTTTTGAACTAAATTTGTGTTATCTCAAAGTTGTAAAGTTTAATAATGTCAAATAATTAATTTAATGTAACTCGATAAAAGAGGATTTGAAAAGTTTTAATTTAAAGTGTAACAAAAAAATTTCTCTTAAAGGATATAATTTCATATATTTTATGTATTCTAATCTTGGTGAAAAAAAAAAAAATGTATTTAATATAATATAATATAAGTTATCTATTTAGTTTTTTCATTTCATTTATGTATTTAATTTGATTCAATATGAGGTGAGTTTTTTCTTTATTTTATTTTTGTGTATATGTACTATTATGTACGTACTTAAAATAAGGTTGTTTCGTTTTTCGATGATGGTGTTTCTGTAGTGCGGTATGGTAATTTAATAGGTTTTCTCTCGTATTTTGCTGTATTGCAAATATTACAATTATTTACTAACACAGCTATTTCTCTTTTTAGGTTAGGATAATATACATGAGCTTTTAATTCCAAATACACTTCGTTAATACCCCTGTGATTATTTTTGGAGTGCTCTTGTAATATTGTTTCCTTCAATTCGGACCTATTAACCATATTTTTTAGAACGTAATTCACTTTATTTATTACGATCGGTATTTCTGGAGTTTTCCATTTTTATCTATATAATAATATCTAAATGTGAAGTTTGATGTATCAGTTGTCAATGTAAATTTTTTTTTGTACTAAAATCTTGAAATTTAAGTAATGGTTCCGAAGAAAGTTTTCAAACTTTCAATATAATTCGGATCATTAGCATTTATTTTTTTTTTTATATATAAATAGTAGTTAGCCTGACTATTTTTGTTCTTGGGTCTTTTTGATGTCATCTTCTTACATTTCTACTTGGTGGAACCCTTTTGCGAATTCCAGAGTGGTAATCTTCTATTTCTACCTGGTGGAATCCTTTTACGGATTCCAGAGTGGTAATCTTCTATTTCTACCTGGTGGAATCCTTTTTCGGATTCCAGAGTAGTAATATGTTGTCACCTACCTAATTTAATTTTCAAATTGGCGATGAATAGGGTGATTTACTTACGCGTATTATTCCCTGTTGCTTCAACATTTAGTGTTTTTAAAATATTATTATTTTGTTATTATTACTTCTACCTTACTTACTCAACAAAAAATATTAGCAATAAAATTTTTCGTAAATGAATAAATTGGTCTATGAATCAAAATTTGTATTGAATTTCATATTATTAGTAACATTATGTTGTGAATTTAATTGATTTTTTTTCTTGTTCATCTTTTAATTGTTCATGCTGTTGTTTTAATTTCATAAATTGTCTTTGTTGAGTGGTACACCAAATATTAAAAAGAAAATTATGATAAATAATTGGTTAATTATTAATAATAGAATTTTTATTAATTTTGAAAACAGCTTCGTTGTTTTTGTAATATTTAACCACTAATATTTTAGTTCATTTTGTTGTTCTTGTTGTTGCGTTTGTTGCTGTTGTTGCTGTTGCAAATTATGAGATTTATTTCTCATTTTACGTACATCCATATTTTCATTAGAATTTTTTTTCGTTGCACGCTATTGCTACAATTTGCTGATTGTATATTATTATTATTATGTTGTGCTAATGATTTTGTTCTTAATCGAACATTATTATGATTATTATCATCATTATTATATTATTGTTATTATTAGTATTACAATTATTGTTTTCACCATTTTTATTATTATTATTATTATTGTTACTGTTATTACTATTTTTGTTGAAATTTTGCGAATTGTTTTTTCTTTTTGTTTTTATTCCATTTATATACTATTGTTGATATAATTATTTCTTAAAATCTTATTGTTATTAGTAGTAGAAACGAAGATTAGAGTAGAAACAATTGCCTCTTAGAGTCAACGTGTTGAGCTGGAGAATAGTTGAAGTATCTTCGAAAAAACATTTATTTTTATCTTTATCTTTATTATTGCAGTTATTTTTTTTTTTTTTTGGTAAATATCAATATGGAGCTTATTATTATCATGTCTATTTGATTGTTGTTCTTGTGAGCGATTAACATTATTACCATTGGTGCTAATATTGATTTTTTTTTGTTGAGATTATAAAATTTAATTTAGATTTAATACCATCAATATCACCCATAGATTTGTGACATTGTCTTTTATTTTCATTATGTTATTATTACTATTATGATTATTGTATGTAATATATTATATGCAAATGTCAAATATTTTATAAGGATAAAAATTAGCAAGTATTTAAGTTTTAAAGTTTTTATTATTTTATTATTTGTCTTTATAACTTTAATTTTTGCGTTAATCAATTAATTCTTTATTTTTTATTAGAATTGTTTTATTAGATTTTTCTTGTGGCTCCCTTTTTTTTATTTTATATTATATTTTATTATTATATTATATTATGGTAATTTATTAAAAAAAATTTTAAATAGTAGCACTATTAAAAACATATTAGTTTTTTTATTTTTTATTTTTGAGGTTCTTTGAGTTTAATAATTAGAATTAACCACGAGGGAAAACTTTTTCCGTGTGTACTCAATCATCCTACCGACTGCGCCAGTAATATCACCTTTATTTATACTTTGTTCTTTATGCGTTATTCTTCGAGGAAAAAAAGAGGAAGTTTGGCTTGTGGAGCGTCCTTTTATAGGCTTTTGCCTGTCGACATTGTCTTTTTGACATTTTGGCTTTCACCAGACAACATTATTTTGGGACGATAGTGGGTTCTTTGAATTCTAAAAATAATTTAAATTCTTCACATTCTTGTGTGGAATCCACTATCATTCCATAGGTGGCGGTAGTGGTCTTTTTGTATTCAGTATTAATAATACGTTGCAATCATTAATACTGCATGCCTTTAGGCGTGACGTATATCGTAAAACCTGGTAAAACATTACTATATATGTATATATACAATACCCATTTATAGTTAATATATGTCATTGCGAAAAGTAAAGAAAAATAATTAAAAAAACTATACATATAATAAGATGTTTCTACTCTACCTATTAATTGATTTTTTTTTTTTAATAAAATAAAAATGCTTGTATTAAAAATAAATGAAAATAAAAAAATTTACTGCAAGAAAACAGGAAGTGTCGGGACACAATAGCTCATAACTTCTGAAGCACTGGTCCCAGTATAGCCGAGGATTTTTGTTGAAGGAAATTAAATTTTCTTTAATTATGTGAAAAAAGAATTATCTTAGGACTTTCACTATTGAATTATAAATTTAAAAAGAAATAAAAAATAGCATAAAATTTCATTTAATTTCTTACAAAACGCATTGGTTTGGTTGTTTGTTAAAAATTTAAAATGTACCTAAATTATTTTGTATATAATAGGGTAATCGGTTACTTGAAATAAAGCCGGAAGAAATAAAACCGAAATCATATAATTTTTGTTTTCGTATTTATTTTGTTTTAAAAAAACCAATAAAGTCATTTTAAATATTTACATAAGTATTCAAATACTTATTAACACAAATTCTGTGTGTAACTCATATACGTGCATATGAATATTCTAGAAAAGTGGAATACCCTGATTTTGAGTCCAAGTCTTAAGTCTCTCCTAATTCCCCCATCTTCTAGCGTGACGGTAGTGAACCATAACACCGTAGATAATTGGTTTTATTATTTTAAAAAGTTAAAGGACACTGACGGGTGGGACATACGGTCGGAAGTCTGGCGCGTGAGCTGTTACCGCATATACGGTATAAATATTATAAATATTCTGGAAAAATCCAAATCGAAAATACATAATTATATTCAAATTTATCATTATCATCTGTTAACAATATTTTTAATTTTAAATGGTAAAAAGTTCATGATTTCAGCTTTATTTCGTGGTATTGAAATAAGGGCAAAAAGTATATAAACAGATTTTTAACCTTATTTCCTTTTAATTTTGACTTTATTTCAACACCCATATAAAATAAAGTTAGAAAATGTCATTTGGCTTACTTTCTTTCGGATTTACTTCAGGTGATAGTTTCATAAACTATACAATCATTTATTTGATGATACGGTTTGTATGAATTTACATGCAAACTGTACGGTAAGTACGGTAGGTAACGTATATGGTAATAAAGGAAATATGTACGGCATCTATATCCTCAGACCAAAAACCAAATTATTACATGTAAGATATGCATGGATGGTCCGGCTTGGGATTGACAGGGTAGCATCTGACCGGTCGCTGGCCCAGATGCACAACTGTCAAGTTCCTGAGCAAGTGCTTACATTACCTCCACGAGGTGATCTCCGGAAACTATCCTATACAGCATCCGCTTATACGATAGGCAAAAACTGTAAGTGCGCAAAAACAACCCTTCAGATTGAAGGTTGACGTTAGGTCAATTACCTAACCCATAAAAAAAAAACATAGTTATGCAAGACTTAAAACAAGCCTCGGATATGGATGGATTAATTGGAAAGAGACCCGGAACTCGTAAGGATTTTGATTTCCTGAAAACGACGATGGGGTCTGGAGGAGAAGATCTAATGCAATGATATAATTAAACTCTATGAGCCGTACAATGAGGTGAACGTAGTCACAAAAATTAAAGTCAAGAGACTACAGTGTCTTGGACACCTAGAGCGGATAGACGAAAATGCTCCAGCCAAGAGAATCTTCGAATCCAGACCCGAAGGTACAAGACGTCGGGGCAGACCAAACCTTCGTTGAAGAGATGAAATATTGACGGACTTAAAGCAACTTCGAATCTTCGACTGGAGACACTCCGGCCGTACCAGCAAAAATGGAGGATGTTGATGGGCCAGGCCCAGGACCTATGCATAGATAAAAAAAAAATAAAATCAGAAAAAACAACAAAATAAGCAAAAGCAAAATATGGGATCATTATTTTCATTATTGTTTTTGTTGTTATAATTGAGGGAGTGTTAGAGAAATTGATTTTATACAGCTTATAATAATGTCAAATGATCATTAACTCAAAATTTTAACTGCTATTTATTTAAATTAGGGGTCGCAAACATGTAAATTTGTGAAGTGGAAATTTAGTAGCGGATTCTCCCTTATAGCTTTTAAGTGACAAACATTTATCGCTTGCTTTAATATGAAAAAGAACATTTCACAAAGGTTCATTGAAAATTTAGGTTTGGTTGCTAACAAAGAAAATTAAAAAAGTGACAATACTGATAATTTTAATAACTATCCAGGTACAGGTTCTAAATTTGTTGATCACCATATTATTATTGCAAAAGCATTGTTCTTGGGTTACAATAAATTTTATTAAAATTTTATTAAGCCAATGGTTTTTTTAATTAATAATACACAATATTGGCAAATATTATTATTAAAAGTTATTTATTTTATTTTATTTTATTTTATAAGGAAAAAAAAAATTAAAATTCTCAGTTATCACTCTTCTAACAGGTCAGAAAAAAAATCAGTTTGGCTTTTGCATGTTCAACATAAAAAAAAACAAATCAAGTACAAAAGAATTTTTTGGAGCATATATAATTGCTAGTTCTTCTCTAGGTAACTGAGAGTAGTTGTTTTTTGCGGTAGTTAAAGTACTACTTGTATACATAACTGGCTTTTCTTGACCCCCTATTTTATGTGGCAATACAGCTGCCACTCCATGCGGACTCGCACCCGTTCATACAACTATTGGTTTATTTGGATCAAAAAATTCTAAAATATTTTCATTGGTCAATAACTTTTTTATTTTTCAAATTCAGTTTAGCACTCCTTTGTCCAAACAAATTTTACATTTTTATGTAATAAATTATACATATTACTAAGCTTTCTAATAGTTCAACAATCCTAAATATTACTGTAATGGTGGATTTCCTCTTCATGGACGAACGTCCGGACAATTTTATTTCACACTATAAATGAAACACAAATACCATTATTTAAAAATTTATGATTTCCTCTCAATGTGCGAAGGACTAACATTTGTTATGTAGTCTAAAAAGGTTGACGTATGAAAATATGTTTACATGCGTTGATATTACTTTTATTAAAAAAATTTAAAATTTTGTTAAGAGTCAGTAATAATGGATAACAACATTGTAATATTCGAAAAAAATATAATATAGCGCTTTGCTTTTATCTTAAAATATAAATAATTTGTTAGAAACAAAATAATCTTATATTAAAAAACAAAAAAATTATACTTCATATCTTTTTCTTAAAAAACATTTGAAATTCTATATGTGAATGCGTTCATTCATAAATCGAGATAGCAATAAATATTTATCAAATAATTATATATCTATCCTTTTCTTTTACTTCGTCCTTCAGCCAAAAGTTAAAAATATTTTAACTAAGAAATTGGATGAAGAAAATACCCGGAGAGGATTTTTTGTGTATGTGTTGGTAAAATAAAATTTTTTTACTGGTTAAAAAATTTGTCCGGACGTTCGTCCATTAAGAGGAAATCCACCTTAGCTCTGTTATATTCTTTGGACGTAAAACCAATTTTATTGCCTCAAGGTTTTTCATATTTGGACTAATTTTATTTAAAGTAAGCACGTGACCTAAGTATTCAACTTTTGTAACTAAAAATTTGCATTGAAATTACTATTAAATTACCTTCACAATTATTTATGTTTATAATTTTATTTTTCCAATTAGGAATCAACTTATCCAGCCACGTTCGTCCAAATAGCGGTTTAAATTTTCTGCCATCTATTACAATTAACTCTAATATTTCAACCATTTCACAGTATTGCATCTTAACAAAAAAATTTCCTATAACTTTTAATTCATTACCTAAAATAGAACATATTTTTAAAGTACAATTTTCTAATATTATATTATTAAACATCTACACATATCAATGAAACACATGCTCCTGTATCGAATTCAATACTAATTTGAATACCTTCAATTTGTACCGTAATGAACACAGCTTCTGTACTATTTGAAATCTTCGAAACATTGAAAACTGAATTCACACTTGATGTACTGATTTCTGATTCACCTTTTTTACCACCTTTTTACACCACTGATTTCTGATTCACCCTTCACAAATTTTTTTTCTTTTTATAACACATTGTAGCAGTATGTCTAATTTTTTTACAAAAATAGCATGTCCAATTTTTTCCAAGACAAGTATTTTCACTATGTGCTTTGCCACAACGGGAGCAATTTACATTTTGCTTTTTATGGACCATTTGCGATAAATGATCTTTATCTTTTCCATTTTTAAATGTCTTATATTTTATAATATTCACCTTATTATTTGGAACTATTGATTTTTGTTCCTTTAGTGACATTTCCATATTCAATGCGATATCTTTTTCTTTTTCTTTTTTAAATTCATAATATTACATAAAACTACATCTTACATATTCAACTATTTTCTTTTTGAATATATTTGTATTTGTTTCACAATTAATTTCAAAAGGCAATTCATTGAAAAGCTTCAAACCTTTATAAAGAAGCATATTTTTAGTTTTTTCATTCCTAAATAAGTTCAATCTAAAACAATTAACATTTCTTAAATTATAGTTGTGAATATCTGACACATACACCAACTGACCACATAAATAATTAGGATATTTACCAACTTAATTTTTATATCATAAAATAGATCATAGATACCCTCTCAAGGCATCTAACATAAATTTACTTGAAGTATATGAATTCACTTTCAATATTATCCTCATTGCTTTATTCTGTAACCTTTATAGCCTAATCTTGCTGGTATTATTTGCCATAAACAAAATGGTCGAACAATATTCGAAATGAGGTTTTATGATTGTGTTGTATATCGTTATTGCACTTGCAATTGATAACCGTTTCCGAATTAATAAATTCCGAAAAAATAAAGTTTTTTATATATTTTTTTGCAAATGTAGTCAACGTGTTTCTTAAAATCTAGCTTATTATCTACAATAACACCTAAATACTTTATTCTTCTACTTTTTCTATTATCTCGTTATCTATTTTAATATGGGCATTTGTTTCTCCATCAAATATCATACATTTAGTTGCGATATTTAAGCTAAGTTTGTTCATTTGAAACCACATACTTAAAGTACGTAAATCACTGTTAATTTTTTGTATACATTTTTCGACAGTATCAGCAACAGCATAAAGTAACGCATCATCTACAAACAAAACCATTTTCGACAGTATAACTAACTCTATGTCATTAATATAAATTAAGAACAGCAGAACACCAAGTACAGAGCCTTGTGGTACACCAAGCTTTACGTCAACATAATCAGATAAGTAATCTTTAAATTTTGTCCTCTGTTTTCTGTTAGACAAGTACGAGCGAAACCATTCTAACTCAATATCTCTTATACCACAACTTTCCATTTTTTGCAGTAGTATATTTCTATCTACCGTTTCAAAGGCTCTTGTCAAATCCAAAAATACCGCAGCTATGACCTTGTTGACATGTGTAGATATTTTCCAATTTGTAACTTTTAAGTTTACCAAAGATTCGCTATGATCTTTTCTAAACCCCGATTGAAACCGAGAAATTAAGTTACATCTTTCGAAATAGTTGAGCAGTTGTTCATTGACTACTTTCTCCATTATCTTTGAGTCAATCATAATGGGGTTAACTGGTCTAAATTCTGAAGCTATATTAGTACCCTTCTTTTACTGATTCTTTCCATATATCTGGAAACAGACCACTTTGCATTGAACTGTTAATAATTGACAAAAGGTTGTTACCAATAATATCTATATTATCCATTATCATATTTTTATTTGCGAAATAACAGTAATTTTTATTGTCCATTGCTTTTAAAATATCTTTGAGCTTATTTATGTCAATATCTTGAAATTTAAATATACTATTATTATTATTTTTAATTAAATTTATGTAATGCATTGTTTTTATATTATTATTTATGTCATTTATACTGTCAACAAAAAATTTATTAAATTTATTAGCAATTATTTTAGGCTCATATATTTTATCATTATTAAAAATTACTTCATTAACGACATTTGGATTTTTTTTAGAACATATTTTTATTATCGCCCATCATATTATAACATTATCATATTAATCGCCCATTATTATAACATTATCATTTTCAAAGAGTTCATCCATTAAATTATCAAAACAGACAAAAAAATTTGACTCCCCATTGATATATTTTGGTGATCTATACAGTCCACCCAGACAAAAACTTTTATTATCATGACAAGCTCTTATAACTAAAACCCATAATTCATTGTTAATTGCAATACTTTTCATAACTTCAGTTTTCCAAAAATGCTTTACATAAAAAACCACACCTCCAGTATGTCTTGAATTACTATCAACTCGTACTATTTTATAACCATCCATTTGTATCAAAGAGTCCTCATCCTTATCAATTAAATGTGTTTCAGTTAAACATATAAATTCAAAGTTATAATTATTTATTACTAACTCCAGCTCATCAAAATTATTTATTAACCCTTGAATATTTAATGACAAACCATGAATTTCATTTAATTGCTAGTAACAAATCCTATCTATTTCTTGTTTCATTTTCCTTTGATACAGCTTACACTCTGTGCTCAACGATAAGTGAAAAACGTCATAATCTGCATCACTCAAATTTAGTTTTTGCTTGACTTTTAAGCAGTTGACGCATCGAATATCACTAGTCTTTCTTTTACCATCCAATTTATTGTGCCCTTCTTCACCACAATTATGACAACGAGCATTTGTCTCCCTGCATCTATCAATATGGCCAAAGCCAAGACATTTATAACACCTTAATACTCTAATTTTTTCATATACTGGGCATATATTCCAGCCTATTCTTACTTTTTTTAAGTTCATAATTTTTTTAAATGTTCCCCATCCACTTCGATAATTGTATTAAAGACATATATATTTTTAAATGATGGATATGTTCTCAAACATTTAATATATTTACATTCTATATTATTTTGATTTTTTATAGCACTAATAATTTTTTCATCCGACAACTTTTCATCCACCCCACATATTAATATTCTTGGATCATACATTTTTTTTTTTTCTTTATTGAATTCATATTTATTTACCTTATAGCTTAACAATAACTTTACAATGTGATTTATAAAAAATAAATATTGACCTCATTAACATAAGTATATAAAACCAATTAGGTGAAAATATGAAGGATATAGGCTTTAGCATAAGCTGTATGGCCTTATCAGTTAAATTTAACAAAGTTAATCAAAAAAAGTTTGTTTTCTATGAGGACATATAGTAAAATAAAAAAAAAAAACATATAACATATTATATAAAACAAAATATAAAATAAATCAAAATCAAAAATTAAATTAAAATATACAATAGGAATAAAGGGAACATAAAATTTATAATAAAAAAATATATAGTTATTTAAATAAGAATTCCAAAAATTTTTTTTTAAGCAGACAAATATTTTCTGTATCTTTAATATCATTCGGTAATTCATTAAAAATTTTTAGGCAATTATAAACACAATTATTCTTTTGGTTATTTGTTCTGAATAAGTGCAAATAAAAGTTAGCTTTATTACGAGTATTATGACTATGAATATCCATGTTTCTATTTAAAATGAAATTATGTTTAATTTTATTATTAATAATTTTAAAAGCAACTATCTACAACTCTCGTTTACAGATATTTTGAAAGCTTATATATGTATTATTATACAGCAAATGGGTAGGATGTAATATATTATAATTATGAATGATTTTGATAGCTTTTTTTTAACATGGTTTCAATTCTGATAAGATATTTCTGAGCAGCACCGTTCCAGATTGGATTAACGTAGGTAACTTGGGATAAAATATAAGAAGAGTAGATACTGAAAAGCGCCTTATTATTTAGAAACTTCCTGAACCTCTTCAATAAGAATATATAAGGTGATATTTTTTTTACAACCTGACTTATATGCTCATTTCATTTCATCCTACTGTCCAACAAAAGACCAAGGTAATTATATTTTTGAACTATTGCAAAAATAAGATTGTTATGAGTGAAAGAATTCACTAGAAAATTTTTGTTGTTGAATAGCAGTATTTTCGTTTTATCAACATTCATAAGTAATTTATGGTGGAATAACCATTAATTTATCATCTCAAGATCATTTTTAGTTGTAACAAAAAATTCATCTTCATTATGATTCGAGTACTTAATGACAGCATCGTCTGCATAGAATTGAATGCTGCCAATTAATGGAAGACGTGCTAAGTCATCGATATATAATTTAAACAGATCAGGACCAAAAATTGAGCCTTGCGGAACTCCTTTTCTGATACTTAACCAATCACTCGTATGTGATGCAACACGTACGCAACGTGTTCTTTCGTATAGGTATGATTTAAGGAAAGCTATTTGCGATTCAGTAAAGTTTAAGCTTGAAAACTTTTCTAGTAATATTTGGAAATCGACACAATCAAAAGCTTTCTTTAAATCAAAGAAAACACAGCCCGTGTATTTTCCCTCATCGATGCTTTTATTAGAATTTGTTAAAGCAAGACAGGCCGCCGTTGTATTAGAGTATCGTTCAAATCTATATTGATCCGGATGTAAAATCGGATTAGAGTTGAAAAAACAGATTAGTCTTTTCTTAATGATGGTTTCAAAAACTTTTGAAAATGCTGGGGCACTGAAATAGGTCTATAACTGGATGGGTTAGTTTTATCTTCAGTTTTAAGGATAGGAGTAATTATTCCTTTTTTTAAACAACTCGGAAAATTATTTGTCATAAATGATTGATTAATGAATTTCGTCAGAATAGGACTCAAGTCTTCGGTGAATTCTTTTACAAATTTTGTGGAAATTCCATCATATCCTGTTGCAGCAGATGCTTTTAACGTATTAATTACCTCACTCACCTCTTGTATATTAGTTGAGAACAGATTAAAATTTGAGTATATATTTCTATGAAAGCGGTTAAGGTAATTAGTATCAATGTCAGTGGAAGGAATATTGAGGGTTTGTGTAACATTAGTAAAAAATTTGTTCATTACATTTGAAATTTCCTGTGAGTCGTTGTATGCGTTATTCTGAAATATAATGGAGTTGATTCGACTATTCATACTATTTGGATTTGTATTAAATATAATTTTTTTATATACATCCCATAATTTTTTGGGATTTCCAGAAGCTTTAGGGACATCATGAGAAAAATATTTTGTTTTAGCTTGGAATATCAAAGTTTTGACCCGACACTTATGTTTAGTGACAGAATTGCAAAATTTTTATCAGTAGGATATTTCTTTTTGTATTTGAAGAAAGAGTCTCTAATTTTTATTTCATTCAATATTTCTGACGTCATCCAATCATGTTTTTCTTTCTTATTTCTTTTTTGAATTTTTTTAGTATAATTTCTCTTTAGAGTACTTAAAGCATTGTTGAAAATTTCAAAATCATTATATGAATTTATATCATTCCAAAACCGGTTTGATTTTAAATTCTCATATTCTAATACAGTTATAACGTTGTTCATTATTTCTTTAACAGGGTGTATCTTAACACTTCTGAAAAATTGTTGATGATCCGATAGAGGGGTGTCTGGTATATGAAAGTAATATTCATAATTGATAACATCTGTTACAAAGTGATCAATTATAGTTTTAGAAGGAACTCTTGTTACATACTCTTCAGAAATTTTGTTCTAATTAAATATCCGTTACTCATAAGTGTAGTAATGTAATTTTGAACAGATTCATTTGCCATTTCAAGAAGATTTAAATTGAAATCTCCTATTATTAACGATCGTTTATAACTTGTTGTAATAACGTCAATTTTATCTATGAAATCATCTATACTTCTATGGTTAGACCTATAAACTGTTACAACTTTTAGTTTTAATTTTCTTATTGAAAAAACTAAAACGTTTGAAAATGAAAATTCTTCATCATACTCAAAGTTACTACTCATATAATCTATAACATAAATCGCAACCCCTCCATATGAGGTAGCACGATTGGAGAAATATGGCGTATAACCAGGTATATTAAAATGTTTATTTTCTTCTTTGCTGAGCCAAATTTCATTAAGGACTACTACCATAAGACCTAATTAAAGCTTCAACTTCTTACAACTTGTTTCGAAGACTTTGAATATTAAAGTAAATTATATTTAAATTGTCTTTATAACTCAAATTCATATTTTGTAAACACTCTGTAAAATAATTTATTCTAATATTAGACTCCAAATTTATGCCGTTACTTTCCATCATTTAAATGTGAAATAAGAAAACCTAAGCAGTATTCATAAACGTGCGCGCATTGAAGCATTATATTATAGGAATTAGATTTAAAATATAATATAATAAAAATATTTGATTGAAAAAATATGTGTTTAAATTTATAATTAAAAAAATTTTTACATTTAGAATAAAAAAAAAGTTTTGGATTTAAAACATAATACTATAATAGAAATTTTTGATGTTACAAATAGGTGTTTAAACTTAATAATAAAAAAAATTTTAGATTTAAGGTTGAAAAAAAATTTAGATTTAAGATTAAATAACTTGTTTAGATTTAAAACATTTTGTATATAAAATATAATAGAAAATTTTATAAATATTAATAAAGTATTAAAGTTTTCACATTTTTTAGTTTTTATGAAAAAAAAACAAAATGTGCTAATAAAAAAAAGAAAAAGAAAGAGTTGTGAAAATATCTAATGTGTAGTATAATTTTTTTTATAAAAATAAAGCCAAAATTAATTTTTAATAGAAGTATAAAGTGATTTTTTAAGATATCCAATGTCATTGTGAGATGATATTTTAAAAATTTTACCGCCATTACTTTTCCGTATAAAAATTTGGTTATTTTTGACCCATAAATAATCAAAGTTATGTTCGACCTTAATTTTTTTCGCCTCGTAGTATAAATTTTCTTGGAGTTTTGATAAGTACTGCCGAAAAAAATTTCTCGATTACCTTGTACTCCCAGATTTAACTCGGCAGTAAAAAGGTGCTTACGGGTACGTTTTTTTCCATGATTTCTTCTTTAATGGATTCATTTAAACATTCAACAACAAAAAGGGAGCTATCCTTATTTATGACTTTTTGCTCAATTTTATTAATATTTATGATATCAGATTCCTTTACGGTTGAACCGATTAAATGGCAAATATCAACAACGGATTTTTGGGGTTGTTTAAGCTGGAAGGTAATCCTGCCAGAATGATTTTATTTTTGTTCTTATTTTGTATACTTAAATCTGCCTGTGCTTCCATTAAATTTACTTTATAGTTCAGATCTTTTAATTTTTTTTCCGATTCTGTAAGATTTTTCTTTAAAATGTCGTTCTCGACTATTATCTGTTTGTTCTCTGCTAATATATTAGTGATCCGATTGTCCAGAAAAATTTGTGATTTATGTATTTCTACTATTACTGACCCTAGGGTTTTTAGAAAAACAGCCATTTTATTCAGTGAACACTCAGTTAGATCAAAAGACAGCAGTTGCTCAACATCCTTATACTCTTTTACATCTTCATTTTCGGTTGAATGATCCTCATCTACTACTATAGATGATTAACCATAAGTGCGATTTAATGAAGCACATTTCTTACACTTCCATGTAATTTCCCCAGATTTAATAGCTAGATTTTAAATATATTATTATTATTTTCAATTAAATTTATGTAATGCATTGTTTTTATATTATTATTTATGTCATTTATACTGTCAACAAAAAATTTATTAAATTTATTAGCAATTATTTTAGGCTCATATATTTTATGATTATCAAAAATTACTTCATTAACGTCATTTGGATTTTTTTTAGAACATATTTTTATTATCGCCCATCATATTATAACATTATCATATTAATCGCCCAATATTATAACATTATCATTTTCAAAGGGTTCATCCATTAAATTATCAAAACAGACAAAAAAATTTGACTCCCCATTGATATATTTTGGTGATCTATACAGTCCACCCAGACAAAAACTTTTATTATCATGATAAGCTCTTATAACTAAAACCCATAATTCATTCTTAATTGCAATACTTTTCATAACTTCAGTTTTCCAATAATGCTTTATATAAAAAACCACACCTCCAGTATGTCTTCAATTACTATCAACTCGTACTATTTTATAACCATCCATTTGTATCAAAGAGTCCTCATCCTTATCAATTAAATGTGTTTCAGTTAAACATATAAATTCAAAGTTATAATTATTTATTACTAACTCCAGCTCATCAAAATTATTTATTAACCCTTGAATATTTAATGACAAACCATGAATTTCATTTAATTGCTAGTAACAAATCCTATCTATTTCTTGTTTCATTTTCCTTTGATACAGCTTACACTCTGTGCTCAACGATAAGTGAAAAACGTCACAATCTGCATCACTCAAATTTAGTTTTTGCTTGACTTTTAAGCAGTTGACGCATTGAATATCACTAGTCTTTCTTTTACCATCCAATTTATTGTGCCCTTCTTCACCACAATTATGACAACGAGCATTTGTCTCCCTGCATCTATCAATATGGCCAAAGCCAAGACATTTATAACACCTTAATACTCTAATTTTTTCATATACTGGGCATATATTCCAGCCTATTCTTACTTTTTTTAAGTTCATAATTTTTTTAAATGTTTCCCCATCCACTTCGATAATTGTATTAAAGACATATATATTTTTAAATGAGGGATATGTTCTCAAACATTTAATATATTTACATTCTATATTATTTTGATTTTTTATAGCACTAATAATTTTTTCATCCAATAACTTTTCATCCATCCCACATACTAATATATTTGGATCATACATTTTTGGTACTAACACATTATAATCTATATAATTTATTTCACTCTCAATTTTTTTACCGATTCGATATTTGAGCAAGTTATTGAAACTGTTGAATGTTCCTAAGACATTCTACTTAATACCACGATACAGAATAACTGAACTAACAATCTTTTTGAGAGGTATATAAACTTCAACATATTAATCTTACGATTACATTTTAGAGTGACCAATTCTGTTAATTGCCGGAAGAAGGTTATAAAACATTGATGTATATTATGAATGTTGTTCTAAAATGTGGCTAATTCCCATCCCAGTGGAAAATTGCTGAAATAATTCTGATACCAAAACCAGGTAAACCAAGTGAAGAAATTACATCCTACAAACCGATTAACCTACTACCGAAATTTTTATTTATGACTTACAGAGGTTTAAGACGAATATTAACAACATTGTTCGCTCTTTCCCACAAAACTTTTCTTCTTCCTTTTTCTTTCCTTTCCTCTAACTATCCTTTCCTTTTTCAAATAGTCAACGGTACGCAAGTACTCAAAAGTTCAAAACCTAAGTTTTGGCTACAATATAAAAAAAAAAACAAAAAAAAAACCGTACTTATCAAAACTATTTGAAAGACTATTCTTGGAAAGATCAAAACCGATTTCGGAAAAAAGCAAAATTGTTCTAAAGCATCAATTCGGGTTCAGAAACGAACATGCAACTATCGAGCAAATACATAGAATAGCAGATATAATCAAGTTAAGTCTAGAGGAAAACAAGTTCAACGATATTTCTAGATATTAGTCAAGCATTTGATAAAATCAGGCATGAAGGATGGCTGTACACACTTAAAAAATGTTTCCACAGAACTATTATTTATTACTGTGGTCATATCTTATCGAAAGACACTTTTTGGTGAAGCATCAAGGTGCCTATACACAAATTAATGAAATTATGTCAGGTGTACCACAGGGCAGCGTTTTAGGTCCTGTCTTATATCTCATTTACACTGTAGACTTACCAACAACTAATGAAACAACCACCACCACTTTCACTGATGATACGGCCATACTGGCCTCACATAGTAACCCAGTGCATCTTCAGAGATTCTGCAACAAAGCATAAACAAAGTTTAGCAATGACTAAAAAGTGGAGAATCTAAAAAAGGGTGAATGGAGCAAAATCAACATATATCACATTTACACTAAAGAGAAAAAATTGTCCAGCGTTTGTACTTAATAACGAAGTAGTACCTAAAAAGGAGGTTGTATTTGGGCATGCAGTTGGATAGGAGAATCACATGGAAAAGCCATCTTCATAACAAAAGAAAGCAACTGGGCTTGAAGCTAAGCAAATTGTGTAAGATGATTGGCCGGAACTCGCCGTTGTCACTGGAAAACAAGCTGCTGATTTAGAAAGCTGTCTTGAAACCGATATTTAAATATTGCAACATTACAGTGTTTCCAGTCAAAGCTATTAAGATTGATAGTTGGCGCGCCTCAGTTTATGAATAATGATGTCATACATCGTGATTTGTAGGTGAGAACCATTAAGGCGGAGATTAGAAATATAAGCGGAAAGTACCAGATAAGATAAGCTGCACATCCAAACTGACAAGAAAGCAGTGTGTTGGCTGCAAGTGATGTAAGTCACCTTAAGCGTCCTAGCATCCTGCAGCTACCCAGTAGACAATATGAACAATCAAATGGGGGCCAAGAAATACAATGGAGTATAATGTTGACATCATGGATGGTTGACCACAGGGTTATCTCATCCGTTATTCAGTGCAATTTACCGGCATAAAAAATGTCATACAAACTACTGAATGTCTCCTTCAGAGACAGATTGTAATGTTTCATTGGGTAATAAAAAAAAAAAAATCTTTACTGCGTGCGTGTATTACGAAAAAACAAACCAACAAACAAACAAACTTCCCCTTTTATAAGTATAAGAAGGTTATATTATCTACAGTTTCACACTACACACATGTAGTTGGTAAAAATTATGTAGTTGGTAATACCAAAGATTATATAATTACTATAAGATATCTCACACCATATAAGAAAATGTCACAATGAAATCAATTTTAGCAAAAAATTTATGTTGCTGAATTATTTGTTTCTAAGCAATTGTTGAACAATTAAGTTTAAAATATTTGTTGTCAATATTCTTCAGTGTTGTTCATCGCAAAGGTAATGTATGATGCATGTGTAGTAATATAAACTGGTATGGTATATTAAGTACACGCTATTTTGATAATGTATTTATTTTTCTACATAATAATATGAATTTGGGTATACATAATCATTGTTTTTGATAATATATTTAGATTTATGGAATAAAAGTCGAGTTTCCTTTCACTAATCATTTGTATTTATTTTGCAAATATCGATATGTTTTGCACTGATGAAGGAAGTAAGTTGCTTCCGAAATATCGATATTTGCAAAATAAATACAAATGATTAATGAAAGGAAACTCGACTTTTATTCCATAAATCTATACATAATCATATCATTTCTATTGTTTTGGGAAACATTGAAAACAAGTGTTCAATTTTGAAATGAAATATTTTAATTTTTAAAGCGATGACCTATATATTTTTTTCATAAATATGAAGAAAATTTAATTTTCGACAAAAAAGTCTGCTTTAAGGGTATCCGCTGAAAAACCGTTTAGGCGTTGTTAGTTGATTTACAATTCAATTTCCATAAATCTAAAAAAAATGTTGCCAAGATTTTGTTTTACGTAAAGAGAGATAGAGATATTTTGTATTTCCTCTTCATCAACAATTCTTTTCTTATTATTGGGAGAAAGAAATTCAAAACATCATCATTTCCATTTACATTACACATATACATTTATAGATTTAAATAAAATAAATCTATATAATAATATAATCATATAATAATATGTACTATATTTATACACAAAAATTATTTTATGTTAATATTCTAGGAATTATTTTCATTAAAACTATTTTGTGTCTCAATAACGCAATATTTCTCGGATTTTTACCGATCTACAGTTATTTGCTTGCCTTAGTAATGAAAAAAATTTTGGGTATCAAAATACTTTTATTTTCATCTCTGAATAATGCAATAAAAATAAAACTATAATATTCAAAAATAAAAGTAAAAATAGCTTTAAAAATAAAATATTAAAAAAAAAAAAAAGAAAATTCCAATATCTATAGAATTTCATACAAAATTTATAGAGGCACACAGGTACTTCGTCACCCTCGTGAAGGTTTTTCAAAACAAGGGTAGATCTCGACTCCCAATGATTATGAAAATTCAAATCTTTTAAAATTAGTAAAGTTACAACTTTCTAGCAGTTGTCTGAGAGTTTTAGCTCGTTAGCCTTTCCAGAACCATAGAGTAATTTTGTTTTTTTTTTTTGAGGTTTGAAAATGGAAAAGGTACCCAGGTACGACGTCAGTCAAATAAGTGTTAAGCACCCACATGTGTTCAGTAAAATTGGAAGTACTAAATAAACTGAAAAAATAGTACTAAGTTGTTGACCAAAGTATCAAAATGATAGATTGAAAACTAGATTAGAGTTTGAGTTGAGAAAATTCTCTCAACATTATCGGATGAGTGTGGTAAGGACAGTAGTCCTTGTGTAATTTGATAAATGTTACCGAAAATACATTCATTCAATTCACTTTTGACTCCACTGATTTGAGTTTTTGCTCCAAAATTCAGAAATAGTATTATTCTTATAAATCTTTTTAATTCTTCATACTAGGAATTAATAATTTTAGCATTTTGCTAAAATATCTGATTTTGGAAACAAAAGTGTTAGTAAATTCAAAATGCTATTCGTTTCTTCAGCTAAAACATGTTCTGTGCAAAATTTAGGAAAAAAATTCAAATTTTGAATTTTCAAAATCAATTTTAGTTCTTAATTCCTTACCAAATATTTTATAAAACTCACGAACGCAAAAATAAAATTCGGTTTAGATAGCCACTCATTTAAATTTATTAATTTAACAGACTTGGCGTCAAAAAAGGTTTTGCTTATAAAATTTCTACATATTTTATAAAAATGAAATGTAGCTCGTGGAATTGATATTATTAATTATTTTTAATATATACTAGTAGGAACGGCCCATGCTCACGCACGGTTTAATCATTTAAATAAATTTTGTCACAAAGTATATCTTAACTTTTTTTTTCCCTACGGAGGTGGCCCTAATATGTCAGAGCCGGCATGTAGGCTTTTAGCCCTTTATGCCGTCCTCCACCCCTCAACTAAGTTGACCCTTTTGATAAAGACAATAGGTTTGGGGGATTTATCTGCAGAAATTTTCTGAGGTTAGGTACTGCGTTTCCAACTGCCTGAGTCTCAGCCTTGAAAGAGCTAAGCACTCTCCTACAACGTGTGTGGAAGTTTCTTCCTCTTCCAGACAGTGTCTACAGGTTGGATGTTCACTTAGTGCAAGTCTACACATGTGTTTATATATGTGGTTATGACCAGTAAGTATGCCCACCATCTTCCTGCATTCTCCTCTATTGAGGGTAAGCAGGAAGTTGGTTAGTTTGGTGTTTATTCTTGGTGCATACATTTTTGAGACCCTGTGGCCTTCAATATGCTCCCAAAGAATATATGCTTCCCTTTTCAGGGTGTTTTCTATTGATAGTTTAATATTACCAATAGATATACAAACTGCCGGTTCCAGGCCATACATGTTTCCCGCCGATGATCTGGCTAGTTCGTCAGCCTTCTCATTTCCAGTCAAGCCATTATGACCCGGAATCCAGATCAGTTGTACCTAGTTTCGGAGACCTATGAGGTTTAGGGCTTCCGAACATTCTCTCACCAATCTAGATTTGATGAGGTTACTTTCAAGATCTTTAAAGGCAGCCTGATTGTGACTAAAGATTCTAATGACTTTGTTAAACCGTCTTTGCTCTTTTATCATATTCATACACACTTCAGCCTGGAAGACTTTGCAGTGTTTTCCAAGAGGAAACTGGAGTTCAAGTTGCTCTTTTTCAAAGAACATTTCAGCTCCCGCACCTAGAGCCGTAAGGGACCTGTCAGTGAAAATCTTAATTATACTAAGCTAAAGTTTAGTATATCTTAACTTACTAAACCAACTCCTTTCATAAAAGGAATAATAGACTTATAGAGAAAAAAGAAATAATAGATCGCGTGGTAATTGGATATGTTCACATTGAATTGCAATTGCAGTCAACAAAGTCTGTTGGAAAAGCTAGCTCTTAGCGTTTATATTATATCATCAATTGCAATTGCATCTTTATAATATGTGCGCGTAAATGTTATCATTCCATTTGTTTGTCAGTTATGTTAGATTTATTCATTGAATAACATCAAATTCTTTTTTGCTCATTATATATATATACAATACACATATGTTCTGGTATTAGTGAAATAAATGTATAACAATAATGAATGACATTTGCATTGATAGTGTTACCTGTTATTACATTATAATCTTCAATTTAATTAACAAACTCTCCCTCAATGCAAATACCATACAGTTCAAATATATAATAACTTATTCAAAAATTAATACTTCTAATTCTTCTTCTATTCGTAATTTAAAAAAAAAGCCTAATTCATATTAAGTTGTATCATACAATTATTATGTTTTAATTTAGGTAAAATCTTTGTGGATATGTCAGCTGCATTCGATGTTGATGGTATATATTCGAGGTCAACTTGCTTTTCATGATACATCTGTCTAACGTAATGATATTTAATATCGATGTGTTTTGTTCTTTGATGGTGAACTGGATTTTTTACTAAATGAATAGCTCCTTGATTATCTCCTTTCAATGTTGTTGGCTCTTTTATCAAACTAGAAAAGTTTAATTCTTTTAATAAGTTTCTATGAAATAATACTTCCCTTGCTCCTTGCGACAAAGCGACATATTCAGCTTCTGTACTACTCAGAGATACTGTTGTTTGTTTTTTAGATTCCCATGCTACTGGAGCGTTGGCGAAAATAAGAACGTAGCCGGTATAGGATTTCCTATCTGATGAGTCTGCTCCCCAATCTGCATCCGTATATTATTGTAAAAGTTCAGATTTTCTTACGTATTTCAATTGTAAGTCTTTGGTTTTCCTCAGATATCTAAGTGTATGTTTTAATGCTATGAAATGTTCTTCATGGAAATGTGTATTGAATTGTGATAATTTACAAACTGCATGCATTAGGTCAGGCCTTGATAATACAGCTAAATATATTAACGTTCCAACTAATGACTGATATTGGGATATTAATAATTTTTTACATTCTTCGTCTTGACACTTCTTTAAATTGTTTCCAGGGTCCAATGGAGTGCTTGCTGGCTTACAGTTTTCCATTTTGTTTTTTATAAGTATTTCTTCAATATATTTATTATGATGAATCTGTATACTACCTCTATCTCCCTCACGTTCAATTTGTAGACCGAGATAGTATTTTATGGGACCTTTGTCAGAGATTTCTAAGGATTCACCTATTTTTGATTTTATAAAATCAATTGTTTTGTGCGACGAACACATTATTATTAGGTCATCAACATATGATGCTATTACATTAACTTCATCATTGTTATTCATAAAATACAAACAATTATCTGTAACACATTTCTTAAACTCAATCTTCTCAAGTACATCAATTAATTTTTTATTCCATTCTTTTCCTGCTTGTTTTAATCCGTAAATTGATTTTTTTAATCTGCAAACTTTTTCTGGTTTATTTTTGTCAATGAAAGTTTCAGGTTGCATCATATAGACAGTTTCTTCCAAATTTTCATGTAAATATGCACATACAATGTCCACGTGATGCACTAACAGTTGGTATTCTACTGCTATTGCCAAAATTAATCTTATAGACGAATGTCGATCAACCAGAGAAAATGTTTCTAAATAATCGATTCCGTATTTTTGAGAACACCCTTTTGCGACTAACCTCGCTTTGTATCTTTCAATTGTTCCGTCTGAGTTATATTTGATGTTGAAAACCCATTTACTGCCATTACATTATTATTCATTGGTGCATCAACAAGTTCCCACGTATTGTTTGCCATTAGAGAATTATATTCGATTTCCATAGCTTTCTGCCATTCAAAAGCATCGGTTCCTGACAAAGCTTCACTAACAGATACAGGTATGCTTTTGATAGCCTTAATTTCATTTATTTGTATGTCTTCCGTTCCTTGATACAACTTTTTAGGTCTTCCTCTTGATCCGTCACGTATAATTCTAGAACGTCCACGTTTTCTAATTGAATTCGTGCTTTTGTCTGAATTATTAGTATCATTTTCTTCAATTTCTTTAGAGCTATAAAATTCATTATTTTCATCAATTGTTTCTATAATTTCATTATTTTTGTTATTAATGGTTCTGTTTTCAACCTCAACTATTAAATAGTCTTCTTTTATTTTGGGCTTTGTTTCATAATTAATTTGCAAATTTTCTTTACATGGAAAATCGTTTTCAAAAAATATCACGTCACGGCATTTTGTAATTTTTCTAGACTTTATGTTGTACAGTCGATACCCTTTAGATTCTTCAGTATATTACAACATTATTAATTCTACCCCTTTAGGTGAAAATTTTGATTGACCTGGTGTTTTATTCAGTGCTATTGCTTTGTAACCAAATACCTTTAAGTGGTGTACTGCTGGTTTATAGCCTGACCAAATTTCGTATGGCGTTTTGTCCTGGAGTAATTTAGTTGGTAAACGATTTCTTAAATAGGCTGCAGTATTAACAGCTTCCGACCATAGGTTTTCAGGCATATTGGCTTGAATTAGCAAACATCTAGCCATTTCTACGAGAGTCCTATTCGCTCGTTCGGCTACTCCATTCTGTTGTGGTGTATAGCTGAGTGTTAATTGATGTTTGGTTCCCTGGTTTATTAAAACTTGATCAAATAATTTGCTTAAATATTCTCCACCGTTGTCACTTCTTAATATCTTTATTGACTTTCCCGTTTCATTTTCATATACCAGTTTAAAATTTTGGAACGCCTCCAATGCTTCATCCTTTTTTTTAGAAAGTACATACTAATTTTTCTTGACTTATCGTCTATAAACGTTATGAAATATCGAGCTCCTCCTGCTGATGTCACTCGCATCGGCCCACATATGTCGGTATGTATCATTTCCATTATTTCTTTACTAAAAATATTTGAATATTTATTAAAAGGTTTCGAACATATCGTACTCAAGGCACACGTAGTGCATACAAAATTCTCTGGAACACTATTGATGTTCAAACCTCTTAAAATTTCCTTTTTACTGCAATTTTTTAAACTTTTTTTTACAGTATCCTTCCATTACCTTATAATTCTTATAATTTTTGACTACTGCATGGTTATTATAAAAATTCACTGCATATCCTCTATTTGTGATTTTGCTTACCGACAAAAAATTTGCTTTCATTTCGGGTACATATAAAACATCATATAATTCAATATCAGTATATTTTGATCCAACCTCCAACACTCCTATACCTTTAGATGATAAAAATTCACCTGAGGCTAACTGTATTTTACAAGCCTTCGGCGTCATGTACTTGAACAAATTTTGGTTATTGCAAATATGAGTAGTAGCCCCACTATCTAAGATCCATTGACTTTCCAATAAAAATTTACTTGAATTAACACTTAAAACTGCTGGTGTTCTTTCGGGATACATTGTTTTATGTTTTGATCTGCAACTTGCTGCGAAATGCCCACGAATACCACATTTAAAACATTTTCCAATATTTGAAGTTCTTTGAAAATTATTATTGTTGATTTTTGTTCTTTTATTGTTGTTATAATTTTTGGCTGCTAATACATGTTCCTTTATGTTGACATCATTTTGATCATTCCTTCTTTGATTTTCTTCCAAGATTTTTATTTTCAACTGGTTTAAATTTGGTAAGTTGTCTCTACTTTCAATTGCTACTATAAAACTTTCGAATTCACTTGGTAAACTACTTAATAAAATTATGCTCAGCAAATCATCGATAATCCGTACATTAATTTCATGCAATTTGTCATTTATTTCAAAAAATTTATTTAACTCCTCCAACATTTTATTTTCTGACTTTACCTTAAATTGCATTAGTTGTTTATAGAGACTTACTTTACTTGCTGGACCTTGTGGTTTATATATTTGATTTAGTTTATTCCATGCTTCTGCCGAAGTTTTGCAGTTTTTGATATGAATTATTTCCGATGGTTTAATAATTAAAGTTATGGTGGCTAATGCCTTTTGATCCTGTAAGCTCCATGCGGCCTTAACTTCTGTAGTATCATTTTCCTTTGCAATTTTTTCTTCACAAACATATGGCCAATAATCACTGTTGATTAGAATACTTCGCATCTGCACATTCCATGTGGAGTAATTATCTCCATTCAGCTTTTCAATCTGATATAATGCTCCTGACATCTTCGTATATATATACATATACTTCTTAAATTTTACAATAAATTTCTTTAAATTATTTTTCGAACACCCGATATTTTTAAATTAAAATTTTAATTATTATCTTTGATACGACACACGTTTTTTAGAGCTCTGGGCCCATAACCTTTGTTAGATATTTATTCATCGAATAACATCAAATTCTTGTTTGCTCATTATATATATATACAATACACATATGTTCTGGTATTAGTGAAATAAATTTATAACAATAATGAATGACATTTGCATTGATAGTGTTACCTGTTATTACATTATAATCTTCAATTTAATTAACAAGTTATTCAGTTCATCAACCCTTTGAATTTTCTATTCTCTAATTTTGATATTTTCTATTTTGACAATTTAAAAAATTTGTTTGTAGCAAAAATTTATTTATATTAAAGTGCAGCAAAAAAAATTATTTATTTCATAAATCATTGCTACATATTTAAATTTAATACATATAGACATTTTGACAATTATTGAATTTTGAAAAAACTATTCACGGTTTTATTTAATCCTACATTCCTACGTTTATTTGAAATAACTTAGTTACTCTTCAATTTTATATACAAAAAAATTTCACATTGTTAACACTCGCTCTCTGTATGTAAGTGCTCAACTTAAATAACTATTTATTTAGACGTTGTTGTATATTTATGTTGACAAATGACAGCGCAACAATTCAGTGATTGATGCGTCCAGTAGTTAACACTTTAAATGTTTTCTATATATTACTGTAAGAGTTTCATTCTGAACTTGGCAACATCGAACATTATAAAATTAGCCATATTTTATTTAGATATGATTTTGAAATTTTTTATTTTTATTTTATTTTTAGTTTTTATTAAAACTGTACCACAAAAAGTAAAAAAAACGTACTAATTCGCAATATGTATGTATTTGCATAAAATTTTTATTTTCTTTTTTTTATTTTCAATAATTTTCCTTCCTTTTTTATTTTTAATTTTTATTTTGATGATTTCGCCGAGAAAAGAATAATATGCGCTTGTAACTATAATCATATATAATCAATAAAAAATCAGTTTTAAAAGGAAAAAAAAACAAAAAATATTTGAACTCATCCAATCAAATAAGTATTTCATTTTTGTTTTACATTCCAAGCCAGAAGATTGGTTCAATGGATGATATATGAATAATATAATATATATATTGTTCTGCATTTATATGGATGTTTGTAAGTTCGACGGAATACTCCAACACATATACAAATTGCAATATGTATACAAATTGCTTTGGTACTCTTTTTTAACCCCTGCCTACCATGCTGGAAACCTTTGCAGGAAAAAATACCATTGCATGAAATATATTTTTTTAATTCTTCTTCGCAAATAATAAGGAAAAATAAAAAATAATAATAATAATATAAATAACACAAACAATATTTTTGATTTATAATAATAAGGACTAATAGAAATTTTAAGTGGACTAATATAATAGTTTAATATGGTATAATAACCAAAAGGCAAACAGCATTTAACACAAAAAAAACATAATGCACTTAAAGGTTATTTTTATTACTCAAAATTATACACAATATGCATATGTGTCTACATATATTTTTTTTTGTTTTGATTTTTTTTTGTTGTTATGATAATGATCATAGCATCATATCATAGTTTTGTTACCGTATGCATTGCCTGTATAGTACTATAAGTATATATATATACTACAGCCAGAAATGTGATGCGATGATGAGTTAAAATTGTTATTTATTTTTATTTTTTTTGTTTATTGTTTTTTGTTTAATATATATATATATATATATACATATCTACATGATATATAAATTTATGATCGTATATAATATTTAGTATGTATTATATGGGGTTAGGTTTGGGTTCTGCTGATTTACACATAAAAACAATAACAACGTTTTGTAAGAAATTAAATAAAATTTTGTATTATTATCTTTTATTTCTTATCTTTGTAAATTTATAATTTTCAGGTATATTTGTTTTCTTCAATGTGTAGAAATGTATGTTGTAGAGAGTGATGAAATTTTTTTAATATAATAGGTAGGTATATATAGGTATCGGTTAAACCATATTGATTGTTGTTTTTCTTAATGATGTCATAAATAATAATTATGTATGAATTTTAACATGAACAGTTCGATAATGAATTTTTTTAAATGAAATCAAATTTTAAATAACCGATCAATGGTTCACAAGTTATGAACAGTTTTGTAAATACCTATTTATTTGCAGTAAATTTTTTTATTTTAATTTTTTCTCCAACACGAGTTTTTATTTTATTCATCAAAATAAATATTATGTGTACCTATAATATTATTGTCTTTTTATATTTACAATTTTATTTAGTTTTGTTTTTAAAATTGTTTTCGTTCAAAGTTGTGGCTCATTATAAAATTTTATTTGTTCGCTATAAACTTTGACGCTAAGCTTACGCAGCGAATATTATTGAATGTTAACAGGATTAACTTGATTCTGAATTATACGATAAATTTTCAATGTTGGATGTCGCTAAAATGATCGAGTAAATGACCCTCGAATAGAAAATTTTGCACCTTAGTACAAATATTCTGTTTATATGGTAATTAAAAGCGTTATAATACAAAAATAAAGGTATGATAAATTAGTAAGCAAATACGTAATTTTCTTAAACTTGAAATGAAAACTCTAATGAGGGAAAAAAATTCTAAAATTAATTTTGCTTCCGTCACTTATGGCGGGTTACAAAGCTACTATCATAATAATCATATTATATTATATACCCACATATAATTGGCTTAATTGTAATTGTATAATATAATATTTAATAGTATTGATGTAGGTATGGGTAGGTAAAAGCTTTTTAATTCCTATTTTTGGTGTACCTATCTATGCCTATATCATATATTTTCAATTATTATATTACACACACTTGTACTAATATGGATAGATATTTCTATTTTAATTTTTTTTTCATCATATACATTTTAAGAACAACAAAAACAAATCAAATTGTAAAACTGACCAAATTGGAATAGTTTAAAAATTATGTTGCACTCTTCTAACACGTAGGAAAAAATTCAATCTCAATTTTAGTTAGACGTGTATTAAAAAAATTAAAATAAAAAGGAGGTTTCCTTTTATTTCTTTCCTTTTAATTCCTAAGTAAATAACAAAAAAAAACAATAAACAAAAAAACTGAAAAAGAAATTTTTTTTAACACATTCAACGAATCATCTTTCTCGGTCTGGTCTACGGTTGGAAAAAAAAAACGTAAGCAAAAAAGAGAAAGATATAAGAGCTTAATGTGATATTTATATATGCATATATAAATATTCCTATTTTCAAACTTTTCTGATTTTGTAAATTAGTTTGCTTGTTTTCTGTTGCTCTCCTATTACTATTGTTTTATGAACGAACGACCCAATCTCATCTTGCTTATCAAGAAAAAAAAATCAATTAATAATACAAAATTTGTTCCTTTTGTTCCTATTTTATCCTTTTAGCGATCTTCGAAATTCTCTAATTCAAATTAATATAATAATGTACTCCATTGTTCGAGTATTCTATCAATTGCAGCCTTCAATTCAAATAAATATAGTAAGTTAAATAACAATTCCATATTTCTAAATGTTTTTTAATTGATAATTCCTTTATGATAATATACAAATATAAAATTTGCTGAGAGTACTAAATATCAATTGAAAGTATCAAAAAAAGTACAATAGTTTCAAAAATATCGACTCTGATACGCGGTACCGTTACCGTGAGTAAAAATTTTCAAATATGCAAAACAAAACACACACGTGAGCTCTTTTTTTTTATCACAAATTGATTGTAGGCTACTTTATACTTTTATTGATCTTAAAATTATACAACACCGCAACAAAAAAAATACAAAAATAAAGCGGTGTTTTTGTTAGGTTATTCTGTAAAGGTTATTCTGTTCTAAACGAAAACTTCATAATAATTGATCTTATAAAACTAACAATTAATTCTGAATATAATTTTAATTCATAATTATAGGTACCATCCTTACTTATAGCTATATGTAGTTACAGGTACCAATTGGAAGCAATAAAGTAAAAAAACTTTGTCATTCGAACTTCTTTCGCATCACTTTTAAAAATATGCAATAGAAAATATATGTGAATTCCATTAAATATTTCGTAATTTTTCATAAAATAATTTTGTAATAAAAAATTGTTTTTCATAGTAATATTATTAATTTTTCATAAACATAAATATCTACAGATGAGATTTTTTTAAATGAATGAATGGCTATGAAATTTGATCTTCAAGAATAGAGGACAAAAAAAAAGTTCGAATGAAGGCTATATGTCGAAGATTCCTTTAAAAGACATTTATTATTTTTAAATTCCTTTAAAAGATATTAATATTATTAAATATTTTCAATGTGAAATTTGTATTTTTATTTATTTGACATTAAATTTTTTATACTTGTTTTTATAAATTCATGTGGATGCATACTACTTGAATAACTACAGTTAGTATAATGTCTAATTATGTCAAATAATTTACCAACAAACAATTAAATTTGTAATATAAGTAGCAGTGGTTCTCAAACTATTAATTAATGATTAATAACAGTGAATATACATTAATATAAAATATAAAACAAAAATATAAAATAAAAAAATATAAATTATATAAATAAAAACAAACATATAAATAAAATAAAATATAAAACATCAACATAATAAAAAGATAAAAATCTTCAATAATAAAAATTTTAAAAATAATTCGTGAAATAGTATGAATACTATTATTAATAATAATTTTTTAGCTAAAATAAAACAAATAATCAATAACCTTTTGAAATTCAAAATATTGATATAAATGACAATAATATAAAAAAAAGAGAAATAAAATAAAAAGAAAAGGAAAAAAAGAACAAAAAATTAATTTACGTGAACAATAAAAATTAATACAAAAACTTATCATAAAGTGATGAAAAAAAATTTTTAAGCACCTTAATTCACTAAATTTCTTTAATTTTATTTAATAATATTTTTTTATAATTAAAATCAATTTATTAATTAGATTATTAAATTCTTATTTACACTTTAAATGATTAAAAATAACTTAAATTCTACAAATAAATTATTATAAAATATAATTTAAAAATGTCTTTTAAATGTGATGTCAATGCGTGTATCGCTTATGATAAAACTTCAAAGATTATTTCATGTAAGGGATTTTGTAAACGAAAGTTTCATGGAAAATGAGAAAGTTTAAATGTTCCAAGGGAAAATAACCTAAATTTTATGTCTAACTATTTCGTGTGTCCTGATTGCCAAGATTTTCATAACCTTTTGTCAAACATGCAAATGAGCCTTGCCGATGGTATTATGGAATTAAACGACAAGAACACAAATTTATTAAATAGAAATGCCAGAGGCTTTGAGTCGTATTCTGAATCCTTCGCACATATGGTAAATAGTTTCGATGTCCTCAACAATAAATTTTCTGACCATATCAATAAACAACATTCGGTTATCTATAAAGCATTAAGAAACTAGAAAATAGAGATCAAAATTGATATGGAAAATCTACTTGAGGAGATTAAAAGAGAAACGAGAAGAACATCTGTGATCAATTGTTCTGGACACAAGAACATCCAATAACTGAGGTCTTAGATGACAAACTCAATAATTTAGAAATAAAAATGGACTCTAAAATGAAAAAGATAATAGATACCTCTGGTATTAATACGTTGCCGAATATGGAGGCAGTGATGTCGGATATAGACCTCCTAAAAATTAATTTAAACTCTATGGAAGAGGAAATAGATAACATTATTTATCTAAATGTTCATGAACCAGCTGTACCCTGCAATAAGATTCATTATAGTAATGGATACTCATCCAATTCCCACTCATTTAAATATTGGAGCAGAACTGGCAGCCATCAACACTGATTCAAATATTGGAGATCAAATTGTAGCCATCAGCAGTCCTCCTGCTCGAACTAAACTAAAATTTGGAAAACGTCTTGAGTCTGCAAATTTTGTCGATAGGAAACGAATGGCTTTCAGAGATGAATTGATTGATCAACAAACGATGCAACCTGAGTCATCTATGTCATCTGGCCAGGAAGTATTTATATTCGTAAGCTGCATTTCCCCTCAACATAGTATTCATTGGTTTACTAGATATGTTTCGAATAATGTCGCAGTAAAAGTTATCAACTGTAAAAAAGTGACATCGAATCATATAAAATATTTGAAATATAATCTATTCAAAATTGAAGTTTCCATTGAATCCGGGGAAATTCTTCTATTGAAGGAAAACCAACAAAAGTGGCAGCAATTAATGGAGTCTCCCAATGGAAGGAAAAAACATTAACAAAAAACAAAAACAAAGTAGGATATTCAAAGAAGAGTTAAAAATTTAGTTTCTAGTAAACGTAACATTGTTAAGCCAACTAACATATTTCATTCTAATAATAACTTTAACAGTAATTCTAAAATTAAAACAATTAGTACTAATAATAATAGTCACAAAATGAATAATACTAATAAAAAAACTAAGAAGAATAACTTAAATAACATTGTTAAATCTAAGAACTCTAACTCTAAGAATAAATCTGACCATTCTGATCTTTCTAAATCATTTATCAAATATCCTAATTTTACGAGAGGCGAAATAATTTTTCCCACAAGAAACATGTGACTAAAAGGATCATAAAATATATGAAAACGTAAGAATATATTTAGCGTATCTACATGATAAAGCAAATCACGTGTATAACAGTGAAAATAGTTGAATATTTTCCTTTTAATTTTACTGATATGCTTATCATCCAGATACGCGTATTTCGTCTACTACTTGCAGACTTCTTCAGTGTTTTGTACTCGAATGAGGAAAGAAATCTCAAATTGTTTTATTTATTTTATTCGTACAGGTAACAATTTGATGTTTCTCGCAGCTGCATGGTTGTTTATTATCCAATGAAATAGCCTACCCGTGGGTTGAATAAAAATATTTTTATTTATTTTATTGTTGGTATTTGAAATAATTTTTCCGACGTTAGAGTGACAGGTAGGGGAGGTGTTATTCGTTTTATTGTATTTCACTAAAAATTTAAATAAAGAAGAATATCCGTTGCCTTGGTCTTTATTTAGGAGTGAGTCATTTTTAGTTTTGTAGATTTCGATGCTTTCAGCTGAATCTAGTTTCCTAGAATCTCTAATGTAATTTACCATTACAATGTCTTCTTTCGAAATGCTATGATTCTCCTGGATGATGTGTTCTGCTACTTTGGATCGGAACTCTGTTGAGTTCTTCTTTTTAGCCAGTTCTGCTCCTTTCAGGTGTTCATTGAGTCGTGCTTGCATATTTCTTCTAGTTTGCCCAATATAAACTTTGTTGCAATGACTGCAAGTTACCTTATATACACCTGATTTTTCCATTTATTCGATTGGGTCTTTAGTTGGACCTAGTACAGACTTGAGTTAGTTAGTTATGCTGCTATATACGATATATAACACGCGTTTTCTTAATTTCGCTCTGAGTGGGAGAGAAATCTTGCTAAACTCCAATGCTACTCTTCTTATGGGTTGTTGATCAGTGAGTAGGTTAGTGAGGGAATTCCGTTGTAAACTTCTTTTCCGTTTACTAAGTAAGGCCCTGATGGTTTTTTCCGCATATCCGTTTATTCTCGCAATTTCAAATATGTGTTTAGTTTCTTTTACTAAACCTTTTTGGTAGATGGGAAGTGTTAACATTCGATGGATCATGTGGTTGAACGATGTCATCTTATGTTGATAGGAGTGGTCTGAGGTATTCGTAATAATGTCTCAAATTATCGTCCAATTGCGAAACTCTCATGTATTCCCAAACTATTTGAATTGATAGTATTTGATTCAATATATGACATTTGATCTAGTTCCTTAACAGTTAACCATCACGGATTTATGAAAAAAAGATCTACTGTAACTAACTTAGTTGAATCTTGTTCAAACTTTTTGAATACTATAGAAGCTGGTTCTTAAACTGATGTTATTTATACTGACCTAAGTAAGGCTTTTGACTTATTACCTCAAAGCGTTATTCTTCTAAAGCTCAAAATCCTAGGGTTCCATGAAACCTTCTTAAAATGGATCAAATAGTTCTTGTCTAAGAGAACTTATAGTGTGATATTTAGATCAAATATATCTGACTCTTTTTGCGCCACCGCAGCTGTACCACAAGTCAGCCATCTAGGTCCATTACTATTCATTATTTCTATTAATGATGTAACTAAAACCATCAAGAATGGTAATATTGTTATATATGCCCATGATATGAAAATTTATAAAAAAATTTCCTCATCTGATGACTCCACCTTGTTTCAGTAAGATCTAGACTCTTTTTTTAGTTGGTGTAGCTCCAACAACCTACTCCTAAACATTGACAAATGTGCTCTAATTTTCTATTTCCGTAGTTACTCCCCCTTAGTAGTCAACTATACTTTTGATGCTAAACTTATTAAAAGAGTTTCCCACTTTAAAGATTTAGGTATCCTTTTCGATGCTAAACTTTCATTTAAACCACACTTTATTGGCAAATTCTATGTTAGGGTTCATAAAGAGATGGTCTAAAGAGTTTAACGATCCATATACAATTAAATCATTATTTAAAACGCTCGTTCGTCCTCACCTTGAATATGCTAGTCCTGTCTGGTCACCTTACTACTACACTCATATCAACAGAATAGAGTCAATTCAAAAAAAATTTCTTAGATTTGCCTTACGTAATCTTCCCTGGTTCAACCCAATATTTCTTCCTCCTTACCAAGATCGCCTCAAACTACTTCAATTAAATACTTTGCACTCGAGAAGAGTTGTTGCAGATATTTTATTTATAATTCAACTATTGACTGCCGAAATTGATTCCCAAACTATAAAAGACCTAATCAATAAGCAGATTAATATAAGAACGGGATTTCGTTCAGAAAATAGTTTTAACCTTCCTTTTCACAGAACAAATTATGGTAAATTTGAACCCATAAATAGAATGTTAATGGCAGTTAACCAACATAAAAATAGTATAGACTTTTCTTTTAGTAAAGCCAGGTTAAAGAAAGTCCTAGTCCAAGTCCTTCCTTAATCCTACTAATCCTATTTATATATGTAGTCATTAATTCACTAATTATACTTAATGGGTTTCTATGAATTTATTGTTTTTATTCACACATTTTCTTTTTTTTTAATCGAATTTAATTTCATTGAGTTAGCTGTTCATAATTTTTTTTTTTTTGTTTATATTAATTTATTTCTAAGTTCATAGTGATTTTTACAATTCTAACAATTTGCTTTTTATTGTAATTATGATTTAAAAATTAAAGTTTAATTGAAAATCTAAATAAAAAAGAGGAAAAACCAATTAAAAATTAAATTAAAAAATATATTATTAATTTAAATTGTTAATTAAACTACAATATTGTAAACCGTTTGAACTAAATGGTGAATAAATAAAATAAAATAAATATACCTCCTTCATTTTCATTTTGAAAAACTTGAATGGCTTCAATTTGAATTACAATTAATCAACAGCGGTCCCTAGTATAAATAATATTTGATAAATCAAATTTCAATATTTAACAGTCGAACGAAACAAAAAATTCATATTCTTATAAACCGCTTTGGCAAAAATTAGAATATAAAATAAAATAATATAACAGTAAATACATATTTGTACATAATTTTCGATTTTGCTTTAAAATTGAATTTACAAATTCTAATACATCATAAATACGTAAAAATGTTTTTAACAATTTTATACAAAATTTTTAATTATTTGGTTTGGTAGGTAGGTATAGGTACTTTTTATTTTCATTCAACAAAAATAATAAAGCGGTGTTGTTGTTGTATATGAAATAGAATGAGAATTGTTGATGAAATACAGTTGCATATCAAATAGAATGAGAATTGTTGATGAAATACAAAGCCTCTCTGCGTGTAATTTCATAATTCATATATGGAATGAAAATGTTGAGATACAATATTGCTGTAGCACAAATATTCCACATGGACACATGTTCCTCCACCTACCAATGGGTGGAGAGCGAAAAAAACAGTGTGACATTTTTTTAATATAAAGTGAAATATCTTATAGTAATTATATAATCTTTGGTAATACTTATAATTAGGGTTGTGTTACATTATCTAATTAATACTATTTATTAATATATTACACATAATATGAACTTTTATTTTTTAATTATTACTGGTTTTTTTAATTTTTTAATTTATATATTTTTCTATTATTTTTTTGTGGAAATTAATATTACAATCAAGTTACCCCAAATAATTTCAATATATTTGTATTTAATTTTTTATTGAATTACTAAGTATTAACTATCTTTCTGACGTTTAGAACTATATTGAAGGTATTCACAACAAATTTTCAATATTAAATTTTAGAATGCCACATAACTACATATTATATTCTTTTAATAAAATTATGAAGTATCTATAATTATAATAGACAAGCATTTAAGGACCTGCGCAGTAGATTATAATTCTCTATATCTCTCTATATCTCTGTTCTCCTTAGTGAACTCTTAATATATAAATAAGTTGTATATACAGCAATAATGCGCACCTAGTTGAAATTTTTTTTAATCAAATGGTTTAATTATTCACCTAATACATTTTGCATGTGTGGGTTCTTATTACAATAAAAAAAAAAAACAAATCAGTTATTATTATTACTTGCAATGAACCTATGTACATATAACGTATACGTCTTTAATTACAAAAATATTTTATTTTTAGTAATTTTATCCATTAAATTCCACTGACTATAGGGAATACATCGGAAACGAATCAGTATATGAGGGAGGTGTATTTGTGTGTCCAAAATAAAACTTACTAACCTCAAAACTTTTTATTAAATATTGTGGTTTGTGCTTTCATCGTGAGAAGTCTATGTCCGTACGTAAATTACTGTTCATTTTTTAAAATTTTAAATTTGGCTTCAACTTGAATTATAATTACTCATAATTTATTACTTATAATTTCTGTAATTTAATAAAAAATTTTGTTTATCATAAATTTATGAAGAATAAAATATATACATAAATAAAATAAAAATAATAATTTCAAACTTTATTTTTTGTTTGTTTGTAGATATTACAAGAAAAAGTTTTATAAATTTACAACGAGATGATTTTACAGGAGGTAATTGATTAAGTTATAATAATATTAATAAAAATAATGATAATAGCAGTGTATTAGCATCATGGTTACCACATAATCGTATATCAGTTGGTAAAAAATGGTACGAGATATTAAGATTATCAGCAAAATCATCAACATCATCATCATCAAATCGAAATAATAATGTTAATGGTAATGATGGTGATAACACAGATAAAATAATGTCTAGTTTAAATGATAATAATTTGATAAATATTACAACTAATAAAAGTGGATTATGAAATATTAGTACAACATTCGATTAAAAACTAAATTAAAGACTATTTTCACTATTATGAATTTAAGACAATATACATCAGATTCAGAACATAACCGTTAAAATGATTAAAAAAAAAGAAAGTCCAGTCATAGGACTGGCGTTGGTAAATGAAACAACATTTAAACGCAGATGATTGAGATTGAGATTAAGGCCTGAGAGTCGATTAAATTAGACAATTTTCAATATACTAAAAAAGATTCAATAGGCTTATGGTAACTGAAGTAGGAAACAAAATTTTTTGATTGGAATTTATGTAAATATCGTGTAAAAACCGCATCGATCGTTGTTTTATAAACAATATAAAAAATATTTAAATATGATATATAATATGCGTGTATTATAACAATGCAATATAAAAATTTAAAATATGTAATTTAAATATAAAAAAATTAAAATTTGTTTTTAAATATATGTACCTCTATAAAAAAAAATTGTTTCAATTTCATTTATGTTGTTGTCTATCATACAAAATTATAATTTTTAAAGCTTTTTACTAGTATATTCAAGGATATAATACAGATAGCCGAATCCTATTTTACACAATCCTATTTCGCTTGTCTTTGGCAAAATGGATATTTCGCAATTTTCTCTTTTTCAATAACCTAAATAGGTCCATTCTCTAAAATATATATTTCTATTGCACATATTCCTGATGATACATTTTTGCAAAACTAACAGTGGGTTAATTTTATTTCTATACCTAACCTATCACCCCATATTTCTATAACTATATCACCCTAACAACTGAAATTAAAAAATTTCATAATAAAATATTGTAAGTAAATTTAATAAACATAATTTGTTTAGCCGATAAAAATTTCTCAAAGAGCAACGTAAATATGACTTTAGTGCATTTGTTATGAGTTTAGTGCACGAACTAAAATTTTTATCGATAATTACACCTAGGTACCTAAAATCATAAACTTTTTCAATAGTGAAACAACAATAATTACAATGAATGGTATCATTGACAGTATCAAACCCCTCTGACTATTCAATATATATTTATTACCATCTGACGCATAGAAGATAAAATCTACATCCGAAGATTCCTTCTGACTGATGAAATCTACATCAGAAGATTCCTTCTGACTGATAAAATCTACATCAGGAGATTCCTTCTGACTGATGAAATCTACATCAAGAGATGCCTTCTGACCTTTTGACTAAAAAACATTAACTTAGTTTTATTACTAACAATTAACATATGTTTAGAGAACCAATTTCTAAAAAAACTTAAGTTATTTTTAATATCACCGATCAAGGTTAGAAGACTATCACAATATCATCAGGAAACGCTATTAGACTACCCTGAAAATTTGGTTCAACACCTAAATTTATTATCTCAGAGCTACTGTAAGTATAACTTATTTTTATACATTGGGACCTATATTTTAAATATGATTCAAGCCACTTAAACATAAATTCACGAAAACCTACAGCAAACAACTTCCGCAAAAGAATGGAATGATCTACCATATCAAACGCATTAGTCACATCAACAAAATTTTCAGCGCTTAATAATATCTTAGGATTCTTAAATAACGGATGGCTAATTGCTGTGATGACAGTTGCATAAATTGTCTAAAATAAATAAGTAAATTAAGAAGTAAAAAAGTTATTTTGATTGGATGATTTCAATAATAGTAATGTGTAGTAAGCTACACTACTATTACTTAAATTATTATTATACTTAATAATTATTATTTACTAAATTTAAACTAGTCTATAATTAATTACGTAATAACCCTTATGTTAGTATTTATAATCTTAATTTTACTTTAATCTAATTTGAATTTTGAATTAATCTAAATAATGGTGAGAATCCACTACCTATATCATTATTAAGTATATTGTTAACGTGTTCTCTGGATATCGCAGTAATTAAAACTTTCCTTATTCCAAATTAATTTTATATTTAATTTTCATTTGTAATTTATGAAAAAAAAAAAATAAAAAAAATCAGTTTTCAAGCATTAATAAACTTGCATTTATATTAAATTGAATTTATAATAAAAATTGTGAACATAAAGAAAAAAAAACAAATTAAAACTGTTTTTGTGTATTTTTAAATTATAATTTCAAAACTTAAAAATAATAAAATGAAAAAGACCAACATTGTAGCAAATATAATGTTCATATAGATGTGGCAAACCTGTATAAAATAAAAACCTTAAAAATTCAAACTCTTGTAAATTGAGTAAAAAATCTAAAAGCGTTTTTTATTCTCATTTCAATTTTTTATTCTTATTAAAAAAAAAAAAACGTAAACAAAACTTTTTCTTCTCAGCTGCGTTAAAATTGTATATATAAATATAATACATAATATAATAATCTATAATCATAATTGACAAGCATTTAAGGACCTGCACAGTAGACACCTTTTCATTTTATTTCGCTTCTCTTTAATGAACTCCTAATATATAAATAAGTTGAATATAACACAATAATGCGCACACAGTTGAAAATTTTTTACTCATATGGTTTTATTATTCAGCAAATACATTATGCATAATTGAGTTCTTATTAAAATAAAAAACAAAAACAAGCAAATCAGTTATTTTTTATTACTAATCATTTTCTACACACTAACAAGAGGTAGTGTGTAGCTGTTTCAAAAATGATTAGTTTACACAGCATAATAAAACGCTACTAACATAAGGCAATATTTTCTTATTTCATCATTTCAATTCACGCAACTACCTACAACAGCAAACTAATACTTACTAAAAAAGAAACATCAAATATTATTTTCCATTCCAAATTAAAAACAAGGAAAGCACCTAAGAATTTCTCCAATATCTCCGGGAATGTCTCCGCGTAACTCCGCTAGTATCTTATAGAATATATCTTATACATTGCAAAGGAATCAATTTTAAAATTGCTTCCACATTCTTAAAAAATGAAATTTTTAAAGAAAAAATATTGTTTGCTACAATACTAGCCAGCTTACTACTATTTAAATATTTAACATAAGCTCATTAAAAGAAAAAAAATACATCGAAGGTATAGTACACTATTATTATACAAAGTAAATGAGTAATTTTATTTTATAATTTATTTAAGTAAGCTAAGAATAATATATGTAAAATAAAAAATTAGCTGATTTTATCTGTAATATAATAATATGCTATATTAAAAAAAATAATAATAATTTATTTTATTTATTTATTTATTATGCTCCATATATTGTACAATTAATTCTTTTAAAACTATTTACTTAGATACAGATATATAATTATCTTTACTACAGTTGATTTGTATTTTTTTATTTTTATTTAAAAGTTTTCGAGTTTAATACTATAAATTTAAAGGAAAATTGGAGATGAAAAACCTTTTTGAATTTTTGTTTTGTAAAACTTAACGCTAACTTAAACAGTAAAACCTATCTATAGTAAAATCTACACGTACGAACTAAACTAGCCTAATTTTTTTTAACTTAATTTAAATTTCTGATCAGAGGATTTTCTGACATGAACAGTTCCGAGTGGAACTTTACAGTTAAATAACTTATTTTTTCTAAAATTGTATTCATGCTGACTTTATCATGCAGCTTTTTGGTTGAATACCATCTGGGAAGATTGAATACAAGTTTCAAAAGTTTATTTTGCGCAATTTGCAATTTTTTGGTATGACTAGCTGCACAATCTCCCCAGACTGGTGCCGCATATAACATTATTGGTTGAAAAATTACCTTAATAAGTATCAATTTGTTTTCTGTGGATAAGATTGATTTTCTGTTAATAAGGGGATACAACATGCGAGTACATTTGTTAATTTTATCAATAGTGTTAGAAGTTTGCTTTTGAAAGGTTAGCCTTTTATCTAAGGTAATGCCTAGGTATTTAATAGTATCGGCCCAGTTAATTTCGTCATTTTGCAGTTTTAATGGTATAGAAGGTAAAAGAGAGGCTTTCCTTTTTTTCGTAAAATAAATTGATACTGTTTTGGAAGCATTAATTTTTACTCTCCATTTTGCATAATAACTAGAGAGCTTATTGAGTGAATTTTGTAGGTTTGTTAATATGTGATTGGGATTAGTGCCAGCAGAGTAAATTGCAGTGTCATCAGCAAATACTGATATTTTTGTAAACTCTAGTCTAGGGATATCTGCAGTGTAAGTGTTGTACAAAATTGGGCCAAGTACCGAGCCTTGTGGAACTCCTGCTTTAATTTCATACAAATTGGAGCATGTATTATTCAATATCACACGAAATACTCTTTGATGAAGAAAGTTTTGTATGATTTTAATTAAATATATAGGAAATTTATACACTTCTAATTTATGAAGCAAGCCAGAGTGCCACACAGTGTCAAAGGCGGAATTTATGTCAAGCGCTACTAGGCCAATAGATTTGCGTGCTTCTAACTTGGATTTAATGTAATTTTTGACACGTAGAAGAGGGTGAATGGTACTATGCTTTACCCTAAATCCAAACTGTTCGTTTGGAAGAATTTTTTTAGCTGAAATAAACTTTTCCAGTCTAATTTTTATGAGTTTTTCAAATATTTTTGAGAAACTTCAAAGTAAGCTGATAGGCCGAAAACTACTTAATTCCTCCATCGGTTTTCCAGGCTTAAGAATCGGAATAATATGAGCTTCTTTCCATATATTCGGGAAATAACCTAGTTTTAAACAAGAATTGTAAATCAAAATTAGATATCTTTTTGCGTTTAATGGTAATTTTTTGATACACAGATTAGATATATTGTGATCTGAACCTGCAGATTTTTTAGTCTTTAATTGGGCAAATATTTCATTGACAGATTTCAGTTCAATTTGTTCAAAGGATTCTAAATAATAATAATATTATGAATAAAACAATCCTTTTTTATTCTAATTTTATTTTATTTTATTTCTAATAATTTGAATTATAATCTTATTATTTAATTCTTATTTTTACTAAAATGTTCCTAAGACATTCTACTTAAACCACGATATAGAATAACTGAACTAACAACCTTTTTGAGAGGTATATAAACATAAACTTCAATATATTAATCATACGATTACATTTTAGAGTGAACAATTCTCTCAATTCAAATACATAACATTCTTCCAGGCTTAATTGGACTTCAGTTAGACTGCAAGTTTTAATTACATTTTAGAGTGAACAATTCTCTTAATTCAAATACATAACATTCTTCCAGGCTTAATTGGACTTCAGTTAGACTGCAAGTTACTAACAACCTTTTTGAGAGGTATATAAACATAAACTTCAATATATTATTCATACGATTACATTTTAGAGTGAACCATTCTCTTAATTCAAATACATAACATTCTTCCAGGCTTAAGTGGACTTCAGTTAGACTGCAAGTTTTATGTTTTACTCTTATTTTCTAAATTATTTATTAATTTATTTATCTATTTTTTTAATTCTTTCAGATCTCCTGATATGAGAATCTGCATTATTACATTTTTTATTTACTTTTTTATTAATTTCATTATTTTTATTCAATGTATTTTGATTATTGATATCCATTGCCATTGGCATAGAAATTTTCTTAAAATATGAATCATTATTTTTTATTCTTCTTAATTGATTTACGTGTACAGTTCTAATTTCATTATTTAATTTTATTTCATATCTTACAAATCCTATTTTTTTATTTATTACAAATGGTAACCACTTTTTAATTGCTTTAATATGATTTTTGTACCATGCTTTTTCACCAATTTTAAAAAAAACTTTTTCATGTAACATATTTTTGTTATTTTTATTTTTGCTTTGAATATTCTCATTATTATTTTTTTTTATTTCGTTACTTAGATTTACTTCGTTCTGTTTCTTATTTTTAGATTTACTACTTTATTTTTTAGATTTACTTCGTTCTGTTTCTTCATTAATAAGGTCTAACATAATTTTTGGTTTATATTTAAATACAAGTTCTGATGGTGTTTGTGAGTTGGTTGAATTAACAGAGTTTCAATATTGAATTAGAAATTTATTTACTTTATCTTGAATATACATATCTCTCTGCGGACCGATTAAAAAAATTGTTTAACATTTTTTAACGATTTGAACTGTTCGTTCTGCTTGCCCATTTGATTGTGGGTGATATGCGGGCTGTGTGATTAGTTTAATTTTATGATTTGAGCACAATTTTGAAAACAAAAATGATTGAAATAGTGGTCCATTATCAGTAACTATTTCTATAACCAAAAACTACGAAAAATGACATTAATTTTTTAACTACACTTTCTATGTCTGTTTTGTTTATAAGCAAAATATCTACATATTTGCTATACGCATCAAAAATAATTAGGAAAACTTTACCACCGAAATAAAAAAAATCTAAATGTAACTTTTCAAAAGGGTACGTTATTTTTTTCCATTGCGACACTACTTGTTCTTTATAAATATTTCTTGTCTGTTGACAAATTTCACACTTTTCTATAAAATTTTCTATATCTTGATCTATAGAAGGCCACCAAGCATATGACCTGGCTAATTTCTTCATCAAAACTATAACAATTTTATTGCATTTATACAAATAGGTTCTATTTCAGTTGTATTTGGCGTAGGAAGACGAGAAAGAACCTGCTGCATTTTTGATGCAGAACGATGACTTATTTTATAATTAAATATAGACAAATATATTGCCCAATGTTGCAAACTAACTGCAGAAACAGCAAGTATATTTTATTAGGATTGATTCAGTTGATTTTCATCTCTTGAGAAAGACGGTAGTGTGAGTTCGGAATATCATTCTATTAAAAATAAAAATAGAAAAAAAAAACAAAAATAAAAAATTAAAGAATAATAATAATAACAAATTAGTGAATGGAATGGGTTGGTGTATAAAAAGTGCACTAACCACGTGTTAAGTTGAAATAAAAACTCTATAAATGGATTGCAATCATGCATACCGATTTAGTAAACAATGCAAATGAATTAAAAAATAATAAATTCAAATCTGAATGAATTATTAAAAAATAATAAAAGAAAAAAAGTTAATTCAAAAAATAATCTAACTGATTCTGAGGGTCTAGTGTGGCAAATGCCTAAAATAAAAAACTGTAAGCTAACTCGCGAGATTCGTGAATTAGAAGTAGCACTCGACAAATTGAAAGAGGATAATCTTAAATTAAGGAATCTCCTTGAAAAAACAAATAATGATGAACCCAAATCATCAGGTGATTCACAAAACTATTTCCAGGCGTTAATGGACTTAACAAAAGAAACCACATGGAAAAAGATGTAACAGAGGTAGACGACAAAACTAATACAGACAAAAATGAGTTTCAAAATTTAATTGAAGTTCTTTCAAAAAAAAAACACTGATCATAAAAAAAATAAAAATAAGGATATTAATACCTTAAATAAGGCTACAAATAATAATGTTCAAAATAATAATTTATTAATCAGCCAAAGTAATAATATATCTAATAATTCTTCAAATGAAAACATTAACAATAGTGCTCACAATACAATTGCTAAGATTAGCAAAAATATCCTCAATATTGAGTGTTGGATAATGTTCTGTTCTAATATATTTATTTATAGTTACTTTACAGTCCATGCACAATCTAATACTTCCTTAGGTACACAAGTGCTCACAATATGAATAAAAAAATAAATGTTTTCAATACTGATCTAGATTTGGTAAAAAAAACTATAAAAACAAAAACAAATAATTTTTTAATTAAAAAAAATTCTGAAAATCATTTCATAATATATTCCAATGATATTGTTGTATATAAAATAATAACAGACATATTAAAAAAAACACAAACTAACTTTTACACATTCACACCAAAAATAGAAAAAAAAAATAGCCTACTGCTAAAAGGCCTAGATGCTTCGTACAAAGAAGAAGAAATACTAATGGCGTTAAAAAATTTTAATAATGATAAAATTAAATTTGAATCTGTAAGCAGATTAAAAACAAAAAAATCAGAAAGAGAGGAAAAATTATTACCACACTTCATTGTGCAAGCATCAACGGACATCAAAATTACGGATATTAAACAAATTAATGCCATAGATGATACAATCATATATTGGGAGAATATAATTAAACAAAAAGTTACACAATGCACTAGGTGTCAGAGATTCATTCAGCTTCTAATTTTAATATGGAGTTTCGTTGCGTGAAATGCGGTGAGAGTCATACTTCAGGAGAGTGTAAAATTACAAAAAATGATGAGAAAAGTATGTTATAGTGTATTATTTGTAAGCAACACGGTCATCCAGCATCGTATAGGAATTGCCCAGAAAAAATAAAAAAAGGAAAAACAAAAAGAAGAAGCAAAAACAATATTGAGAGAAAAAATAGAAAATAGGTATGGTATCGGTATCTTTAATAAAACAACAATAATAACTGCATTGCTAATAATAATCTATAATTATAATTGACAAGGATAGGTCCTGCGCAGTAGACACCTTTTTATTTTATTTCCATTCTCCTACTCCGAACTTCTAATATATAAGATTGTATATAAAACAATAATGCGCTCACAGTTGAAAATTTTTTACTCATATGATTTTATTATTCAGCAAATACATTATTCATATGGGAGATCTTATTAAAATAATAAACAAAAGCAAACAAATCAGTTATTATAATTTACATTATATACTTGCAAATGAATCTATGTACATATGCCAAATAAAAACAAAGAAACAAATTCATCTCAAATAAAAAATATAAAAAAGCAAAATAAAAAAAAATCAACTTGAATTGTTCATATGACTAGCAAATTCATTTTTATATAGTAGAGTTAGAGTATCTATAATTATCCTTAATGAACTTCTAATATAATAAATGAGATGTACCTATATATAAAACAAAAATGCGTACACTGTTGAAAATTTTGTACTCATATGATTTTATTATTCAGCAAATACATTTTGCATATGTGAGAACTTATTAAAAAAATAAACAAAAGCAAACAAATCAGTTATTATAATTTACATTATGTACTTGCAAATGAATCTATGTACATATGCCAAAAAAAAGAAAAAAACAAATTCATCTAAAATAAAAAATATAAAAACAACAAAAAAACAAATCACTTGAATGCTTCATTTTTATCTTTTTAAGTAACTGTTTCTAAATTTTGATTATTTGTAGTATGTATACATACCTCTTTAATGACAAAATTTTTAGTAATTTTATCACTAAATGCCACTTACTATAGGGAATATATCGGAAACAAAGCCGTATATGAGGGACGTGTATTTATGTGTCCTAAATAAAACTTACTAACCACGAGTGTAGTAAGTTCTTTTTATTAAACATGAGTGGTTTCTGCTATATCGTGCGAAGTCTATGTCAGTACGTAAATTACTGTTTTTTTAAAAACTTTAAATTTGACTACAACTTGAAATATAATTACTCAACAGGGGCCCCTAGTATTAATATACTTGACAATGTAAACAAGAATATGTAGTTAATATTACAAAAAATTGAAAATATTAAAAAGAATATAAACAAAAATTCTAACTACTAAAGATATAAACTACTTGTACGAAATGTTGAACTTTGCCAATTATTAATAATAATGTCACACTTAACAACAAATAACATTAATCTAAAATTAACTGCAATTAATGTTAATTCTCTTGTCTTGTACAATAAATATCTTATATACTCTATAATAATCTTGTCTCTTTACATTTTTTGAAAATACAAATCCTGATATTCTCTGCCTTGGCGAAACTAAACTGCATTTTCATGGCATGTCACAAATTGTTTTACAACAAAACGCTTAATGAAAGAGTAAACCTACCAAGGCTTAATTAGACCAGCAATTTTATATGTGGGACCTATTTGGTTCAACATTAACGCAATCCAAATGAAGAAAATTAGGAAATTCGAACGTAAATGTATAAGAGCCTGCGTAAACCTAATAGGAAACCAGAAACGGATTACAAGCATTTTTACTCCAATAAGTGCTTGTACCGCAAAGCAAATATAATAAGATTCGATAATTTTTTAATAAAAATTATTCGTAATTATTTTGAAAGATCTCTAAACACAAATGAAAATGGTTCAATATCCAAAATATATTATCATAATGAAGAGTATATTAAAAACAGTTTAAAATCGGGGTTTCTTACTCCAGAACATTTTATCTACCTAGATTCCAAGGGGTTTATTCAAAATCACGGTCATGTCCCTCTATTATATCACTATAATGGAAGGGCTACATGCAAGTGATAGAATATAACCCTAACAGTATTTAGGCTACTTTGCTAAAGTATGGTATGTTTATTCCTGAAAAGGATAAACGATTAAGAAATAATTATTGGTAGTTAAATAGTTCGTAATTTAATTAAAACCAAATACGGCTTGTAACTCTAGATTAAATTAGTTAAGCTTAGATTAGAGTTAATTAAGTTAGAATTAGAGTATGTGTAAATTAGATTTTAAATAGTATAAGTTGTAAAAGAAAATAACAATAAATACATTTTGGTTTTGTTAAATTTTTCCAAAATTTAGCGAATAAAAAGGAAAATTAATTTTCAACTCAAAATATCCCAACAGATTAGTAATATTAATTTCATCCGACCAAAACTAAATAAATAAAATATAGTTAGTATAAGATTTTTAGTTAAGTAGTTAAGAATCAATATTAGTTTTGTAAAACTTTTTTGCTATTTGTAATACATATGAAACAAATAACACGAAAAAAAAGAAAATTTATTAGGATTGAAAGTTTATTTTATCGCTTGGTTATCCGTTTAAATAATTAATTCTTTGCCGTACAAATATTTAAAAGAAATTTTTTGGTAGCATATATAATTGCTAGTCCTTCTCTATGTAACAGAGTAGTTTTTTTCTGCGGTAGTTAAAGTACTGCTTGTATATATAACTGGTTTTTCTTGACCTCCTATTTTATGTGGCAATACCGCTGCCACTCCATGCGGACTCGCATCCGCACATACATGATTGGATCAAACAATTCTAAAATATTTTCATCGGTCAATAATTTTTTTATTTTTCAAATTCAGTTTAGCACTACTTTGTTAAATTTTACATTTTTATGTAATAAATTATACATATTACTAAGCTTTTCAGATAAATTCGGAATGAATTTTCTGTAATAGTTCAACAATCCTAAATATGACTGTAACTCTGTTATATTCTTTGGACGTAAAACCAATTTTATCGCCTCAAGGTTTTTAATATTTGAACTAATTTTATTTAAAGTAAGCACGTGACCTAAATATTCAACTTGTGTAACTAAAAATTTGCACTTATTGATATTTATTTTTACTCTGTGATAATTTAATTTTTCCAAAACCTTAAACAATTTATTTTTGCAGTCATCCTCTGAATAACCACCAATGATGATATCATCTAAATAACCCATTACCTTAGAAAACCCTGTTGACATTTGATCAATTATTGATTGAAAAATAGATGGAGCACTAGCAACACCGAAAGGTAATCTTGTGTACTGATATAATCCTTTAATTGAATTAACTGTTAAAAAAGACCTAGATTTTTCTGAAACTGATACCTGTAAATATGCGCTAGACAGATCCAATACACAAAAATAACTACAATTGCTAAGATTAGCAAAAATATCCTCAATATTGAGTGTTGGATAATGTTCTGTTCTAATATATTTATTTATTTATTTTTTTTTTTTTTTTATGATCTTGACAGTAATTTAGGTAGAATTACCTTTTCGTGCTTAATTAAGTACGGTACTGCAATTTTACACTACAATATCTACAATAATTTGAGTATTTTATTTTAACAAATTACTGGCTTATCTACTCATTAAATGTGGAAAACTGCTACTATTGTCAGGAACTAAACCTTCTTAAATAGAATAGTTTCATTTTATTTAATTTATTACCAGATTATATATACTCTCAATTATTTTTTGTCATTTATTATATCCCAATGACAAAGGGTTACTAGACCAGCTCGAAAAACCAATGAAGCAGTTTTTTTTTTTTTTACTTCATTGGGAATCGAACCCGGGACCTTTCGGTTGAAAGGCAGGCGCTCTACCTACTACGCCACCCAGCGTGTAAAGTAAAAAAATTTATAGTTACTTTACAGTCCATGCAGAATCTAATACTTCCTTAGGTACACAAACTAATGGCGATGCCCATTCACTATATTTAACTGGCATTAAAAGTTTTTCTTACACTAACCATTAATTTCTAATGAAACTTTTTCTTGTAACCTATATGGAACTGTATATGTTTTATGAAAAATAGGACTACACTCTATTAATCGAATTTCTGCTTGATACCCCATAATACTTTGATTTGGGTCCTTGGACACAATGTAGAGAAATTTATTTTGAATTTTACTCAAAATGTAATTATTTTTATTTTCCGAAACAGTATTATCATCAATCGTCTTTAAATTACTATTAAATTACCTTCACAATTATTTATGTTTATAATTTTATTTTTCCAATTAGGAATTAACTTATCTAGCCACGTTAGTCCAAATAGCGGTTTAAATTTTCTGCCATCTATTACAATTAACTTTAATATTTCAACCATTTCACAGTATTGCATCTAAACAAAAATTTTTCCTTTAATTTTTAATTCATTACCTAAAATAGAACATATTTTTAAAGTACAATTTTCTAATATTATATTATTAAGCATAATCATCTACACATATCAATGAAACACATGCTCCTGTATCGAATTCCATACTAATTTGAATACCTTCAATTTGTACCGCAATGAACATAGCTTCTGTACTATTTGAAATCTTCGAAACATTGAAAACTGAAATTTTCTTTTTTTTTATAACACATTGTAGCAGTATGTCTAATTTTTTTTACAAAAATAGTATGTCCAATTTTTTGTAGGACAATTATTTTCACTATGTGCTTTGCCACAACAGGAGCAATTTACATTTTGCTTTTTATGGACCATTTGCGATAAATGATCTTTAACCAATAAAAATGATCTTTACAACAATAAATAAAATACTCATTTAGTGCTATTTTATGAAAAATGTGTACTTATATGATTTTATTATTCACCAAATAAATACCAAATTAAAATAAAATACAAAAAGAAACAAATCAGTTATTATTATTACTTGAATGAAACCTATGTAAATTGTACATATGTAAAATAATAACAAAAAAAAAGTTCATCTGAAATTATGTACATATATAAAAGAAAAACAAAAAACAAATCACTTGAATTCTTAGTTTTTATAAAAATCACTTAAACTCTTCATTTTTTATTTTTTTAAGTAACTGTTTCTAAATTTGGGTTATTTGTAGTAATAATATAGTCTTATTTATGTATATGTAGGTATATCTTTAATGACAAAATATTTTATTATTAGTAATTTTATCCACTAAATGCCACTTACTATGGGGAATATATCCGAAACGAAACTGTATATGAGGGACTTGTATTTATATGTCCTAAATAAGACTCACTAACCACAAAACTTTTTATTAAACACGAATGGTTTCTGCTATATCGTGAGAAGTCTATGTCAGTACGTGAATTACTGTTTTTTTTTAAACTTTAAATTTGGCTTCAACTTGAATTAAAATTACTCAACATGGGCCCCTAGTATAAAGAATATTCAAGTAGAAGAATTTAAGAAAAACGTCAAATCAAAAGAAAAAAAAATCTTTATTTTATTTTTACTTCATATTAAGATGTTGTTATTGTAAATAAAATGTATGTGATATAATCTATTTTATTCTTCTTCAGTTTTCAGTCAGGTTATGACTGAAAGTCATGTAAACTATGAACACATGTATATTAATAAATATATGTGTAAATGCTGTATGAAGTTAAGAATAGTATTGATAATAATTTTGGATTTCAGTTTTATTTTTTTAAAGGTTTTCAATCAAAATATGTATGTTATAAAGCTTCGTTTCGTTTATTCGTTCTAGAATAAAAAAAAGGCTATGTTCTATTACTTTTGTAGTATATCCAGACGGTATATTATTGATTCTTTATAGATTCCTTTAGAATGGAATCTAAATGACATGTGTCTAAATTTATATAAAGTAAATTTAATTTTAAAAATTACATCTTTTTATTTTAGCCATAAATAAACTAATTTATGACTCAAGCCACACACATGCTATTCAACTATAATTATTGTGTTATTGGTTCAGTTTACAAAAGTGCCGTTCTGATTTATTGTTATTGCATTCTCTTAATCTTGGAAGTATTTGATCTCTGTGTAGGAGAATAGGTGTAAATTGAATTAGAATCTAAATTACGAAATGATGGGTACGCTCGGGCAAATGGCACGAAGCTGTTACTTATAGAAGATGAACTAGTCGCCTCGTTGTTAATAGATGTTTTTATTGTTTTGGGTGTTGTTTTTTTATTTTGTGTAGTGAGAGGTTTATATTTGTGTTTAGTGGATTTATTATTGTGTTTTTGGTTTTTGTTATTGACTGTATTTAATTTTTTAATTGTCTTACTTTTCCAGCGGGAGATCATCATGTTGTTCCAAATAAATGTATCATTCTTCTTTTGGAAGAAGAGCCATTAATTTAATTGGCAATAAAACATATTTAATTGGCATAAGTAGCTGGAACGATTTGAATTTTTTTTGCTTGTTATGTGAAATTATTTTGCAGCTACAACCTGTTATTTTAAATTGTTTTTTGAACAGGTTGCATATCCATGTTTCATCAGCATAATGTGGTGCTCCTTTTATAAAATAGGCTGTCAAATGAGTAGAATTCACAGGTTGTTGGTTTGGGACGCTTATTTTCTTGATCCTATTGTTCCATTCATTTGTGGACCAAGTTGTTCCAAATTTGTGTATCTTAGGAGACAGGACTATTTTTGTGTTCGGCAGGTTTGCTTTCGTCGGAGATTGTGAGGATGAGGATGTAACATTTAGCGTAGGTGAATTTTCAACCTCCGGGGTGTCAACATTAGTTAAAGTAATATCGACATTTATTGGATTCTTTTGGAATGACATCCATTTATTAGAATTCATTTTTATTTCCTTGGTGAAGTCTGACACAGATTCTCTTAGTAATGCCATTGTTTGTTGATTAGAAGTTATAGCATTATCTGTTAAGGTGAAGAGTGAATCCACTTTGGCAGATAGTAATCTTTGACTTGATGTAACTTCTTTTATATTTTTTTTTAGCTCATCCATTTCACTTGAGTATCTGCTAATAGGCTCATGATTTAAAGTTTTGAATCCATGCTGAGAGCCCATTTTTAATTTTGACTCTTTTATTCCTGGCAAAATTTCTTCTGATATTTTATTTGTCAGGGTGTCAAAACAACTCGCCATTTCATCAAAGCTTTCACTATTTGAATTAATTGATGAAAGCTGCTTAGAAATTAATCCATCCTTATCCTGGTTGAGTTGTGTAATTAAATTTGCCAAATTATCATACATATTTCGCAGCAAGTAATCAGTATTTTGGCAATCATTACAGATGAAGTACTCCTCAAGGGAGGGATGGTACCAATCTCTGGGGGCACCTATACAGGCACCATGCAATTTTCTGTTACAAAATGCCTTACAGAGTACCATTTTTGAGGACTTATCGTAGCCTGTACAGTTTTCCATATTGCATTTGAATTCCATTGTTTTATTTTTATTTATTAATTATTTTATTTAATTATTTATCGACCGTACTACGTAAGTTTTATTATATTTTTTATATTTGTTATTGATTAGGTCAGAAATTATGAAATTATGCTGACACAAGTACTAAAATAAAAGAAAACTTTTTTTTTTTTTTATTTTGTTTTTTCTTTTCTTTTTTTTTATTGGTGAAGTAATTATAAATATAGGTCAGAAATTATAAAGTTAAATAATTATGCTGACACTACTAATAATGTTATCGGTACACTTTTTGTAATAATATATATAAAAAAATATAACTTTAACCGTACACGTCTTTGCTTGGCGAATATTGAATTGGAATTGAATCAATGTTATTGATTCATGTATGATAATGTATATTTAAATGAGTTCCATAAGAACTTATGTATTTAATTTTTTTTAATATAGATTTTAAATTGGTTTCATCAGAACCAATGTATTATTTTTGTATAAATAGAAATAATAATTGGAAATAAAATCACTAATTATTTTGCACTCAAAGAAAAAGCATATTTTATTCACTACAGGCAATTAACATTGCCAATATAATACCATTAAATTGAGCGAAACTTATTTGCTTATTTAATTTAGAGATCGGCACACGATGCCTTAAATATCGGCAAACTAACCTTTGCCATAATGTCTACGTAGATCTTAAATATCCGGAAAAGCGGTAAAAACAAGGAAGCAACTAGGCGAATTATACAGAATACTACATATCACCAAGGGCAAAAACCAGAAACAACATATTGTGCAGCAGATCAAACAAATAAAAAAACATGGAATTATTCGGATAAACTGAAGAAACTGTAAATAACAACAACAATAACAGTAGCAGTGCCAACTTGGTAATCATCTACGAAAATATTTTTCTAGGCATAATTATAGCTGCAATAATAGTAGTTGTAATAATAAAAATAAGTAAATATTGTAAAAGCTAAAAACTACAGTCCAAAAAAAAATTTTTTTTTAAAAATTTAATTAAATTTATTTAATTAGCAATAATAAAATCACTTATCTAATTTAAAATTTCTTTTTATAATCAATGAATTTTGCAAAAAAATAAAACAAATAAAAAACAAAAAAAATGTTTATACAAGATAAATGGAATTAGAGTCTCTACGTTCCTTTCTAAAAACATTAAAGAAGAGTCCAAGTAGGTCGTATACAAGAAAATTTGTAGGAGAGAAAAATAGGTCCATAAACAACATTAGGACAAAATTAAAAAACAAATGCAAAGCAAAAGAACAGCAGGGATTAATTGAAAAAGAATTCGACATATTAGTATCTCAGATAAACAGGTATCTGAGAATAAGACGACAAAGCATTCCAATCTCTGAAAACACAAGAAATAGCAAAATAGCAAAATTCGATCTATATACAGCAATAAAGGTTATACCAGAATATGATGGTGACCAAAAGACATTGACTATCAAACTTCTATGCCGATACACTGAAAGATGACGAAGAGAAACAAATTTTATTAAAATTTGTAACAGCAACAAAACTAACAGGTAAAGTCAAAATAGACTTCTGGCTAAAGAGAGACCGACAACCATAGTAGAGCTCTCTAAAGTAATTACAACAAATCTTGAAAGTAACAAGAACCCGCTCAAAATATATAATGAACTAAAAAACATAAGACAAGAATAGAAGGATTAATAGCTTCATTTAACGAGCTACAGATATGTGAGCAAGGTGAACAAAACAGAGAAGTAGTTGTAAAAATGAATGACCAACTAGGATTGAGTACATTCAAAAAAGGACTGAATGAGCCATTCAATTCAATTATACAAGCTGCTCGTCCATCCAAACTAAGTGAGGCTATACAAATAGCAAATGAGATAGACAATGCTCATTCACCTTCGCAAAACAATGTTATGTATTTCAACAGAAATCATCGCCAATATAACATCAATAGCAGACCTATGCAAAATAGAGGTTGTAATAATAATAATTTTAACAACAACTAGAACAGTAACAACTCTAGAGGAAATTAAAATAATTTTAGAGGTAATCATAACAATTTTAGAGGAAATAATAATAGAAGGCAGACATACAATAGATACAATAACAACTCGGGAAACGGGAATATCCCCGGTCAGCAAAACCCAGGGCAAAATCACTCATATCCCAGAAGTCGATAACTCACATTGCTAAAAACAACAGCTTCCCAAATTTTATAAAATTAAAAACACGGAATGATAGAAAACCATTAACATTCTTAATTGACACCGGAGCTGATATATCAGTTTGCAAAAATAAAGTATTAGATAATAACAGCTAAATAGAAAATGAGACCTGTAAAATAAATGGCATCTATAACAACTCAGTAATATCTGAAGGAGTAATACAAATATAATTTTTAATAGAAGACAATTGTATAAAACATAGATTCCACATAGTTGACGAAAACTTAAATTTAACTATACTGATGGTATATTAGGCAGAAATTTCTTATTAGAATATAATTGCAAAATAAACTATGAAATATGTGTATTAGTTATTTTGGTAAATGAAAAAGAGATAATACTACCTATAAATATGAACACCAAAACAATAGGAAAAATTACGATACCACCCCGAACTGAAATAATGAAAGCTATTGATATGAATATACTAGAAGTTAGCATAATCATCGCAACAGAATTGAAAAAGGGAATATTCAAATTCCACAATACCATCAAAAGGTATTAAGCGACAATACTGAATATTTCCAAGGAATTTCAAAATGGATTCCATATACAAGGAGAGCGTTTATCAACCAACAACTTCTACGAGCAAAATCTGGCTACATAGACAAAACACCTGTCTATATTAAAAAATATAGAATACCTGAGACGGAACTACACGAAATTGCCAAACAAGTAGAAAAATTACTCAAGGAAGACACAATAGAACCATCATATAGTCCGTTACTTATAGTACCCAAAAAATCAACCAATTGTGACAAAAAATGGAGATTAGTAGTAGATTTTCGTTCTTTAAACAAATAAATAGTAGATGATAAATTCCCAATAACTAGGCTGGAGGATGTCTTAGATAAACTAGGGAGAGCTAAATATTTCTCCACATTGGATATGACAGGTTCTATTCATCAAATACCCGTGAATCCAAAAACAAGACCTATGATAGCATTTCCTACTAACAAAGGTCACTACCAATTTAAAAGATTACCTTTTTGACTAAAAATCTCAACAAATAGTTTTTAAAGAATGCCATCCGTAGCACTGAGTGTATTACAAGATTCAGCATTTCTTTATGTAGATGACATCATAGTATTTGGAAGTAATTTAACAGAGCAAAATCAAAATTTGGTAAAAGTATTAGAAAGAATACGCAAACGCAACATCAAACCAAATCCAAGTAAATGTAATTTCCTGAAACCAGAAATAGTAAATCTAGGACTTCTAAGGAGATTTGTTGAAAACTTTGCTGATGTAGCAAGACCACTGAACCAATTGCTAAAGATAAAAAGCATTTTTTGTTGGACAAAATAATGTGACAAAGCATTTAACATGCCGAAGCAAAGATTAATACAACCACCAATCCGAAGCTACTCAGACTTCTCAAAACCATTCATCCTAACAACAGATGCATCAAATTATGAATTAGGCGCAGTTCTATCACAAGGTGAAATTGGAAATGATAAGCCCATGGCTTATGGAAGCAAAACGTTAAATAAACATGAATTGAGCTGCATTTCACTGGGGAATAAACCACTTTAGACCATATCTTTTCGGAAGAAAATTCATAGTTTATACTGATCATAGACCATTAGTGAGTTTATTTACGTATAAAAACCCCTCATCAAAATTAACGAGGATAAGGGTTGATCTAATGGATTATGACTTTGAAATCATATTTAAACAAGGAAAAATTAATACCAACGCGGATCCATTATCTAGGATACAAATAAATTCTAATGAACTTATATAAATGATACCTAAGAAAAACATGAACTTATTAACAAGAGCAATGAATAAAAATAAAAAGGAGGAAAATAAAGACAATAAAAATGAAACTGCAGAAGTAAAAAATAATAATACAACTGCCTCAGCGCCGAATTTGGAGATTGGCCATCTACACATTTGGAGTTGCACATCCATATCAGAAACTAGGCATGTTATGAAACTGGAATTCCGAAAGAAAGTATTTAATAAAAATTATGAGCAGAAAATAAATGAATTTAAAAATAAAAAAGACGTCAATATATATATAGAAAAAAATAAAGTAATTGCAGAATTTAACGAGGGATCATCATCAGACGTAAAATTGATCTTGAAGAAGTTTTTATTCACTGTAAGCAATAAAAATATAAATAAATTAGCGCTATCAAAAAATGATGAAATATTTAAAATAATAAGCGAGCTCGAATTTAAAAAGTTAGTTAATGAAATGCATAATGATAATAATAAAAGTCTAGACATCATATTATATACACCTCCAAAACAAATAAAATATAAAAATTGAAATGAATAAATTAATAAAGGAACATTATGATACGTTATTAGGTGGACATTGTGGAATAAAGAAATGTATCAACAAACTAAAACAAAGATACGTATGGCGAAATATGAACAAAATAGTAAAGAATTACGTAAACCTGCAACAAAACAAAAATTATCAAGCATACAAAAGAAAAAATGGTAATAACTGATACTCCGAGTACATCTTTTCAAACATTAACAATTGACACTGTGGGACCTTTAAGACCATCGAATGAATACAGTTAGTATAGGCATATAGTTAGATATGCCAACCCTACAATGTCATTTAACCAAATTTGTAGAAGCATTCCCATGAAAACCAAAGATGCTGTGACGGTAGCAAAAACAATAGTAGAAAAATTCATTTTGAAATACGGTTGTTTTAAAAAGTTAAAAACAGGTAAAGGAACTGAATTTACTAATGAACTATTAACAAACATTTGCTAACTTCTAGAAATAGAAAAAGTAACATCAACACCATTCCATCATGAAACACTTGGATCAATAGAAAGAAATCACAGAGTACTAAATGATTATTTGATGAATGTAAACCGACAAGAAAATTGGGATGAATTACTACCTTATTGAATACCTACTCTTACAATTCTTCACCTCATAGTACGACTTTATATTCTCCATTTGAACTTATATATGGAAAAATATGCACATTACAATGTGAAATATTAGATTATAATAATAAAATATACAATGTTGATGATTATTTAAATGAATTAAAATTAAAATTAGGACATGCTCATAATGAAGCACTGTAGGTAATAAGAAAGCAAAGTAATGAAACAAAGTAAGTAATAAGAAAAAACTTGATAAACCGTATAAGGGACCATATAATATAATTGCACAAAATAGTTCAAATAGTATAATTACAGTAGATAATAAAAATAAAGAATTACACAATAACAATTTCATAAAAGCTAGAAATAAGTAAAACTTATAAGTATATTATGTAAAACAAAAAAAAATATAATAAACAAATTATAAGAATATTACTTTATATGTACACATATAAATATTGTTAAATAAGTTATAAAAATTGTATCTACGTAGATCTTAAATATCCATATATAAACATCGTATCAAAGAAAGGACTACTCATATTACACTTTACTTTATTATGGAATATGGGTTGCTATTGTTGTTTAATTTTATTTATTTGTTTATTTATTTTAACAGATAAATCTGTAGGCCAACTTTACAGGTCCTTTTCCCTTGTAATTATAATTGCTGATGAATTGATAAATACATATATAAATAAAAATATAATTTAAATGAATTGTGGAAAATGCGAAAAAAGTTTGCGAATAAGCTCAAAAATAAATTGTAATGGAGTTTGTGGCAAGATGTTTCATCCAAGTTGCCTCAATTTGATGGGCTGCAATATGAGGTTGATTGCTGAGAAGCCAAATATCTACTTGCTATGTTATGAGTGTGGTGATTTTAAGAGTATTTGATGGAGAAGATTACATATATTGAAGAATCTCTACGTAGAATTGATAGAAGTGGCGATAATATGGAGAAAGATAATAGAAATATTAAAAAGATGTTAGTAGAGGCAAAGATATTATACAAGTAGATGTCCGAAGCAATGGGAATTTTTCATTCAAAAATGGGTGTCTAATCACAGCTGATTGGTGTCTAATCGCAGCTGATTGAGTAGCAGTGAAGAGCTTTGAAATTTTCTCTTCTTTAAATTAATTTAATCTTTAAAAGGCTTTACCCATTAATTTGGTACAGAAATATATACACACAATTATACCTATTTCTAAAATTTTGAAGAGTGAGTAAAATAGTAAAGAAAAAAAATAATTTCATGTTCAACTCAGTTCAACTATTGTTTATTTCAGTTTTTATTTTTCTTTTTGCACTGCATCAGAATTAGGTACTCTAACACGCGCAATTATTTCATTTTTATGATGAAATGAGAGAAATTTTGGTAAATAAAAATAATAGATAATAAAAATAAGAGGAAAAAGACTTTGTTTTTTTTTTTTGTTTTTATGAAAATAAAAAAACATCATGTATTTTCTGCAATATTTTTAGTAGGGTGAGTTTACCAATCAAATCACATTGTTTTTGAAATAATTTTGAAAATAAAATAATTAAATTATTTACTTTCTAAATTATTTCAAAATAGTGTGATAAAGTTTATTGTTCTGTTAAAAATAGAAGGAAATCCGAAATTGGAAAATAATGTATGTGCTCAATATAAATAAAGGCTTAATAATTTCTTATATACGCCAGTATTTCGATGCGATAAATAAATTGATACTTAGAAAAAAATAATAATTGTATAATGGAATCATTTTGATTATGATTTTGCACTCCATCGTTAAAAATATATTTATTCAATATGTTTTTTAAGCCAATGTACATGTATGTACATTGATCCCTATATTTCTATTGTTATTTTTTCTAAAAAATTTTCTTCAAAATTTACTATTTCTATATTTATCAATAGTTTTCTTCCACAAATAGTCACTACTTGAAATTAATCCCATCCATTTGTCATTACATAGTTAAAAATAACTTAAATAAATAAAATTTCGAGTTTCAAAAAGTCTATTTATTTAAGATGATTTAAGAGTTTATAGCTGAAATTAAGTTGTAAACTAAAATTTTTACATATTATTTTACGTATAAATAAAACTACTGCAGTATAAATAAAAATAATATCTTATACAATTTTTATATAAAAACTGAACTATTTCAAGCACAGCCTACAATAATAAAAAGCCCTGACACTCCTTTTGAGGTTATGTTTCAGGCAATACATTTAAAGATTTTTAGAAAAAAGCTTAAAAAATTACAACCGCAAACTATTTTTTTTTTGTTTTGTTTTTTTTTTTTTAAAATGCCTATTTTAACCTATTTTCTTTTAAACTTTTCATAATTAAATTTTCCCCGAAATACTCCGAATTTTATATTAAAATAAAATTTAGGATTTCTTTTTTAACATATCGAACTTTCAAGCCTGAACTCGAAATTTTAATGCAATATTTAATAAAATCTTTTTCAAGTATTTTCTGTCCAAATTTACCGCGTCCATTTTGACAATTGAAAAACAGAAAGAGAATTGAAATGTTTACAAATTAAGTACGGGAGCTTTCAAAATTTATTAGAAAATGTGCCTTAAATTAGGTGAGTAATTTTAAGTTTAAACCTAGTTTTGTGAGTTAAATTGAATTTAAAAAATATAAATTTTATACTAAAATAATATTTAAAAAATTTTCTTTGTGTTTAAAAAAAAATTTACGTGAAAATATTATTCTTTATAGTGATTTTGTGCAATAAAAGAAATTAAGGGATCATATTCAAGTAAGTAATTTTTGTTATTTTGGTACAGTGAATACTAAAAAAAAAATAATTTTTAACAGTGTAAATGCGGTAATAACAATTCTTTAACGGGTTGGGGTCGAAATCTTAGTTTTGAAAATCTTATTTTCTGAAAATCTTATTTCTGAGGAATCTTAGAGGAAACGTTATTGATTTTACACCGGTTAATGAACGTCTAGCCGTCATCCGTATCAAAGGCAAATTCTTCAACATCAGCCTAATATGTGTGCACGCACCAACCGACGAAGCGGAGGACTCCACGAAGGATGAATTCTACGACATCTTAGATAAAACATATGGGTCCTGTCCTGAGTACGATGCGAAAATCGTGCTGGGAGACTTTAATGCTAAAATCGGTAAGGAAGGAATTTTCGGCAAAACTGTTGGTAACCATAGTCTTCACCCCACCACCACAGATAATGGATACCGAACAATCGATTTTGCAGCAGCTCGTAATATGGTTATATGTAGCACAAATTTTCCCCATAAAAATATCCACAAAGCTACCTGGCTATCTCCGGATGGACGTACAGCGAATCAAATTGACCACATTATGATTGACGCCCAACATGCTACCAGTGTATCGGATGTACGTACCTATCGAGGAGCTAACATTGACTCTGACCACTTCCTAGTTGTGGCCCAGCTCAAAGTACGAATTTCCAATGTTAAAAAAGGACGCACCAGCCAAAATAGGAAGTTTAACATTGGAAGACTTCAAACACCTGAGATAGCCTTAGCATACAAGGAGCGATTAAGTGATATACTCAATACCACACCTCTACAACATAATCTCTCCGTCAACGAAAAATGGAAACAATGCGCAAACATCATCACGATGGCTGCTACACATACCGTGGGTTTTGAAACACCTCGCGTGAGAAACCCATGGTACGACGATGAATGTTTAGCAAAGACGGTAGAGAAAAATGAGGCCTACAGGAAAGCGCTGCAACGTAAAACAAGAGCAGCTCAAGAAGAGTATAGAGCAAAAATAAGAGACGAGGAAAAATTTAAGACGCAAAAAACGTTTATTCGAAAAGTCTCAACTTTTGGATATAGAATCAAACCGAGACAGAGGCGAAGTACGGAGCTTTTATAAAAAACCCAAGCAGCTTGCAGCTGGTTTCAAGCCCCGTACACACGCGCTGAGGGATGATTCGGGAAATTTGGTAACCGATACGCAAGGGATATTAGAGACATGGAAACAGCATTTTAAGAACCTGCTGAATGGCGCAAACATAGAAAACACAGATACGCCTCGCCCTAACCCAGTCAACTCCGAAGATACAGATACACCCAGTCCTGCAGAAGTGGAAGCAGCCATCCGAAAATTAAAGAACAACAAAGCTGCTGGACAAGATAACCTGCCAGCTGAACTTTTTAAGGCAGGAGGTGAAGTAATGATTGAATTCATGCACCAGATCATCAAACAAATCTGGATCGAGGAGAGCATGCATGATGACTGGAGTTTAAGTTCAATATCTCCAATATTCAAAAAGGGCGATTCCATGTCTTGCGCCAACTATAGAGGAATATCCCTATTAAACGTTGCGTATAAGATCCTTTCCAATATTCTGTGCGAGCGATTGAAGCCCTATTGTAAAGCTGTGATAGGAAACTATCAGTGCGGCTTCCGTCCTGGTAAATCAACCACCGACCAGGTGTTCGCGTTAAGGCAGATCCTGGAGAAGGCCCTCGAATTTCAAATCGATACGCCCCATCTTTTTACGATTTTAAATCTGCCTATGACAGCATACATCGATCAGTGCTTTACGAATCAATGTCGGAATTTGGTTTCTCAGCCAAGCTTATCCGTTTGTCAAAAATGACCCTGGAAAACACCCGGTGTGCTGTGGTGATTGGGAGGCACATTTCTGATTCATTTCGAACGTGCTCCGGATTTCGACAAGGCGATGCGCTGTCATGTAATTTCTTTAATCTGGTGTTGGAGCATATAGTGCCACGTTCCGGTGTGAACACACAGGGCACTATATTTTACAAATCGGTGCAGCTCCTGGGTTTCGCTGATGACGTCGATATTATCGGAACATCACGACGAGCAGTCATCGAAGCCTTTACACAGATTGAAGAGGAAGCAGGTAAAGCGGGTCTTCTAATAAATGAGAATAAAACAAAATATATGCTGTCGACAAATAAAATGTCCTCACAACATCATATAGGACACAACATCACTGTCGGCTCATATAATTTTGAGGTAGTTCAGGAGTTTATCTACCTTGGAACCAACATCAACTCCACCAATAACATCGATGTTGAAGTAAGGCGAAGAATTACCCTTGCAAACCGTTGCTACTTCGGTTTGTCGAAACAACTGGGTTCAAAGATCCTATCCCAAAATACCAAGGCACAATTATACAAAACGCTCATCCTTCCGGTGCTGCTATGTGGTTCTGAATCGTGGACATTACCAAACGCAAGCGAGCATGCACTTGGTATCTTTGAGAGAAAAATTCTTCGTCGCATTTATGGTCCTGTGTCTAACGAAGGGGTTTGGAGAAGAAGATACAATGCCGAACTATGCCAGCTGTACAACGACATGGACCTAGCTAAAAAAGTCAGAATAAGACGGCTTCATTGGCTAGGCCATGTAAAGCGTATGGATGAAAATGCTCCGCCTAGGAAACTCTTCGAATCCAAACCCCAGGGGACGCGTCGTCGAGGGAGGCCACACCTTCGTTGGAGAGATGAAGTATCGGCAGATATGAAAAAACTTCAAATCACTAACTGGAGAGGTTCTGCTCGTGACCGAAATCAGTGGAGGACAATTTTGCGCCAGGCCCAGGACCTTCAAAGGCTGTAGCGCCCAGTAAGTAAGTAAGTAAGTAATAACGCATACTGCTCAGTCTTAGTAAGAAAATGTGTTTAAAATAATTATTTTATTTTTAAAGTCGGGGGCTTTCGCCCCCAAACCCGCGCTACTCATTTATTGGAACCCTGTTTTTGCCGACTGCAAATAAACGCATACGGCACAGTCTTAGTAAAAAAATAATTTTATTTTTAAAGTCTGGGGCTGCCGCCCCCAAACCACCGCTGTTCACTTATTGGAACCCTGTTTTTGCCGGCGGCAAGTAAACGCATGAAAGCATGTGATATTAAGTTTCGACCCCAATCCTGTGACCACGGACCTATTGTCTTCATCACATTTAAGGGCTGTTGTACCAAATCCATTTTGTTTCACAACAAAACAGGATTAATATGGACGAGAAAAAAATTTTACAGGAAAAAATAAGATTTTCGGAGAAAAAAAATAAGATTTTTAAAAAATAAGATTTTCAGAAATAAGATTTTCAACAAATAAGATTTTGAAAAAATAAGATTTTCAGAAATAAGATTTTCAGAAATAAGATTTTCAGAAAATAAGATTTTCAAAAATAAGATTTCGTCACTATCCGTTCTTTAACGTAGGAAAATTTTTTGCCAATATTTTATTAAATAATTATACCAAAAACGAAACCGAAATTTTAAAATCAAATAAAGAGAATAGAAAAATAAACAAATTTAATTGAAAAAGGCAATATATATATATGTGATATTTTTGTTATAATTTATTTTAGTTGTATTTTGTTATTTATTTTACTTTTTTATTTGTTAATTGTTTTTGATTTTAGCTTAATATTAAATAATTTAATTTTTTAATATTAAATGTATTATTTTCATTTTTTTTTGTATTTTTCATATTTGTGCAATTGTTAATTTGTTTTAATTCCATTTGTTTATTTTATATATTTTTATATATTGCTTGTATTATATATAATTTATATTAGTATATTTTATAATTTTCTTCCATCAATTATTTATTTTTAGATATTTGTGGATTAGGTCTAATGGGGAAACCACGTAAAAAAAACGCGTTCTATTCCCTACCTCAATGGTATATATAAAATAATTTAATTTTTTAATATTAAATGTATTATTTTCATTTTTTTTTGTATTTTTCATATTTGTGCAATTGTTAATTTGTTTTAATTCCATTTGTTTATTTTATATATTTTTATATATTGCTTGTATTATATATAATTTATATTAGTATATTTTATAATTTTCTTCCATTAATTATTTATTTTTAGATATTTGTGGATTAGGTCTAATGGGGAAACCACGTAAAAAAAACGCGTTCTATTCCCTACCTCAATGGTGGTGCGGAAAGGGGAATAATACTTGTTTAATATAAAATATGTTTATGGAATTATTAATATCTATTATATAAAATAATTATGTGATTTATTTTATATAATTTAATATTATTTATTTTATATACACATTAACATAATTTATTTAATCTACTATATTGGATAAAAAATGTGATGCAAAAAATTGTTGTGTTACTTTTTTTTTGCTTTACTGTAGCATTTCAGCATTTTTATAAAAAAGCTCTTAAGTAGCTTTTTATAATAAAAAAGTGGATGGAAGACCTTTTTTTAAATGCATATTTCTGTATTAAAAAATTTAATTTTTTAATTTTTTTTTAAACTAAAAAATGTAGAAAGGATGCAACTTTAGGGCACCCTTAGAACAAAATATGAATAAATCCGTACTTTTCGAGCTATTCCAAAATTAGTGTTCAGCCTACTATTTTTTCTCATAAGAGTACGTGTATTTAAGCCTACTATTTAGCTTTTTCTTATTCACTGTCTCGGCTTTTAATTATTGTAGGTTATGGTCCTTATACTTAAATTTAATTTAGCTCAAGTGAAAAGAAAACAAATAAAGAATCTACAATTACAACAATCTAAACCTACAACTGCAAATAAACCATTTCAAATGCCCATTTGTATTAAACGATCTTTGGCAGTTTACCCTATTATATTTTCAATAAAGAAATACACATAAAATAACAGCGACAAAAACATACATCCTTATCGTCGTAACTCATCTCAATGAGATTGAGAATGAGTATGAGACATGAGTACCTACCTATTGAACCTGAATCTTCGATAGGTGTGTGTAACAAGCCGTGAACAACTTTTTCCATGCGAGTTGACTTAGTCCCCCCTAATACATTCGCAATAATTAAAATTATTTTTGTTTATTTATAGTTCTTGTGAAAGCGAATTTTATATTTGGATACAAATTTTAAATAATGAAATTATTAGATATTATTAATAATAATTATCAAACATTCTATAATGGCATTGCGAAAATCTAGATTAATCCTATATCTGTTTCTAATTTTTTTTTAGAATAAATTTATTACTTTTCTGTTTATAAAAAATCAATTATAAAAGAAATTTTACAATAAAAAATTTGCTTAAAAAATTAATTAAAAGATTTTATATTTTATTAAATAATTTTCAGAATATAATCTTATTTTCAGAATAAATTTATAAGTACTTTACAAATTACAATTATATTATAAATGTATTATTACAAATTACTTCTATATTACTATTACCATCTCTTTCAGAATCACAAGGATCTGTTAATTTATCTGTGATTTTTTTAAAGAGTTCTTTTAAACTACCACCATTTCGCATTATTTTATGAATATTTTTTGAATTTATTACAGGTAAACGTAACGTAAAATCATATATATTTGAATTGAATTTATCAATTTCAAATTGTGTAGATTCATCACCACCAAGTAAAGATATCTGGTTCATTTTTTCCATGTTTTAATTCTTCAAATAGTAGTATAGTAGCATAGGAGCTTGGTGACCATACAAAACGCAACTTAGGAAAGTTGTAATCTTTGTACAACATCTGCATTTGATGAAATTGTTGAGACACCAGATAACATAAATTTATTCTAAAATAAATTTAAAAAATAAATAAATTTGTAAGTTAATAATTTATGATACTAACTTATATGATAAGAACTATAAATACCTGTAAATGAAATGGTTCATTTTGATCAAATTCAATTAAGAGAATTGGTTTTGCATAAAACTTTTACATTTGAATACCCTAATTGTAAAGACGACCACAATTTAATGAACCAATTAAATTTGATATTCATTTTCTTTCTATAATTATATAAATTTCTTTAATATATTTTCTATATTTGTTTTATTAAAACAATTACTCTAATAGTTAATGGTATAACTTGAAGACAACGACGATGTATTAAACAATGTAAATCAGAACGAAATTCCTTCATAGCTACAATAATTTTTGGATGTAAGATTGTTTTTACTTCATTTGCTTCTTGTCCACCAGCTTCTGGACCTTTCTGTTTTGTTCTCCAAACATCAAGTTCATCATAATCAGATTTTAATATGTCAATAACTTCATCACTCTTCCCATCTTGATATTCAAGAACAAGCATTGTCTAAATTAATACAAAAATATTAAAGTATAAAATATATAATAATATTTTAAACTTAATTGTTCGACAATTGTTTAGAAACAAATAATTCAGCAACAGAAATTTTTTGCTAAAATTGATTTCATTGTGACATTTTCTTATATGGTGTAAGATATCTTATAGTAATTATATAATCTTTGGTATTACCAATTACATAATTTTTACCAACCACATGTGTGTAGTGTGGAACTGTAGATAATATAACCTTCTTATCCTTATAAAAGGGAAAGTTTGTTTGTTTGTTGGTTTGTTTTTTCGCTATACACGCACGCAGTTTTAAAGATTTGTTTTTTTTTTATATCTCCCAATGAAACATTACAATCTGTCTCTGAAGGAGACATTCAGTAGCTTGTATGACATTTTTTATGCAGGTAAATTGCACTGAATAGCAGATAAGATAACCCAGTGGTCAACCACCCATGATGTCAACATTATACTTCATTGTATTTCTTGGCCCCCATTGGATTGTTCCTATTGTCTACTGGGTAGCTGCAGGATGCTAGCTTAATGCGACTTACATCACTTGCAGCCAACAAGCTGCTTTCCAGTCAGTTTGGATGTGCAGCTAATCTTATCTGTTACTTTCCGTTTATATTTCTAATCTCCTCCTCAATGGTTCTCACCTGAAAATCACGATATATTGCATCATTATTGACAAACCGAGGCGCGTCAACTATCAATCTTAATAGCTTTGACAATAAACGCTGTAATATTGCAATATTTATATATCGGTTTCAAGACAGGTTTATAAATCAGCAGCTTGTTTTCCAGTGACAACGGCAAGTTACGGACAATCATCTTACACAATTTGCCTAGATTCAAGCCCAGTTGCTTTCTTTTGTTATGAAGATGGCTTTTCCATGTGAGTCTCATGTCCAAGTACATGCCCAAATACTTTACAGCCTCTTTCTTAGGTACTACTTCGTTATAGTACAACCACTGGACAAGTTTTTCTCTTTAGTGTAAATGTGACATGTGTTGATTTTGCTCCATTCACCCTTTTTTAGATTCTCCACTTTTTTAGCCATTGCTGAAATTTGTTTATGCTTTGTTGCAGAATCTCTGAAGATGCACTGGGTTACTATGTGAGGCCAGTATAGCCGTCTCATCATTGAAAGTGGTGGTGGTTGTTTCATTAGTTGTTGGTAAGTCTACAGTGTAAATGAGAAATAAGACAGGACCTAAAACGCTGCCCTGTGGTACACCTGACATAATTTCATTAGTTGGTGTATAGGCACCTTGATGCTTCACCAAAAAGTGTCTTTCGAAAAGATATGACCGCAGCAATAAATAATAGTTCTGTGGAAACATTTTTTAAGTGTGTACAGCAATCCTTCATGCCTGACTTTATCAAATGCTTGACTAATATATCGAAATATCGCTGAACAGAACTGTTTTTCCTCTAGGCTTAACTTGATTATTTCTGCTATTCTATGTATTTGTTCGATAGTTGCATGTTCGTTTCTGAATCCGAATTGATGCTTTGGAACAATTTTGCTTTTTTCCGAAATCGGTTTTAATCTTTCTAAGAATAGTCTTTCAAATTTCTAAGAATAGTCTTTCAGTTTTTTTTTTTTTTTCTTTATTTCAATCATACTAATTTAATGTAAAATTTCATTAACTTAAAACTAAATTGTAAGTTGTAGATCTTAGCCTAGGCTGTCTGATCTTAAAATTTAAAAAAAAATTAAAGTGCAAATAAAAGTTAATATACAAAGAAAAGCTATGGAACTGTAAATAATATGAAATAAAATAAATTACATTATAGGAAAACTTAAAAAATAAGATAAACTTCAATGCTTAAATTTATAAAACGAAAAAAAAAAAAAAAAAAAAAGAAAACAAAAAAGTACTAATTCTATTATAAAAATTTTATATAAAGACTATTTAAAACTACTTATGAAATTAACTTTAACATTTTTAATTTCTTATTATTGTTGTTGTAATAATACAAAATATTCTTATGTTCAATTATTTTTGTTTATTTATAATTTATTTTTACATTTTTCCATTTATTTATTTTTGTTTTTTTATTTTTATTGTCAACTAATATTTAATATAAATTTTTGTGTTCCGGTTTTAAAAACTCTAAAAGAATCAATTTCTTTAAGTTGTACCGGCAGGTCATTAAACAATTTCAAACAATTATACAGACAGTGGTTTTTCTGTTGATTTGCTTTAAACAAGGACAGGTAGAAATTGGATTTGTTTCGTGTGTTGTGTGTATGGATGTCTATCATTCTACTCAAAATGAAATTATGTTTGATTTTATTATTAATTATTTTAAACGCTACTAGATATAGTTCTCGTTTACAAATATTAGTGAAACTTAAATATTTATCAGAATATAATAAATTTGTTGGATACATACGTGGGTAGAAGTGAATAATTTTTATTGATTTCTTATGAATGACATCCAGCTGACTTAAGGCTTGCTGGCTCGCACCGTTCCATACGGGATTGAGATATACAATGTGTGACACTATAAAAGACGAATATATTGCGTATAATGCTTTGGTTGAGATAAAGTTCCGTATTTTGCTAATAATATGGTGCACGTGGTCAGTCCATTTCAACTTTTTATCGATAATTAACCCTAGATAATTAAATCTACAGTTTCTATTAATTTAGATTTATAAAAGAAATTTTCTGAGTTATATAATTTATTTCCAAACAAAATAATTTTGGTTTTTTTTACATTTAAGCTTAATTTGTGTTTGGTAATCCATATTTCAATATTATTTAGATCGTTTTCAATATCCCTCCTCAATTCGATTTCGATTGTTGCTGAATATCGTATTACTGCATCATCAGCATACAGTTGAATTGAGCCTTTCATCTTTAGTCGGGATATATCATCAATGTAAAGCTTAAAAAGGTCTGGTCCTAGGATGGATCCATGTGGTACCCATTTTTTAATAGTAAGGTAACTACTAAGAGAATTTCCTATTTTGACTCTTTGTAGCCTATCATTGAAATATGATTTAAAAAATTTATAACCACTGATTTTTTACCACTGGCGGCGTTGCGAGTAGCGTCTGCTTACAGAACTGTCTCGGAGCCAGCTGTCCTGGTTATCGCTGGCGTCATTCCAATTGCACTACTTGCAAGGGAGCGTCAGGCGATATACCGGAGAAAGGATGAAGAAACTATGGAGTCAGTGCAGCAGGAAGAGCAGAATCGCACGCTTCGGCACTGGCAGGGGGACTGGGAACTGGAGGAACGAGGGATATGGACGAGGCGGCTTATCGGGAGGTTACTCCATGGGTAGAACGTCGACATGGAGAGGTAGATTACTATTTCACTAAGCTGCTGAGTGGACATGGATACTTTCGGGCCTATCTGCACAAGATGGGGAAGGCACGCTCAGCGGAGTGCATATATTGCTACATGCACGATGATGCTGAGCACACTTTTTTCATCTGTGAAAGGTGAGCCCGAGAGCGTATGCAGGTAAGGGAGGATGTACCGCAGTTCTCTCCGGACACAGTGGTGGGCCACATTTTACAGGGTCGGGGAGCGTGGGACAGTTTGTCACTCTTTGCGCAGAAAATACTGCGGAAAAAGAAGTTGGACCTAGACACCACAGAGGTCCAACCTACAGACTTTGGCTAGGCAGCAGCCTTCAAGGCGATGGAATTGGACCTAGCCCGAAGTAATGTGACAAACGGTTCCAGCCTAGTGTCCGTGGAGAGCGGGAGGCTTTTGAGTCGGTATGCCCAATATGGGAGACTCCGATGCACGTGCGCCCTTCATCCATAAAGGATTTTCCCTTCTAATAAAAAAAAAAAAAAAAATTATTATTATTATTATGCAATGATTCTTCATGCTACGCTGGCGGGAGCATATGCTCCTGGCAGGGTTACCTATGCCAGATTTGATGATGTTTGAGCGGCGTACAAACTACTACCAGCCCCCCTAATCCAGTGGTGTGATGCGACCCGTGCCCAGTGGACTAGTTGGTAGCAAGGGGGTAATACTTAGCTATCGCAAACGGAGCCTCTCTGATACCAGGTCACCTCAGAGAGTTTTTTCCTGACCTTACCGCAGTATCGGGCCTCTGCTGTGGTGGACATTTTATTGCCGCGATACTCGTGGGCACCAAATGGAAAAAAAAAAAACAAAAAAATGAAAGAGAGATGGAGTGTGGATATAGAGCGGAGAGTGGAATGGATTATTATTATTATTATTATTGTTATTATTATTATTATTATTATTATTATTATTATTGGGAGGTAAAGGCTGGTATATGGTCTCAGACAAACGTTCTACCAGCGGACGTCTTGAAAAAAACTGGGAAACGCCTACTGTAATTATCAGCTCTGGCAGCAAATCCTAATCTCACCTCCTCGAAGGTAGGTAACATAGTTATCTGCCGGGCACTTCCTGGTAACATACTTAGTATGGCTAACGAGATAGGGTAAAAGCGAATATTTGGCGCTCTAACTAAATAAAACAAGTTGGTGCAGGACGGGCGTGTATTACTCGTACAAGCGCGAAATGCTCGAAATCCAAGCGCGTCTGTATTCGTAGCGAGCGGCGACTTGGGCGGCGTCTGTACTCCATGTTAGGAGCGGCCGGAATTAAAAACGGAGATGAGTAACTCCATAAAGACTCAGTTTATAAATATGCAATGGATAAAACAATATATATAAATACCCCAGGTGGTAATCTAGCTATGCTAGAGAATCCATCCTCCAAGGAGGCCGATCCCACGGATTCTGGGGGGGATCGCTTATTGCTAAAAAATAAATCTGTGCCAAATGACCCGGCTAGCAACCGGCGCTTAGAGGTATGCGGGCCTCTAAGTGTTAAATATGTTACCGAAGAACAGAAGAAACAAAAGCAGCAACCAAAAATGGGAAGTTACCCATTTCAAAGAAGCAACAAAATAGTTCGTTCTCCAATTAAAGGAGCATCAGCCGAACTCACTAAATGCAGTAAGAAACTGATCATCATACCAGAAAAGACGGTAAATGGAGGAACGCCGAAAGAAGGTATACACAAATTATCAGTTTCCCAAATTGAAACATCAAGGAAAATCCCTGAAGATATGGAGGAACAGCAACTTCAGAAAATACAACATCTGACAGAAATCATGCTGCAAGCTGCTGCCAAGCAGAAAAACATTAGTATGGACATCAAAAAAGGCCTAATAAAGTTACAGGAAGCGATAGAAGTAATTTTCGAAGGCAGAACCCAAAGGAAGGAACAAACGAAAAATACCAGCGAAATCCCCAGCATAGGAGAGCAAAATGCAGCATTAACCTCCTCAAATGGTAAGAAACGAGACAGAGAGATCTATGCAGATGAGCATGGTCAAACCGACACCCCTCCTGCATACAAGAAAGGAAGAGAAGCAGAAGAAAGTGGATGGACACTTGTGCAAACTAGAATTTCAGCGCAGCGAGTAAAGTACTGCCAGGAAAAAAAGAAGCAGCGAGTAGCCAAAGAACACGGAAGAGAAGAAGTAAGATGCCACACTCGGAAAAGCAGAAGAGTACAAGGCCCCGATCAGAAGCAATACTGATAAAACCCACCACAGGGAAGACTTACGCTGAAATCCTAAAGGAAATAAAAGGAAGGGTAAACCCTGAAAACACAGAGATCGAAATCAGAGGAATCCGCAGAACTCAAAATGGGGATGTGCTGCTGGAAATGGGGAAAGGCCCGAAAGAAAAAGGTAAATTCACCAAGGAGTTACAGGAAGCTCTAGGGACTTCGGCTAGTGTAAGGAATCTCACATCAAAGACTGCGATAGAGATTAAAGACCTGGATTGTGTAACAACCATTGAGGAAGTTCAAAAGGCTATAAATAAGGAATTAACGGAAGTTGTCGAATGCAAAATACATTTGACAGCACCAAATGGCAGGGAACAGATAACTGCGGTTGTAGTTATGGAAGAAAGCGTTGCCAAAAAATTACTGGTAACATCGAAAATAAAAATTGGATGGATCAGATGCAGAATTAGGGAGAGAACAGAAGTTAAGCGATGCTACAAATGCCTTAACTTCGGCCACTTAAGGAGGCAATGCAAATATGAAGATCGTAGAGACTGCTGCTACAAGTGCGGACAAAAAGGACACACAGTCAAAAACTGTAAACAAAAGGCAAGGTGCTTTTTGTGTGCAGAAATAAAAGCAGAAAGTCTGGAGCACGTGTCAGGATCCGGTTTGTGTAGAGTGTTTCGAACTGCACTTGAGGAGAGTAAAAAGCATAAAAATAATTAAGCTCTTACAAGGTAATTTGCACAGGAGCAAAACGGCCGATGATCTACTTTTACAGCTCGTCCGAGAAAAGAATATCGACGTAGTAATTATTAGCGAGCAGTACAAAAATAAAGATTATCAGAATTGGTTCTCGGATGTCACAAGTACAGCAGCCATCTGGGTAGTAAATCAAGGGAAAATACAAATTAACAGCCATGGAGCCGGAAATGGGTTTGTATGGATCACAAACGGCAAAGAAACAATAATAAGCTGTTACCTAACTCCAAATCAAACGGCACAGGAATATCGACAGAAAATGGAGCAATTAGAAGATAAGATAATAGAACTAGGAGGAAATGTAGTAGTCGCCGGTGACTTCAATGCTAAAGCAGTGGAGTGGGGATTGCCAGTTACAGATAACAGGGGAAGGCAAATTTTGGAAATGGTAGCAAGACAAAATTTAATTGTGTTAAACTCAGGAAATACCAGCACATTCAGGAGACCCGGGTACACCGAAACTATACCCGATATATCCCTAGCAACAGAAGAACTTGCTAACAACATAGAAAACTGGATGGTTCTAGAGGATTATACTGGCAGCGATCATCAGTATATACAATTCGAAATATGCACGAGAAGGAGAGAAAGAAATCGCAACAACCAGCGAGAAGGTACATGGAACGTCAATAAGCTGCATAAAGAAAAAATGGCAGGTGTAATAAGGAGAAATCTAGAAAGAGTAATGCAAGTGCCACAGAACGAAACAGGCAGAGAACGAGCAGAAGCAGTGGTGAAAGTTACTATGGACACCATCGCAAGAGCTTGTGAAGAACCAATGCCCAAGAAGTTTGGAAATAGAAACAGATGCCCTGTATACTGGTGGACAGAAGAAATAGCGGAATTGAGAAGAAAATGTTTGCGTCTCCGCCGCATAGCACAGCGACAGAGAAATGGAGCAGCAGAAACAAGCAAACTAGAGGAATATAGAATAGCGAGAAAAACGCTCCGAATTATAATAAAGAAGAGTAAAATGAAAAACTGGAAAAGTTTGTGTGAAGAAGTAAACAATGATCCCTGGGGACTTGGATACAAAATTGTAATGAAAAGAATCAGAGCACCAGCATCAGAAAATCAGCTAGAAGCGGACGTTATGGAAAATATTGTAAACACACTTTTCCCTACACACCCTAGAAGAAATGTATTGCAGAGGCACGAAGAACCAGGAGAAGCCCCAATTTTTACACAAATAGAACTAGAAGATGCAGTAAAATGTATGAAAAACAAGAAAGCCCCCGGACCTGATAGAATACCAGCAGAGGTCATCAAATTAGTAGCTTCGAATAATCCACAAATGATGCTGAATATGTATAATTGCTGCCTAAAAGAAGGAGTATTCAGCAAAAGGTGGAAAGAAGCAAGACTGGTTTTAATTGACAAAGCTAAAGGAGTAAGAGGAGCAGCATCGTCATACAGGCCACTATGTATATTAGATACGGCCGGGAAACTCTTCGAAAGGTTAATAAAAACAAGACTGCAAGCAGCAATTCATACAGCTGGTGGATTAGCGAATACACAGTTCGGGTTCAGAAAGGGAAGGTCGACCGTTGACGCTATCAAGGTGGTAACAGAAACTGCGGAAGCCACACGAATGGAAACACATCACTCGAGGAAAATAGTTCTACTTGTTACCTTGGATGTCAAAAATGCCTTTAATTCGGCAAGATGGACTGACATCATAGACGCATTACAAAATAAGTTTACTATACCTACGTACCTTCTGAAAGTTCTAATAGATTACTTAAGCGAGCGAAGATTGATATACAACACGGTAGATGGAAAGAGGATAAAGGATCTTACGGCAGGAGTAGCACAAGGATCAATACTAGGACCAGAACTATGGAATGTTCTGTACAACAGTCTATTATGTATGGAAATGCCTGAAAATATACAGCTAGTAGGTTATGCTGATGATATAGCAGCTATTATAACGGCACGGGATATAGCAGAATCACAGATTAGGCTGAATCAAGTTATGAGAAGAGTGTATAGTTGGATGAGGGAACATAGATTAGAATTAGGAACGGCAAAAACAGAAATCGTTATGTTAACTAAGAAAAGAATACCAACTATAATTCCAATGCAAGTAGGTCCAGAAACAATAATGACCAAAGAATCAGCAAATTACTTAGGAGTTACTATTGATACAAGGCTAACGTTTTGGCAACAAATCCAAAAAGTAGCAGATAAAGCAGCAGAAGCTACAATCAAGCTAAGCAAACTTATGGCAAACATTGGAGGACCCAAACCAGAAAAAAGACGAATCATTATGAAAACCGCAGAATCAATCCTTCTATATGGAGCTGAAATCTGGGCACATGCGATGGACAAGAGGTATTGTAAAAAACGCATAGCAGCGGTGCAACGAAGAGGGGCTCTCCGAGTCGCGTGCTCCTATCGAACAGTTTCACATTCGGCGGTCATGGTAATCGCGGGCGTGATTCCGATTGATTTGCTGGCGCAAGAACGAAGAAATATATATATATAAGGGATCAAGCAACGAGCCGAGATGTCATTGTAGCAGAGGAAAGAAGGTACACGATGACAAGATGGCAAGAACACTGGAGTAATGATCAGCACGGGCGATGGACGGCTAGATTAATCCCACAAGTAGAAGTCTGGTTTAACCGACACCATGGAGAAGTAAATTTTTACATCACTCAGTTCCTATCAGGCCACGGATATTTTCGATCCTACCTCTACAAGATGGGCAAAGTAAACAATTCAGGATGCAGTCACTGCAGCGCAACACATGACACAGCGCATCACACTTTTTTCGAATGTGATTTAGCAGAAACAGAAAGAGAATCTTTAATAGTAGCAGTAGGAGAATTAACATCAGAAAATATAATTTCTGTAATGCTTGAAAACCAAGAAAAATGGAATGCAATAGCTAAATACATAGAATTAATACTACGCAGGAAGAAACAGCTCAGATATTTAGAGGATCTAGAAGAAGAATCATAAAAGAAAATTAAAAAAAGGTACAGGCACGGCTCAACTTGAAGTAATGCGAAAGTGGTTCCGGGTTGGTTTCACCGTGGGTGATCATGGGTGTCTCACATACCCTTGAAGTGCGGACCCTTCAAGATACCTATAAAAGGCTTTCACTACCGACCTACGAAAAAAAAAAAAAAAAAAAAAAAAAAAAAATTATTATTATTATTATTATTATTATTATACTTATTATTATTATTATTATTATTATTATTATTATTATTATTATTATTATTATTATTATTATTATTATTATTATTATTATTATTATTATTGTTATTATTATTATTATTATTATTATCTTTAATTTATCCATTTCTACTGCATCCTTCCCTTCTATTTGGAAAAAAGCCTTTATTAGACCAGTGCATAAGAAGAAATCTAAAAAAGAAATTAGCAATTATCATCCAATCGCCAAACTTTCCCATTCCCAAACTGTTTGAACTATTCATTTAAGATCAAATTTACGATTACTGCAATTGCCTTTTAATACCAAACCAACACGGGCTCGTTAAGAACAAATCCACAGTTACGAACTTGGTTGAGTGTACTTCTGAATTTATTCTTAATATGGAGACAGGATTTCAAATTGATGTCATATACACTGACTTTAGTAAAGCTTTTGACCTTCTACCCCATTGCATTATACTATTGAAATTATCTAAACTTGGATTTCCCTCCTTTCCCAGTTGGGTCGAATCTTATCTGACAAATTGGAGTTACATCGTGCAGTTTAGAACAGCCTTTTTATCATCGTTTGAAACCAATTCAGGTGTCTCTCAAGGCAGCCATTTAGGCCCACTCTTATTTATAATTTCTATCAATGATGTAACTTCGGTAATCAAAAACAGTCAAGTTAAAATTTATGCTGATGACATGAAAATCTTCAAAAAAATTACATCTCTACTAGACTCAACCCTTCTTCAAGAAGATCTAGATAACTTTTTTTATGGTACAAAACTAATAACCTTCAATTAAATATAAACAAATGTGCCACAATGAGTTATCATAGGCGAATTAACTGTCTCTCATGTACTTATGCACTTAATGAACAAGCCTTAGAAAAAGTCAAGTCTATCAAAGACTTGGGAGTTACTTTCGATGAAAAACTTACTTTCAAAATGCACTACAATAACATCATCAATAAAGCTAACTCATTGTTAGGATTCATAAAACGATGGTCCAAAGAATTCAATGACCCATACACGTTGAAATCCCTATTTACTTGTCTCGTTAGACCCCAGCTTGAATATGCCAGTCAGATATGGTCACCTTATTATGAAATTCACAGTAATCGAATTGAATCAATTCAAAAAAATTTCTTATAATAATCTCTTCCACCTTATAATAATAGACTCAACCTTATTCACCTAACTACATTAAAAATGGACGTGAGATCGCGGATGTGCTCTTTATCACGCAAGTAGTTGCCGGGAATATCGTATCGTCATTTATATCTAAATTTGCTAAAATTAACATTTGTACCCGATTTCGTTCGCCCAATCTTTTCACCCTAGTGTTTCATCGTACTAATTATGGTATGAATGAACCTATCCATCGAATGTTGATCATTGCCAATAAATACAAGGATGTAATTGATTTAACCCTCTCAAAAGATGCGCTAAGGAAGCGTTTATATTTATGTCACCAAACTAATAATTCTTTTTAGTAATAAATTGTTTTTTTTTTTTCCTAACTAGTCCAATTTACTATATAAAACCCTAACCATGACAATCCAACTAAGTCATACCTGTTTATACTAATATCTATATAAAATGAATTTTATAAAATTTTGAAAATTATTAATCTCTATATTATAATTTACTTTTGATTCATTGTTTTGCTATATTTTTAAACTTTTTGATTTTTTTTTTTATTCCTTTTTTTCTTATTAATTTTGTTAAAATTATATTTTTAAAAATCTTGTAATTTGTTTGATTTAAAAGAAGTAAATAAATAAATAAATCTTGTTATTGTATGTATATCATAAATCTCCTCTATTGAGGGTTAGCAGGAAGTTGGTTATTTTGGTGTTTATTCTTGGTGCATATATTTTTGAGACCCTGTGGCCTTCAATACGCTCCCAAAGAATATTTGCTTCCCTTTTCAGGGTGTTTTCTATTGATAGTTTAATATTACCAATAGATATACCAACTGCCAGTTCCGGCCCATAAATGTTTCCCGCCGATGATAGTTCGTCAGCCTTCTCATTTCCAGTCAAGCCACTATGACCCGGTATCCAGATCAGTTGTACCTTGTTTCGGAGCCCTATGAGGTTTAGGGCTTCCGAACATTCTCCCACCAATCTAGATTTGATGAGGTTACTTTCAAGAGCTTTTAATTCCCTAGCTTTAGTATTCCATAGCTTTAGTATTTAGTTTGCAACCTTCTTGCAACTTTGAGGGCCTCCATTTTTACATAAAGATGCAAGGGTGGAAGCCCAAGAAGTATTTGCATAGCCGCTGTAGGTATGCTTCTAAAAGCACTTGTTGCACAGAGACACGCAAGTCTTTGTACTGCTTCTAGTTCTTTTATGGCATTTGCTGTGAATGTTCTCGGAACCCATGCAATGGACCCATAGCTAACAATGGGCCTGATACGCACTTTGTATAGTCTTAAGGCTATTTTCGGTGTTAGGTCCCAATTATTGCCAAAGGCACTTCTGCACTGCCATAGGACTTTCACGGCACTAGCACATTTCATCTCGATGTGTTTTGCCCAATTGAGCTTCATATCAAGTATAATTCCTAGATATTTTACTTCGTCTCGAAGTTCTAGGTTATTTCCTCCAATGGAGGGAAGAACATAGTTGTTCAGTCGCCTTCTATTGGTAAAGGCCACTAAATGTGTCTTGCTAGGATTTATGGTTAATCCATTCGCCTGACACCATTCGGTGGTTAAGTTAAGGGCATTTTGCATTTGTGTGCATAGACGCCTCATATATCCTCCTCTTAGAAGAATAATAACATCATCGGCAAATCCGTGTGTGTTGAATCCTTCCTCGTTCAGTATACTTAGGAGTTCGTCTTCCAACATGTTCCATAGTAAAGGCGATAGAACACCTCCTTGTGGACATCATCTAACCGCCTTCACCTGAACTTTAGTAGTTTCATCTACCTGAATGAACCGATGACGTTGTTCCAACATCTTTACTATCCATCTGAGTAGTGTGTTGTTTACTCCGTGCTTTCTTGCTCCATCTAGAAGTGACTTAAAAGTTGCCTTGTCAAAGGCCCCTTCAATGTCCAAGAATGCACCGAGTTTTATCTCTTTCTTCACGATAGCCTCCTCTATATGCGAGACCACTTCTTGAAGAACTGAGTCAGGAGACTTACCTGCCTGATAGGCATGTTGTTTATGGTTCAGGGGTACCCTGATCAAACATACATCCCTAATATATCTATCCACCAGTTTCGCTAGGCATTTTGACAAACACGAAGAGAGACTGATAGGTCTGAAGCTAGTAGGGAGTGCATAGTTTGTTTTCCCTGGTTTAGGGATGAAAGCGACCCTCACTGATCTCCATACTTTTGGAATATATACAAAGGCTATGCAGGCTGTGAAGATTCTTGAGAGCCATTTGCTTATGCTTTTCCTGCATTTTTGAAGCATAATAGGCCAAATTCCATCCGGCCCAGGAGCTTTGTATGGTTCGAAAGAGTTGATAGCCCAGTCTAAGACCTCAGGCCATACTATCTTTCTTGCCATAGACCAATCCGAACGGTTTGGTATGGTAACTTCCTGGATAGTATCTTCTAGAGGCAAATCTTCGAGTCTACTCCCCGGAAAGTGTGTTCGAAAGAGGACTCTATATGTTTCTTCTTTCGATGCTGTTTAGGATCCTTCTGATGTTTGCAGATTGTGTAACTTTGCTACTGGATCCCTTTTCAGGGCCTTAAGCAAAGCCGCTCCATCTGCAATATCTTCGATTCCTTCACAGAACTTTTGAAAGGACTGTTTCTTTGATTTCCGAATCAGTCCTTTGTATTCTCTTCTAGATTCACTATAGGATTTCCAATCATCTTCTTCATGAGTTTTTAAGGCTCTATTCAGAAGTTTTTTGACCATCCTTTTTAGCTGCTCCAGATCTTTGTTCCACCAAGCAGTTTCTTTCGGTTTTCTGGTGACCGGACAAGATGCTTCGAAATCGCCCGTTAACAGATTTGTTAGTTTTTCAATAGATTTGTCTATTGCAGAGACCTTCAGGATCCTGATCGAATCCGTATCCTTAGCCGGCAGATCTTGAAATTCTTGCCAGTTGGTTCTTTTAATATCTCTAAAGACTAACATCTTATAAAGATCAGCCTTTAAGGAGAAATTAATGTATCTATGATCGCTCATAGAGGATTCCATAGACACTTTCCAGTCTTTGATCTCTGAAAGAAGAGATCTAGAGCATAGAGTTATGTCTATGGTTTCTTGTCGCCTGGAGTTTACAAATGTATGTATCCCTTCATTGTTTAGGATTTCCAAGCCAGTAGTAGCAAGGCTCTAGGAGCGTCTAGATTTACAAATAAAATGTGTAAGTCTAGACTAAATTCATAGCATTTTTCCTAGTTTTGTTTTAATAAATATATTTGGTAACAGTGGATCTTTGTATACAAAAATCGCACTGATATTCGCCAAGCCTTTCTTCAGCATACGGTTCGATTTTGTCGTATACTATGTTTGACAGTATTTTGTACGCTGTGTTTAGTAGCATAATTCCTCAATAATTATTACAGTTAGTCCTATTTCCCTTCTTATGGATTGGTCTTAGTACACTTATACGCCATTTTTCTGGTATTGTTTCATTAAGCCATATTGCACATATTTATTTATGTATCTTCTTATGGGCTTCTGAATTTCATTGTTATATTTTATTACCGATTATATTTCTTGCACTTGTGACTATGGCTGCTTCTATTTTTTCCAATTCATGGTTTATATCTACTTCTTCAATTATAATATTATTTTCAGGAAGGAGGTTTTTTATCTCATTTTCAAATTGTTCGTTTATTTCGTTATTTTTGAGTTTGTCACTATCCCATTTAGTTCTACGTACTCCTTTCTTTTTCGGCACGTTTGATATTCTTTGGCGTAGTACTGCTTTGACTAGATAGTGATCACTGTCACAATTTGCTCCCCTATAGCTTCTTGTATCGATTATTGATGACGACCTACTTGATGATATTAGTAAATGGTCTATTTGGTTTGCTTGATTTGTTCCTGGATTCTTCCATGTGCCTTTATAAATATTTTTCCTTTCGAATGATGTACTTTTGATTTTTAAGGAATTTTCGTTTGCAAATTGCAGGAGTAAATGTCCATTTTCGCTGGTTTCATCATGTATTCTCTTTACAGCTAGTTTTTGTATTTCTTTTTTTTTTTTTTTTTTTTTATATTATAGCCAAAACTTAGGTTATGAACCTTTAAGTACTTGCGGTACGTTGACTATTTGAAAAAGGAAAGGATAATTAGAGGAAAGGAAAGAAAAAGGAAGAAGAAAAGTTTTGTGGGAAAGAGCGAATAATGTTGTTAACATTCGTCTTAAACCTCTGTAAGTCATAAATAAAAAATCCTTCCCTCATTGGGAATGCTTCGTTTGGAACGCGGTTCCACAATCGGGATCTTCTTACTACAAAAGAGTTTCCATAACCGGACTTAAACCATCTCGGAATTTCCACTGTGAAAGGGTGGGCACTAGATGCCTCTCGTGTTGGGCGATGGAATTGCTTAAGAGGAGGAAGAAATTATTTTAATTCCTGGAAACAAGTGCCAACACCAAGCAGATATCTATAAAATAGAGTAAGTGCTCCAACAATACGACGATGACCAAGTGGTATAAGGGATGAGGTCACATTTATGTTGCCTATAAAACGAATAGCGCGGTTTTGAAATTTGTCCAAGAAATTTAAAGTAGGTTTTGGTGCACCTGCCCATAAATGTGAGTTATATTCGAGCTTGGGTCGTATATATGCTTTATAGATTTTTAAAAGGTCTCGAAATGAAAAATAAGTTTTGCAGCGACTCAAAAAGCCTAAAAATTTTGCGGCGCTTTTCGCAATATCGAAAATATGTTCATTCCAGTGCATATTTTGATTCACTCGCATTCCGAGAATGTTCAGATTTTTGAGTCGCTGGATACCTTCATTTTGAAACCGGAGAGCAGGTTCAAATGCTGTTAGCTTGTTACTAACAACTCATATTTGAGTTTTTGAACTGTTAAACTCGACTCTGTTAGCTTTACCCCAGTCGACAATTTTGGCAATGTCGTGATTCAGCGCGCCGGCCATCATTGTTCTTTTGGAGGTGTTTGCGGAAGCTGTAGCATTAGTTTGTTTTAGAAAATCATATGATGCTACTAGAGTGCTGTCATCAGCAAAACTATAGATTAGATTGAAAGTTAATTTGAGAAGATCATGAATGAAAATGAGAAATAGGGTGGGTGAAAGGACAGAGCCTTGTGAAACACCAGCTTTGATTTGAAATGTCAATCAATGAAAACAGTCAACTGAAACTATAATAGATCGATTTAAAAGAAAACTTTCAATCCATTTAGAAAAGGTAGAGCCAAGGCCTATAGCGTTGCATTTTGCTATAAGAGGAGAATGCCAAACTCGATCAAAAGCCTTAGATATATCCAGAGCTACAACTGTAGCTTCACCAGATTGATACAGGCTGGTGTTGAGCTTCTCGCAGAGGCATGTCATGAGATCACCGGTGGAACGTTGGGCTCGAAAGCCGTATTGGCTATCATGAATTATACCTCTACTGTCAAGATATTTTTTCAGCTTATGATTAATTAAGATTTCCATCGTTTTTGAAATAATGGAAGTAATAGCTATGGGCCTATAGTTTGAAGGATTGCTTTTGTCACCTTTTTTAAGAATACGATAAACTAGGGCAACTTTCCAATAGGACGGGTAAGTTCCTGAAAAAAAGGACAAATGTAATAAGTTGCGCAGAGGCTTAGAAATAGCGAAGGCAATGTGTCGCAATTGCAGATATATCATCAGGACCAGTAGATTTTTTTATATCGAGATCCTTCAATACTTTTACTACGGCTCTTGTTCTAAAGTAGATCCTTCCGAAAGAATAATTTAGAACAGGGATTGATGAAGGATTTTGGGCTTTAGGAGGGAGTGTGGAATTAGCTGCAAATAATTTTGCGAAGAGATTAGCCTTTCCAACAGAATCTGATATAATAGTACTTTTATTATCAATCATAGGTGGAAACGAAGACTTGCAAAAATTTTGCAAAACATTTTTAGCAAATGTCCAGAAAGACCTGCTGTTGTTGGGAGATCAAAGATCTCGTCTCAATCTTTGGTTATGCAGGATTTTTTGCTGATTGATAATTTTTTTACATTTATTCCTAACCACTTTATAACTCTCATACGTATTGACTGTTTTATTGTTCTTGTATTTTTTGTAAGCTTCTTCTTTGGATTTCAGAGCTTTGCTGCAGAGGTCGTTGAACCAACCTGAGGGATTTCGTTTTATACTTCTAAGGCTATTTGGAATGAAAGTTTTCATTCCTAATAGAATCTTCTTGGTAATCACCTCTGCAGCAAAGTCGACATTTTTATATTGAAAACACAACGACCAGTTCGATGCATTTAAAAAGTTGTTGAAGCCTTCCCAGTCAGCTTGGTGATAATGCCAAACTAGTCTTTTGGGGGAATTAGAAGATCTGGTTGTTGTGCCTACTTCGAAGCTTGTGCTTACAAGACAGTCGTCGGAATCACCTAGCGGAGAGTTAACAGAAATTGAATATTTCTCTGGATGGGTAGTTAGGAATAAATCCAGGAAATGTCCGTTCTGGTCGCGTCGGTTTGGTATCCTCGTAGGGTTCTTGACAAGTTGAGAAAGGTTGAAAATATTGGAAAAAAGTTCAACTGGTTTGCCTTCGGGACTGCTGTGACTAGAAAAATCAAGCCAGTCTCTGTTATGAATATTGAAGTCTCCCGCCAGAATAAAATTAGACTCGGGATTTGTTTCCAGAATTGAGTTTATCTCGTTGGATAGTCTTTCTATAAGCATATCAGTTTCTAGCTGATTCGCTTGAGGCGATCTGTAAATAAAACAGAAGTGAATGATGTGCTTATCGACGTGTATTTTTATCCAATTATATTGATAAATTGGATTGCAGCACTCAAAATTTTGCATTAAAATCTCCTAGTATGATTATTGTATCATAGTTGGGTATTTTTTCGCATATTGCACTCAGGTTTAGGTAAAATTCCTCTTTTTCTATATCATCAGCGTCTTCGGTTGGTGCATATGCTGAAATAATTGATATATTGTTGAATTTCCCTTTAATTCTTATAGTACACATTTTTTTGTTGTTTGGGGTGAGGCCTAATATGCTGTTTCGAGCTGCCTTATTGACGATAAACCCTGTTCCATATAGTCCTGATCTTTGTGTATTACCACTATAAAATAATGTATATCTTTGTTTTTTAATTTCTCCGCATCCTTTCCATCTTATTTCTTGCAGAGCAGTAATGTCTATGTGGTATTTAAGGACTCCTTCTGCGATTTCATTCATTTTTCCTGCTTGCATCATTGATCTCATATTCCATGTAGCCAATCCTAAATCGTTTTCCTTATTTCCTTGCTGGGTCTGCAAACATCAACAAAATTTTCAGCGCAATTCTGTTGTCTGAACCCTTGCTAATGATTGAACAGAATAGAAGCAGATAGGGGCGTCTTCGGTAGGAAAACTTTGGTTTTGCAAAAATATGCACATATTCAAAATAACTCTAAAATATTTTAGGATTCTTAAATAACGGATGGCTAATTACCGTGATGAGGGTTGCATAAATTGTATAAAATAAATAAGTGAATTTAAAGTTCTTTTGATTGGATGATTTCAATAATAGTAATGTGTAATAAGCTACAATACTATTACTCAAATTATTATTATACTTAGTAATTATTATTTACTAAATTTAAACTAGTCTATAATTAATTACGTAATTACCCTTATGTTAGTATTTATAATCTTAATTTTACTTTGACGCAATTTGAATTTTGAATTAATCTAAATAATGGTGACAATCTACTACCTATATCATTATTAAGTCTGTTGTTAACGTGTTCTCTGGATATCGCAATAATTAAAACTTTCCTTATTCCAAATTAATTTTATATTTAATTTTCAAGTGTAATTTATGAATAAAAAAGAATAAAAAAATCAATGTTTTCAAGCATTTATAAACTTGCATTTATATTAAATTGAATTTATAAATAAAATTTTGTAGAAAAAAAAATAAAGAAAAAGAAAACAAATTAAAACTGTTTTTGTGTATTTTTAAATTATAATTTCAAAAATTAAAAATAATAAAATGAAAAGACCAATATTACAGCAAAGATAATGTACATATAGATGTGGCAAACCTGTATAAAATAAAAACCTTAGAAATTCAAGCTCTTGTAAATCGAGTAAAAAATCTAAAAGCGTTTTTTATTCTAATTAAAAAAAAAAACGTAAACAAAAGTTTTTCTTCTCAACTGCGATAAAATTGTATATATAAATATAATACATAATATATTCTATAATTATAATTGACAAGCATTTAAGGACCTGCGCCTTTTCATTTTATTTCGCTTCTCTTTAATGAACTCCTAATATATAAATAAGTTGTATATAACACAATAATGCGCACACAGTTGAACAATTTTTACTCATATGGTTTTATTATTCAGCAAATACATTATGCATAATTGAGTTCTTATTAAAATAAAAAACAAAAACTAACAAATCAGTTATTTTTTATTACTAACCATTTGCTACAGACTAACAAGAAGTAGTGTAGTTGTTTCAAAAATGTTTAGTTTACAAAGCATAATGGAACGCTACTTATATAAGGCAATATTTTCTTATTTCATCATTTCAATTCACGCAACTACCTACAACTGCCAACTAATGCTTTATTCTTTAATTCTTAGTGATTTATTTAAATAAGCTAAGAATAATATATGTAAAATAAAAAAATTAGCTGAGTTTATCTGTAAGATTTAACACTTATTGACATATTAAAAAAAATAATAATAATATTATGAATAAAACATTTTTTATCATATTTTATTCTAATTTTATTTTATTTTATTTCTAATAATTTGAATTATAATCTTATTATTTAATTCTTATTTTTACTAAAATGCTCCTAAGACATTCTACTTAAACCACGATATAGAATTACTGAACTAACAACCTTTTTGAGAGGTATATAAACTTCAATATATTAATCATACGATTACATTTTAGAGTAAACAATTCTCTTAATTCAAATACATAACATTCTCCCAGGCTTAATTGGACTTCAGTTAGACTGCAAGTTCTATTTTTTACTCTTATTTTCTAATTTATTTATTAATTAATTTATTTATTTTTTTAATTCTTTCAGATCTCCTGAATTGTATTTATTTCATTATTTTTATTCAATGTATTTTGATTATTGCTACCCATTGCCATTGGCATAGAAATTTTCTTAAAATATGAATCATTATTTTTTATTCTTCTTAATTGATTTACGTGTACAGTTCTAATTTCGTTATTTAATTTTATTTCATATCTTACAAATCCTAATTTTTTATTTATTACACATGGTAACCACTTTTTAATTTCTTTAATATGATTTTTGTACCGTGCTTTTAACCAATTTTAACGAAAACTTTCTTATGTAACATATTTTTGTTATTTTTATTTTTGCTTAGAATATTGTCATTATTATTTTTTTTATTTCGTTACTTAGATTTACTTCGTTCTGTTTCTTATCATTAATAAGGTCTATAATTTTTGGTTTATATTTAAATACAAGTTCTGATGGTGTTTGTGAATTGGTTGAATTAACAGATTTCAATATTGCATTAGAAATTTATTTACTTTATCCTGAATATTCATATCTCTCTGCGGACCGATTAAAAATTTTTTTTAACATTTTATTAACGATTTGAACTGTTCGTTCTGCTTGCCCATTTGATTGTGGGTGATATGCGGGCTGTGTGCTTGGTTTAATTTTATGATTTGAGCACAATTTTGAAAACAAAAATGGTTGAAATGGCGGTCCATTATCAGTAACTATTTCTGTGGGATAACCAAAAACTACGAAAAATTACATTCATTTTTTAACTACAGTTTCTACGTCTGTTTTGTTCATAAGCAAAACATCTAGATATTTGCTATACGCATCAAAAATAATTAGGAAAACTTTACCACCGAAATAAAAAAAATCTAAATGTAACTTTTCAAAAGGGTACGTTATTTTTTTTCCATTGCAACACTACTTGTTCTTTATAAATATTTCTTGTCTGTTGACAAATTTCACACTCTTTATAAAATTTTCTATACCTTGATCTATAGAAGGCCACCAAGCATATGACCTGGCTAATTTCTTCATCAAAACTATAACATGATTGATATGTAATGCTTTTAAAACATAATTTTGTATACCTGTAGGGATTACTAATCGGTTTTCATAAAATAGACATTCATTTTCTACACTTAAACTGTTTGTAACTTTAGCAAATTTAGTTAAATTACTACTAACTTTTTTGGCCGACAACATATTGTAAACTATTGATAAAATAGAGTCATGTTTATAGTTCGATTGCACTTTTTGAAAATCTATAATAAAATCCTCATAAAAATTTATTGCATTTAAACAAATAGGTTCTATTTCAGTTGTATATGGTGTAGGAAGACGATAAAGAACATGGTGAATTTTTGATGCAAAACGAAAAATTATTTTATAATTAAACATAGACAAATATATTGCCCAACGTTGCAACCTAGCTGCAGCAACAGCAGGTGTATTTTTATTTGAATTGAAAATTTCTTTTATCACTTGGTTGTCCGTATAATTTGAAAACGGCAAAGAATTAATTATTTAATTTAAAAAAAAATTTTCGGTAGCATATATAATTGCTAGTCCTTCTCTATGTAACTGAGAGTAGTTTTTTTCTGCGGTAGTTAAAGTACTACTTGTATACATAACTGGCTTTTCTTGACCTCCTATTTTATGTAGCAATACCGCTGCCATTCCATGCGGACTCGCATCCGTACATACAACTATTTTGTAAATTTTACATTTTTATGTAATAAATTATACATCTGTAATTAATTATACATATTACTAAGCGTTTCAGATAAATTCGGAATGAAATTTTCTGTATTAGTTGAACAATCCTAAATATGACTGTAACTCTGTTACATTCTTTGGGCGTAAAACCAATTTTATCCCCTCAAAGTTTTTAATATTTGGACTAATTTTATTTAAAGTAAGCACGTGACCTAAGTATTCAACTTTTGTAACTAAAAATTAGGCTCTTATTGATATTTATTTTTACTCTGTGATCATTTAATTTTTCCAAAACCTTAAACAATTTATTTTTGCAGTCATCCTCTGAATAACCACCAATGATGATATCATCTAAATAACCCATTACCTTAGAAAACCCTGTTAACATTTGATCAATTATTGATTGAAAAATAGATGGAGCACTAGCAACACCAAAAGGTAATCTTGTGTACTGATATAATCCTTTAATTGAATTAACTGTTAAAAAAGACCTAGATTTTTCTGAAACTGATACCTGTAAATATGCGCTAGACAGATCCAATTCACAAAATTGACTACAATTGCTAAGATTAGCAAAAATATCCTCAATATTGGGTATTGTATAATGTTCTGTTCTAATATATTTATTTATAGTTACTTTACAGTCCATGCACAATCTAATGCTTCCATCGGGCTTAGGTACACAAACTAATGGTGATGCCCATTCACTATATTTAACTGTCATTAAAATTTTTTCTTACACTAACCATTAATTTCTAATGAAACTTTTTCTTGTAACCTATATGGAACTGTATATGTTTTATGAAAAATAGGACTACACTCTATTAATCGAATTTCTGCTTGATACCCCATAATACTTTGATTTGGGTCCTTGGACACAATGTAGAGAAATTTATTTTGAATTTTACTCAAAATGTAATTATTTTTATTTTCCGAAACAGTATTATCATCAATCGTCTTTAAATTACTATTAAATTACCTTCACAATTATTTATGTTTATAATTTTATTTTTCCAATTAGGAATTAACTTATCTAGCCACGTTCGTCCAAATAGCGGTTTAAATTTTCTGCCATCTATTACAATTAACTCTAAAATTTCAACCATTTCACAGTATTGCATCTTAACAAAAAATTTTCCTTTAATTTTTAATTCATTACCTAAAATAGAACATATTTTTAAAGTACAATTTTTTAATATTATATTATTAAACATAATCATCTACACATATCAATGAAACACATGCTCCTGTATCGAATTCCATACTAATTTGAATACCTTCAATTTGTACCGTAATGAACATAGCTTCTGTACTATTTGAAATCTTCGAAACATTGAAAACTGAATTCACACTTGATGCGTTGATTTCTGATTCACCTTTTTGAAATTTTCTTTCTATTAATTTTCTAAGCCTTTTCTATTATGGCTAGGTTATTTCCCATTTACAAACAAAAACTATTCTAAACAGAGCTATATAATCTCTAGAGGTGCTGTCTTGAAGTAGCTTCCAACATGTCAAGCTGCCTCAAAACGCTGGACTAGGTTATTTCTGTTTGCATCTATTCTACAAATAACTAGAAAACTAAAAACTATTCTACACAGAGCTACATAGTCCCTAGAGGTGCTGTCTTGAAGCAGCTTCCAGCATGTCAAGCTGCCTCAAGATGCTGGACTAGGTTATTTCTGTTCTACATCTATTCTACAAATAGCTACTTGACTCTCAAAATCGTTTTGCGTAGGCCCGACTATTTGGCGAGTTACTATCTACTTCCATATGTAACAAAAATAACAAAAAAATAGTACTACTGTGCTACATAACAAAACAGCGATACGTTTTATCTAATTTCGCTCATAAGTCTACCGAGATCTACCACACGCCGACAGCATCAGCAGCAGCAATAATAATAATAATAAAAATAATAATAATAATAATAATAATAATAATAATAATAATAATAATAATAATAATAATAATAATAATAATAATAATAATAATAATAATAATAATAATAATAATAATAATAATAATAACAATAACAATAACAATAACAATAACAATAACAATAACAATAACAATAACAATAACAATAACAATAACAATAATAATAATAATAATAATAATAATAATAATAATAATAATAACAATAATAATAATAATAATAATAATAATAATAATAATAATAATAATAATAATAATAACAATAACAATAATAATAATAATAATAATAATAATAATAATAATAATAACAATAATAATAATAATAATCCATTCCACTCTCCGCTCTATATCCACACTCCATCTCTCTTTCATTTTTTTGTTTTTTTTTTCCATTTGGTGCCCACGAGTATCGCGGCAATAAAATGTCCACCACAGCAGAGGCCCGATACTGCGGTAAGGTCAGGAAAAAACTCTCTGAGGTGACCTGGTATCAGAGAGGCTCCGTTTGCGATAGCTAAGTATTACCCCCTTGCTACCAACTAGTCCACTGGGCACGGGTCGCATCACACCACTGGATTAGGGGGGCTGGTAGTAGTTTGTACGCCGCTCAAACATCATGCAATCTGGCATTGGTAACCCTGCCAGGAGCATATGCTCCCGCCAGCGTAGCATGAAGAATCATTGCATAATAATAATAATAATTTTTTTTTTTTTTTTTATTAGAAGGAAATGGACTGACCACGTGCACCATATTATTAGCAAAATACGGAACTTTATCTCAACCAAAGCATTATACGCAATATATTCGTCTTTTATAGTGTCACACATTGTATATCTCAATCCCGTATGGAACGGTGCGAGCCAGCAAGCCTTAAGTCAGCTGGATGTCATTCATAAGAAATCAATAAAAATTATTCACTTCTACCCACGTATGTATCCAACAAATTTATTATATTCTGATAAATATTTAAGTTTCACTAATATTTGTAAACGAGAACTATATCTAGTAGCGTTTAAAATAATTAATAATAAAATCAAACATAATTTCATTTTGAGTAGAATGATAGACATCCATACACACAACACACGAAACAAATCCAATTTCTACCTGTCCTTGTTTAAAGCAAATCAACAGAAAAACCACTGTCTGTATAATTGTTTGAAATTGTTTAATGACCTGCCGGTACAACTTAAAGAAATTGATTCTTTTAGAGTTTTTAAAACCGGAACACAAAAATTTATATTAAATATTAGTTGACAATAAAAATAAAAAAACAAAAATAAATAAATGGAAAAATGTAAAAATAAATTATAAATAAACAAAAATAATTGAACATAAGAATATTTTGTATTATTACAACAACAATAATAAGAAATTAAAAATGTTTGATAGTAGTAATTGCAGTAAAAATGTTAAAGTTAATTTCATAAGTAGTTTTAAATAGTCTTTATATAAAATTTTTATAATAGAATTAGTACTTTTTTGTTTTCTTTTTTTTTTTTTTTTTTTTTCGTTTTATAAATTTAAGCATTGAAGTTTATCTTATTTTTTAAGTTTTCCTATAATGTAATTTATTTTATTTCATATTATTTACAGTTCCATAGCTTTTCTTTGTATATTAACTTTTATTTGCACTTTAATTTTTTTTTAAATTTTAAGATCAGACAGCCTAGGCTAAGATCTACAACTTACAATTTAGTTTTAAGTTAATGAAATTTTACATTAAATTAGTATGATTGAAATAAAGAAAAAAAAAAAAAAAAAAAAAAACTAAAAGACTATTCTTAGAAATTTGAAAGACTATTCTTAGAAAGATTAAAACCGATTTCGGAAAAAAGCAAAATTGTTCCAAAGCATCAATTCGGATTCAGAAACGAACATGCAACTATCGAACAAATACATAGAATAGCAGAAATAATCAAGTTAAGCCTAGAGGAAAAACAGTTCTGTTCCGCGATATTTCGATATATTAGTCAAGCATTTGATAAAGTCAGGCATGAAGGATTGCTGTACACACTTAAAAAATGTTTCCACAGAACTATTATTTATTGCTGCGGTCATATCTTTTCGAAAGACACTTTTTGGTGAAGCATCAAGGTGCCTATACACCAACTAATGAAATTATGTCAGGTGTACCACAGGGCAGTGTTTTAGGTCCTGTCTTATTTCTCATTTACACTGTAGACTTACCAACAACTAATGAAACAACCACCACCACTTTCAATGATGAGACGGCTATACTGGCCTCACATAGTAACCCAGTGCATCTTCAGAGATTCTGCAACAAAGCATAAACAAATTTCAGCAATGGCTAAAAAAGTGGAGAATCTAAAAAAGGGTGAATGGAGCAAAATCAACACATGTCACATTTACACTAAAGAGAAAAACTTGTCCAGTGGTTGTACTATAACGAAGTAGTACCTAAGAAAGAGGCTGTAAAGTATTTGGGCATGTACTTGGACATGAGACTCACATGGAAAAGCCATCTTCATAACAAAAGAAAGCAACTGGGCTTGAATCTAGGCAAATTGTGTAAGATGATTGTCCGTAACTTGCCGTTGTCACTGGAAAACAAGCTGCTGATTTATAAACCTGTCTTGAAACCGATATATAAATATTGCAATATTACAGCGTTTCCAGTCAAAGCTATTAAGATTGATAGTTGACGCGCCTCGGTTTGTCAATAATGATGCCATATATCGTGATTTTCAGGTGAGAACCATTGAGGAGGAGATTAGAAATATAAACGGAAAGTAACAGATAAGATTAGCTGCACATCCAAACTGACTGGAAAGCAGCTTGTTGGCTGCAAGTGATGTAAGTCGCATTAAGCTAGCATCCTGCAGCTACCCAGTAGACAATAGGAACAATCCAATGGGGGCCAAGAAATACAATGAAGTATAATGTTGACATCATGGGTGGTTGACCACTGGGTTATCTTATCTGCTATTCAGTGCAATTTACCTGCATAAAAAATGTCATACAAGCTACTGAATGTCTCCTTCAGAGACAGATTGTAATGTTTCATTGGGAGATATAAAAAAAAAACAAATCTTTAAAACTGCGTGCGTGTATAGCGAAAAAACAAACCAACAAACAAACAAACTTTCCCTTTTATAAGGATAAGAAGGTTATATTATCTACAGTTCCACACTACACACATGTGGTTGGTAAAAATTATGTAATTGGTAATACCAAAGATTATATAATTACTATAAGATATCTTACACCATATAAGAAAATGTCACAATGAAATCAATTTTAGCAAAAAATTTCTGTTGCTGAATTATTTGTTTCTAAACAATTGTCGAACAATTAAGTTTAAAATATTATTATATATTTTATACTTTAATATTTTTGTATTAATTTAGACAATGCTTGTTCTTGAATATCAAGATGGGAAGAGTGATGAAGTTATTGACATATTAAATCTGATTATGATGAACTTGATGTTTGGAGAACAAAACAGAAAGGTCCAGAAGCTGGTGGACAAGAAGCAAATGAAGTAAAAACAATCTTACATCCAAAAATTATTGTAGGTATGAAGGAATTTCGTTCTGATTTACATTGTTTAATACATCGTCGTTGTCTTCAAGTTATACCATTAACTATTAGAGTAATTGTTTTAATAAAACAAATATAGAAAATATATTAAAGAAATTTATATAATTATAGAAAGAAAATGAATATCAAATTTAATTGGTTCATTAAATTGTGGTCGTCTTTACAATTAGGGTATTCAAATGTAAAAGTTTTATGCAAAACCAATTCTCTTAATTGAATTTGATCAAAATGAACCATTTCATTTACAGGTATTTATAGTTCTTATCATATAAGTTAGTATCATAAATTATTAACTTACAAATTTATTTATTTTTTAAATTTATTTTAGAATAAATTTATGTTATCTGGTGTCTCAACAATTTCATCAAATGCAGATGTTGTACAAAGATTACAACTTTCCTAAATTGCGTTTTGTATGGTCACCAAGCTCCTATGCTACTATACTACTATTTGAAGAATTAAAACATGGAAAAAATGAACCAGATATCTTTACTTGGTGGTGATGAATCTACACAATTTGAAATTGATAAATTCAATTCAAATATATATGATTTTACGTTACGTTTACCTGTAATAAATTCAAAAAATATTCATAAAATAATGCGAAATGGTGGTAGTTTAAAAGAACTCTTTAAAAAAATCACAGATAAATTAACAGATCCTTGTGATTCTGAAAGAGATGGTAATAGTAATATAGAAGTAATTTGTAATAATACATTTATAATATAATTGTAATTTGTAAAATACTTATAAATTTATTCTGAAAATAAGATTATATTCTGAAAATTATTTAATAAAATATAAAATCTTTTAATTAATTTTTTAAGCAAATTTTTTATTGTAAAATTTCTTTTATAATTGATTTTTTATAAACAGAAAAGTAATAAATTTATTCTAAAAAAAAATTAGAAACAGATATAGGATTAATCTAGATTTTCGCAATGCCATTATAGAATGTTTGATAATTATTATTAATAATATCTAATAATTTCATTATTTAAAATTTGTATCCAAATATAAAATTCGCTTTCACAAGAACTATAAATAAACAAAAATAATTTTAATTATTGCGAATGTATTAGGGGGGACTAAGTCAACTCGCATGGAAAAAGTTGTTCACGGCTTGTTACACACACCTATCGAAGATTCAGGTTCAATATGTAGGTACTCATGTCTCATACTCATTCTCAATCTCATTGAGATGAGTTACGACGATAAGGATGTATGTTTTTGTCGCTGTTATTTTATGTGTATTTCTTTATTGAAAATATAATAGGGTAAACTGCCAAAGATCGTTTAAAACAAATGGGCATTTGAAATGGTTTATTTGCAGTTGTAGGTTTAGATTGTTGTAATTGTAGATTCTTTATTTGTTTTCTTTTCACTTGAGCTAAATTAAATTTAAGTATAAGGACCATAACCTACAATAATTAAAAGCCGAGACAGTGAATAAGAAAAAGCTAAATAGTAGGCTTAAATACACGTACTCTTATGAGAAAAAATAGTAGGCTGAACACTAATTTTGGAATAGCTCGAAAAGTACGGATTTATTCAGATTTTGTTCTAAGGGTGCCCTAAAGTTGCATCCTTTCTACATTTTTTAGTTTAAAAAAAAATTAAAAAATTAAATTTTTTAATACAGAAATATGCATTTAAAAAAAGGTCTTCCATCCACTTTTTTATTATAAAAAGCTACTTAAGAGCTTTTTTATAAAAATGCTGAAATGCTACAGTAAAGCAAAAAAAAAGTAACACAACAATTTTTTGCATCACATTTTTTATCCAATATAGTAGATTAAATAAATTATGTTAATGTGTATATAAAATAAATAATATTAAATTATATAAAATAAATCACATAATTATTTTATATAATAGATATTAATAATTCCATAAACATATTTTATATTAAACAAGTATTATTCCCCTTTCCGCACCACCATTGAGGTAGGGAATAGAACGCGTTTTTTTTACGTGGTTTCCCCATTAGACCTAATCCACAAATATCTAAAAATAAATAATTAATGGAAGAAAATTATAAAATATACTAATATAAATTATATATAATACAAGCAATATATAAAAATATATAAAATAAACAAATGGAATTAAAACAAATTAACAATTGCACAAATATGAAAAATACAAAAAAAAATGAAAATAATACATTTAATATTAAAAAATTAAATTATTTAATATGAAGCTAAAATCAAAAACAATTAACAAATAAAAAAGTAAAATAAATAACAAAATACAACTAAAATAAATTATAACAAAAATATCACATATATATATATTGCCTTTTTCAATTAAATTTGTTTATTTTTCTATTCTCTTTATTTGATTTTAAAATTTCGGTTTCGTTTTTGGTATAATTATTTAATAAAATATTGGCAAAAAATTTTCCTACGTTAAAGAACGGATAGTGACGAAATCTTATTTTTGAAAATCTTATTTTCTGAAAATCTTATTTCTGAAAATCTTATTTCTGAAAATCTTATTTTTTCAAAATCTTATTTGTTGAAAATCTTATTTCTGAAAATCTTATTTTTTAAAAATCTTATTTTTTTTCTCCGAAAATCTTATTTTTTCCTGTAAAATTTTTTTCTCGTCCATATTAATCCTGTTTTGTTGTGAAACAAAATGGATTTGGTACAACAGCCCTTAAATGTGATGAAGACAATAGGTCCGGGGTCACAGGATTGGGGTCGAAACTTAATATCACATGCTTTCATGCGTTTACTTGCCGCCGGCAAAAACAGGGTTCCAATAAGTGAACAGCGGTGGTTTGGGGGCGGCAGCCCCAGACTTTAAAAATAAAATTATTTTTTTACTAAGACTGTGCCGTATGCGTTTATTTGCAGTCGGCAAAAACAGGGTTCCAATAAATGAGTAGCGGGGGTTTGGGGGCGAAAGCCCCCGACTTCAAAAATAAAATAATTATTTTAAACACATTTGCTTACTAAGACTGAGCAGTATGCGTTATTACTTACTTACTTACTTACTGGGCGCTACAGACTTTGAAGGTCCTGGGCCTGGCGCAAAATTGTCCTCCACTGATTTCGGTCACGAGCAGAACCTCTCCTGTTGGTGATTTGAAGTTTTTTCATATCTGCCGATACTTCATCTCTCCAACGAAGGTGTGGCCTCCCTCGACGACGCGTCCCCTGGGGTTTGGATTCGAAGAGTTTCCTAGGCGGAGCATTTTCATCCATACGCTCTACATGGCCTAGCCAATGAAGCCGTCTTATTCTGACTTTTTTAGCTAGGTCCATGTCGTTGTACAGCTGGTATAGTTCGGCATTGTATCTTCTTCTCCAAACCCCTTCGTTAGACACAGGACCATAAATGCGACGAAGAATTTTTCTCTCAAAGATACCAAGTGCATGCTCGCTTGCGTTTGGTAATGTCCACGATTCAGAACCATATAGCAGCACCGGAAGGATGAGCGTTTTGTATAATTGTGCCTTGGTATTTTGGGATAGGAGCTTTGAACCCAGTTGTTTCGACAAACCGAAGTAGCAACGGTTTGCAAGGGTAATTCTTCGCCTTACTTCAACATCGATGTTATTGGTGGAGTTGATGTTGGTTCCAAGGTAGATAAACTCCTGAACTACCTCAAAATTATATGAGCCGGCAGTGATGTTTTATTGTCATTTATTAGAAGACCCGCTTTACCTGCTTCCTCTTCAATCTGTGTAAAGGCTTCGATGACTGCTCGTCGTGATGTTCCGATAATATCGACGTCATCAGCGAAACCCAGGAGCTGCACCGATTTGTAAAATATAGTGCCCTGTGTGTTCACACCGGAACGTGGCACTATATGCTCCAACACCAGATTAAAGAAATTACATGACAGCGCATCGCCTTGTCGAAATCCGGAGCACGTTCGAAATGAATCAGAAATGTGCCTCCCAATCACCACAGCACACCGGGTGTTTTCCAGGGTCATTTTTGACAAACGGATAAGCTTGGCTGAGAAACCAAATTCCGACATTGATTCGTAAAGCACTGATCGATGTATGCTGTCATAGGCAGATTTAAAATCGTAAAAAGATGGTGCGTATCGATTTGAAATTCGAGGGCCTTCTCCAGGATCTGCCTTAACGCGAACATCTGGTCGGTGGTTGATTTACCAGGACGGAAGCCGCACTGATAGTTTCCTATCACAGCGTTACAATAGGGCTTTAATCGCTCGCACAGAATATTGGAAAGGATCTTATACCCAACATTTAATAGGGATATTCCTCTATAGTTGGCGCAGGACATGGAATCGCCCTTTTTGAATATTGGAGATATTGAACTTAAACTCCAGTCATCATGCATGCTCTCCTCGATCCAGATTTGTTTGATGATCTGGCATGAATTCAATCATCACTTCACCTCCTGCCTTAAAAAGTTCAGCTGGCAGGTTATCTTGTCCAGCAGCTCTGTTGTTCTTTAATTTTCGGATGGCTGCTTCCACTTCTGCAGGACTGGGTGTATCTGTATCTTCGGAGTTGACTGGGTTAGGGCGAGGCGTATCTGTGTTTTCTATGTTTGCGCCATTCAGCAGGTTCTTAAAATGCTGTTTCCATGTCTCTAATATCCCTTGCGTATCGGTTACCAAATTTCCCGAATCATCCCTCAGCGCGTGTGTACGGGGCTTGAAACCAGCTGCAAGCTGCTTGGGTTTTTTATAAAAGCTCCGTACTTCGCCTCTGTCTCGGTTTGATTCTATATCCAAAAGTTGAGACTTTTCGAATAAACGTTTTTTGCGTCTTAAATTTTTCCTCGTCTCTTATTTTTGCTCTATACTCTTCTTGAGCTGCTCTTGTTTTACGTTGCAGCGCTTTCCTGTAGGCCTCATTTTTCTCTACCGTCTTTGCTAAACATTCATCGTCGTACCATGGGTTTCTCACGCGAGGTGTTTCAAAACCCACGGTATGTGTAGCAGCCATCGTGATGATGTTTGCGCATTGTTTCCATTTTTCGTTGACGGAGAGATTATGTTGTAGAGGTGTGGTATTGAGTATATCACTTAATCGCTCCTTGTATGCTAAGGCTATCTCAGGTGTTTGAAGTCTTCCAATGTTAAACTTCCTATTTTGGCTGGTGCGTCCTTTTTTAACATTGGAAATTCGTGCTCTGAGCTGGGCCACAACTAGGAATTGGTCAGATTCGATGTTAGCTCCTCGATAGGTACGTACATCCGATACACTGGTAGCATGTCGGGCGTCAATCATAATGCGGTCAATTTGATTCGCTGTACGTCCATCCGGAGATAGCCAGGTAGCTTTGTGGATATTTTTATGGGGAAAATTTGTGCTACATATAACCATATTACGAGCTGCTGCAAAATCGATTGTTCGGTATCCATTATCTGTGGTGGTTGGGTGAAGACTATGGTTACCAACAGTTTTGCCGAAAATTCCTTCCTTACCGATTTTAGCATTAAAGTCTCCCAGCACGATTTTCGCATCGTACTCAGAACAGGACCCATATGTTTTATCTAAGATGTCGTAGAATTCATCCTTCGTGGAGTCCTCCGCTTCGTCGGTTGGTGCGTGCACACATATTAGGCTGATGTTGAAGAATTTGCCTTTGATACGGATGACGGCTAGACGTTCATTAACCGGTGTAAAATCAATGACGTTTCCTCTAAGATTCCTCAGAAATAAGATTTTCAGAAAATAAGATTTTCAAAACTAAGATTTCGACCCCAACCCGTTAAAGAATTGTTATTACCGCATTTACACTGTTAAAAATTATTTTTTTTTTAGTATTCACTGTACCAAAATAACAAAAATTACTTACTTGAATGTGATCCCTTAATTTCTTTTATTGCACAAAATCACTATAAAGAATAATATTTTCACGTAAATTTTTTTTTAAACACAAAGAAAATTTTTTGAATATTATTTTAGTATAAAATTTATATTTTTTAAATTCAATTTAATCAGAAAACTAGGTTTAAACTTAAAATTACTTACCTAATTTAAGGCACATTTTCTAATAAATTTTGAAAGCTCACGTACTTAATTTGTAAACATTTCAATTCTCTTTCTGTTTTTCAATTGTCAAAATGGACGCGGTAAATTTGGACAGAAAATACTTGAAAAAGATTTTATTAAATATTGCATTAAAATTTCGAGTTCAGGCTTGAAAGTTCGATATGTTAAAAAAGAAATCCTAAATTTTATTTTAATATAAAATTCGGAGTATTTCGGGGAAAATTTAATTATGAAAAGTTTAAAAGAAAATAGGTTAAAATAGGCATTTTAAAAAAAAAAAAACAAAACAAAAAAAAATAGTTTGCGGTTGTAATTTTTTAAGCTTTTTTCTAAAAATGTTTAAATGTATTGCCTGAAACATAACCTCAAAAGGAGTGTCAGGGCTTTTTATTATTGTAGGCTGTGCTTGAAATAGTTCAAAACGTTTTCGTTTTTATATAAAAATTGTATAAGATATTATTTTTATTTATACTGCAGTAGTTTTATTTATACGTAAAATAATATGTAAAAATTTTAGTTTACAACTTAATTTCAGCTATAAACTCTTAAATCATCTTAAATAAATAGACTTTTTGAAACTCGAAATTTTATTTATTTAAGTTATTTTTAACTATGTAATGACAAATGGATGGGATTAATTTCAAGTAGTGACTATTTGTGGAAGAAAACTATTGATAAATATAGAAATAGTAAATTTTGAAGAAAATTTTTTAGAAAAAATAACAATGGAAATATAGGGATCAATGTACATACATGTACATTGGCTTAAAAAACATATTGAATAAATATATTTTTAACGATGGAGTGCAAAATCATAATCAAAATGATTCCATTATACAATTATTATTTTTTTCTAAGTATCAATTTATTTATCGCATCGAAATACTGGCGTATATAAGAAATTATTAAGCCTTTATTTATATTGAGCACATACATTATTTTCCAATTTCGGATTTCCTTCTATTTTTAACAGAACAATAAACTTTATCAAACTATTTTGAAATAATTTAGAAAGTAAATAATTTAATTATTTTATTTTCAAAATTATTTCAAAAACAATGTGATTTGATTGGTAAACTCATCCTACTAAAAATATTGCAGAAAATACATGATGTTTTTTTATTTTCATAAAAACAAAAAAAAAAAACAAAGTCTTTTTCCTCTTATTTTTATTATCTATTATTTTTATTTACCAAAATTTCTCTCATTTCATCATAAAAATGAAATAATTGCGCGTGTTAGAGTACCTAATTCTGATGCAGTGCAAAAAGAAAAATAAAAACTGAAATAAACAATAGTTGAACTGAGTTGAACATGAAATAATTTTTTTTCTTTACTATTTTACTCACTCTTCAAAATTTTAGAAATAGGTATAATTGTGTGTATATATTTCTGTACCAAATTAATGGGTAAAGCCTTTTAAAGATTAAATTAATTTAAAGAAGAGAAAATTTCAAAGCTCTTCACTGCTACTCAATCAACTGCGATTAGACACCAATCAGCTGTGATTAGACACCCATTTTTGAATGAAAAATTCCCATTGCTTCGGACATCTACTTGTATAATATCTTTGCCTCTACTAACATCTTTTTAATATTTCTATTATCTTTCTCCATATTATCGCCACTTCTATCAATTCTACGTAGAGATTCTTCAATATATGTAATCTTCTCCATCAAATACTCTTAAAATCACCACACTCATAACATAGCAAGTAGATATTTGGCTTCTCAGCAATCAACCTCATATTGCAGCCCATCAAATTGAGGCAACTTGGATGAAACATCTTGCCACAAACTCCATTACAATTTATTTTTGAGCTTGTTCGCAAACTTTTTTCGCATTTTCCACAATTCATTTAAATTATATTTTTATTTATATATGTATTTATCAATTCATCAGCAATTATAATTACAAGGGAAAAGGACCTGTAAAGTTGGCCTACAGATTTATCTGTTAAAATAAATAAACAAATAAATAAAATTAAACAACAATAGCAACCCATATTCCATAATAAAGTAAAGTGTAATATGAGTAGTCCTTTCTTTGATACGATGTTTATATATGGATATTTAAGATCTACGTAGATACAATTTTTATAACTTATTTAACAATATTTATATGTGTACATATAAAGTAATATTCTTATAATTTGTTTATTATATTTTTTTTTGTTTTACATAATATACTTATAAGTTTTACTTATTTCTAGCTTTTATGAAATTGTTATTGTGTAATTCTTTATTTTTATTATCTACTGTAATTATACTATTTGAACTATTTTGTGCAATTATATTATATGGTCCCTTATACGGTTTATCAAGTTTTTTCTTATTACTTACTTTGTTTCATTACTTTGCTTTCTTATTACCTACAGTGCTTCATTATGAGCATGTGCTAATTTTAATTTTAATTCATTTAAATAATCATCAACATTGTATATTTTATTATTATAATCTAATATTTCACATTGTAATGTGCATATTTTTCCATATATAAGTTCAAATGGAGAATATAAAGTCGTACTATGAGGTGAAGAATTGTAAGAGTAGATATTCAATAAGGTAGTAATTCATCCCAATTTTCTTGTCGGTTTACATTCATCAAATAATCATTTAGTACTCTGTGATTTCTTTCTATTGATCCAAGTGTTTCATGATGGAATGGTGTTGATGTTACTTTTTCTATTTCTAGAAGTTAGCAAATGTTTGTTAATAGTTCATTAGTAAATTCAGTTCCTTTATCTGTTTAACTTTTTAAAACAACCGTATTTCAAAATGAATTTTTCTACTATTGTTTTTGCTACCGTCACAGCATCTTTGGTTTTCATGGCAATGCTTCTACAAATTTGGTTAAATTACATTGTAGGGTTGGCATATCTAACTATATGCCTATGCTAACTGTATTCTTTCGATAGTCTTAAAGGTCCCACAGTGTCAATTGTTAATGTTTGAAAAGATGTACTCAGAGTATCAGTTATTACCATTTTTTCTTTTGTATGCTTGATAATTTTTGTTTTGTTGCAGGTTTACGTAATTCTTTACTATTTTGTTCATATTTCGCCATACGTATCTTTGTTTTAGTTTGTTGATACATTTCTTTATTCCACAATGTCCACCTAATAACATATCATAATGTTCCTTTATTAATTTATTCATTTCAATTTTTATATTTTATTTGTTTTGGAGGTGTATATAATATGATGTCTAGACTTTTATTATTATCATTATGCATTTCATTAACTAACTTTTTAAATTCGAGCTCGCTTATTATTTTAAATATTTCATCATTTTTTGATAGCGCTAATTTATTTATATTTTTATTGCTTACAGTGAATAAAAACTTCTTCAAGATCAATTTTACTTCTGATGATGATTCCTCGTTAAATTCTGCAATTACTTTATTTTTTTCTATATATATATTGACGTCTTTTTTATTTTTAAATTCATTTATTTTCTGCTCATAATTTTTATTAAATACTTTCTTTCGGTTTCCAGTTTCCAGTTTCATAACATGCCTAGTTTCTGATATGGATGTGCAACTCCAAATGTGTAGATGGCCAATCTCCAAATTCGGCGCTGAGGCAGTTGTATTATTATTTTTTATTTCTGCAGTTTCATTTTTATTGTCTTTATTTTCCTCCTTTTTATTTTTATTCATTGCTCTTGTTAATAAGTTCATGTTTTTCTTAGGTATCATTTATATAAGTTCATTAGAATTTATTTGTATCCTAGATAATGGATCCGCGTTGGTATTAATTTTTCCTTGTTTAAATATGATTTCAAAGTCATAATCCATTAGATCAACCCTTATCCTCGTTAATTTTGATGAGGGGTTTTTATACGTAAATAAACTCACTAATGGTCTATGATCAGTATAAACTATGAATTTTCTTCCGAAAAGATATGGTCTAAAGTGGTTTATTCCCCAGTGAAATGCAGCTCAATTCATGTTTATTTAACGCTTTGCTTCCATAAGCCATGGGCTTATCATTTCCAATTTCACCTTGTGATAGAACTGCGCCTAATTCATAATTTGATGCATCTGTTGTTAGGATGAATGGTTTTGAGAAGTCTGAGTAGCTTCGGATTGGTGGTTGTATTAATCTTTGCTTCAGCATGTTAAATGCTTTGTCACATTATTTTGTCCAACAAAAAATGCTTTTTATCTTTAGCAATTGGTTCAGTGGTCTTGCTACATCAGCAAAGTTTTCAACAAATCTCCTTAGAAGTCCTAGATTTACTATTTCTGGTTTCAGGAAATTACATTTACTTGGATTTGGTTTGATGTTGCGTTTGCGTATTCTTTCTAATACTTTTACCAAATTTTGATTTTGCTCTGTTAAATTACTTCCAAATACTATGATGTCATCTACATAAAGAAATGCTGAATCTTGTAATACACTCAGTGCTACGGATGGCATTTTTTAAAAACTATTTGTTGAGATTTTTAGTCAAAAAGGTAATCTTTTAAATTGGTAGTGACCTTTGTTAGTAGGAAATGCTATCATAGGTCTCGTTTTTGGATTCACGGGTATTTGATGAATAGAACCTGTCATATCCAATGTGGAGAAATATTTAGCTCTCCCTAGTTTATCTAAGACATCCTCCAGCCTAGTTAGTGGGAAATTATCATCTACTATTTATTTGTTTAAAGAACGAAAATCTACTACTAATCTCCATTTTTTGTCACAATTAGTTGATTTTTTGGGTACTATAAGTAACGGACTATATGATGGTTCTATTGTGTCTTCCTTGAGTAATTTTTCTACTTGTTTGGCAATTTCTTGTAGTTCCGTCTCAGGTATTCTATAGTTTTTAATATAGACAGGTGTTTTGTCTATGTAGCCAGATTTTGCTCGTAGAAGTTGTTGGTTGATAAACGCTCTCCTTGTATATGGAATCCATTTTGAAATTCCTTGGAAATATTCAGTATTGTCGCTTAATACCTTTTGATGGTATTATGGAATTTGAATATTCCCTTTTTCAATTCTGTTGCGATGATTATGCTAACTTCTAGTATATTCATATCAATAGCTTTTATTATTTCAGTTCGGGGTGGTATCGTAATTTTTCCTATTGTTTTGGTGTTCATGTTTATAGGTAGTATTATCTCTTTTTCATTTACCAAAATAACTAATACACATATTTCATAGTTTATTTTGCAATTATATTCTAATAAGAAATTTCTGCCTAATATACCATCAGTATAGTTAAATTTAAGTTTTCGTCAACTATGTGGAATCTATGTTTTATACAATTGTCTTCTATTAAAAATTATATTTGTATTACTCCTTCAGATATTACTGTGTTGTTATAGATGCCATTTATTTTACAGGTCTCATTTTCTATTTAGCTGTTATTATCTAATACTTTATTTTTGCAAACTGATATATCAGCTCCGGTGTCAATTAAGAATGTTAATGGTTTTCTATCATTCCGTGTTTTTAATTTTATAAAATTTGGGAAGCTGTTGTTTTGGGTTTTGCTGACCGGGGATATTCCCGTTTCCCGAGTTGTTATTGTATCTATTGTATGTCTGCCTTCTATTATTATTTCCTCTAAAATTGTTATGATTACCTCTAAAATTATTTTAATTTCCTCTAGAGTTGTTACTGTTGTAGTTTTTGTTAAAATTATTATTATTACAACCTCTATTTTGCATAGGTCTGCTATTGATGTTATATTGGCGATGATTTCTGTTGAAATACATAACATTGTTTTGCGAAGGTGAATGAGCATTGTCTATCTCATTTGCTATTTGTATAGCCTCACTTAGTTTGGATGGACGAGCAGCTTGTATAATTGAATTGAATGGCTCATTCAGTCCTTTTTTGAATGTACTCAATCCTAGTTGGTCATTCATTTTTACAACTACTTCCTTGTTTTGTTCACCTTGCTCACATATCTGTAGCTCGTTAAATGAAGCTATTAATCCTTCTATTCTTGTCTTATGTTTTTTAGTTCATTATATATTTTGAGCGGGTTCTTGTTACTTTCAAGATTTGTTGTAATTACTTTAGAGAGCTCTACTATGGTTGTCGGTCTCTCTTTAGCCAGAAGTCTATTTTGACTTTACCTGTTAGTTTTGTTGCTGTTACAAATTTTAATAAAATTTGTTTCTCTTCGTCATCTTTCAGTGTATCGGCATAGAAGTTTGATAGTCAATGTCTTTTGGTCACCATCATATTCTGGTATAACCTTTATTGCTGTATATAGATCGAATTTTGCTATTTTGCTATTTCTTGTGTTTTCAGAGATTGGAATGCTTTGTCGTCTTATTCTCAGATACCTGTTTATCTGAGATACTAATATGTCGAATTCTTTTTCAATTAATCCCTGCTGTTCTTTTGCTTTGCATTTGTTTTTTAATTTTGTCCTAATGTTGTTTATGGACCTATTTTTCTCTCCTACAAATTTTCTTGTATACGACCTACTTGGACTCTTCTTTAATGTTTTTAGAAAGGAACGTAGAGACTCTAATTCCATTTATCTTGTATAAACATTTTTTTTGTTTTTTATTTGTTTTATTTTTTTGCAAAATTCATTGATTATAAAAAGAAATTTTAAATTAGATAAGTGATTTTATTATTGCTAATTAAATAATTTTAATTAAATTTTTAAAAAAAAATTTTTTTTTGGACTGTAGTTTTTAGCTTTTACAATATTTACTTATTTTTATTATTACAACTACTATTATTGCAGCTATAATTATGCCTAGAAAAATATTTTCGTAGATGATTACCAAGTTGGCACTGCTACTGTTATTGTTGTTGTTATTTACAGTTTCTTCAGTTTATCCGAATAATTCCATGTTTTTTTATTTGTTTGATCTGCTGCACAATATGTTGTTTCTGGTTTTTGCCCTTGGTGATATGTAGTATTCTGTATAATTCGCCTAGTTGCTTCCTTGTTTTTACCGCTTTTCCGGATATTTAAGATCTACGTAGACATTATGGCAAAGGTTAGTTTGCCGATATTTAAGGCATCGTGTGCCGATCTCTAAATTAAATAAGCAAATAAGTTTCGCTCAATTTAATGGTATTATATTGGCAATGTTAATTGCCTGTAGTGAATAAAATATGCTTTTTCTTTGAGTGCAAAATAATTAGTGATTTTATTTCCAATTATTATTTCTATTTATACAAAAATAATACATTGGTTCTGATGAAACCAATTTAAAATCTATATTAAAAAAAATTAAATACATAAGTTCTTATGGAACTCATTTAAATATACATTATCATACATGAATCAATAACATTGATTCAATTCCAATTCAATATTCGCCAAGCAAAGACGTGTACGGTTAAAGTTATATTTTTTTATATATATTATTACAAAAAGTGTACCGATAACATTATTAGTAGTGTCAGCATAATTATTTAACTTTATAATTTCTGACCTATATTTATAATTACTTCACCAATAAAAAAAAAGAAAAGAAAAAACAAAATAAAAAAAAAAAAAAAAGTTTTCTTTTATTTTAGTACTTGTGTCAGCATAATTTCATAATTTCTGACCTAATCAATAACAAATATAAAAAATATAATAAAACTTACGTAGTACGGTCGATAAATAATTAAATAAAATAATTAATAAATAAAAATAAAACAATGGAATTCAAATGCAATATGGAAAACTGTACAGGCTACGATAAGTCCTCAAAAATGGTACTCTGTAAGGCATTTTGTAACAGAAAATTGCATGGTGCCTGTATAGGTGCCCCCAGAGATTGGTACCATCCCTCCCTTGAGGAGTACTTCATCTGTAATGATTGCCAAAATACTGATTACTTGCTGCGAAATATGTATGATAATTTGGCAAATTTAATTACACAACTCAACCAGGATAAGGATGGATTAATTTCTAAGCAGCTTTCATCAATTAATTCAAATAGTGAAAGCTTTGATGAAATGGCGAGTTGTTTTGACACCCTGACAAATAAAATATCAGAAGAAATTTTGCCAGGAATAAAAGAGTCAAAATTAAAAATGGGCTCTCAGCATGGATTCAAAACTTTAAATCATGAGCCTATTAGCAGATACTCAAGTGAAATGGATGAGCTAAAAAAAAATATAAAAGAAGTTACATCAAGTCAAAGATTACTATCTGCCAAAGTGGATTCACTCTTCACCTTAACAGATAATGCTATAACTTCTAATCAACAAACAATGGCATTACTAAAGGAATCTGTGTCAGACTTCACCAAGGAAATAAAAATGAATTCTAATAAATGGATGTCATTCCAAAAGAATCCAATAAATGTCGATATTACTTTAACTAATGTTGACACCCCGGAGGTTGAAAATTCACCTACGCTAAATGTTACATCCTCATCCTCACAATCTCCGACGAAAGCAAACCTGCCGAACACAAAAATAGTCCTGTCTCCTAAGATACACAAATTTGGAACAACTTGGTCCACAAATGAATGGAACAATAGGATCAAGAAAATAAGCGTCCCAAACCAACAACCTGTGAATTCTACTCATTTGACAGCCTATTTTATAAAAGGAGCACCACATTATGCTGATGAAACATGGATATGCAACCTGTTCAAAAAACAATTTAAAATAACAGGTTGTAGCTGCAAAATAATTTCACATAACAAGCAAAAAAAATTCAAATCGTTCCAGCTACTTATGCCAATTAAATATGAATGGCTCTTCTTCCAAAAGAAGAATGATACATTTATTTGGAACAACATGATGATCTCCCGCTGGAAAAGTAAGACAATTAAAAAATTAAATACAGTCAATAACAAAAACCAAAAACACAATAATAAATCCACTAAACACAAATATAAACCTCTCACTACACAAAATAAAAAAACAACACCCAAAACAATAAAAACATCTATTAACAACGAGGCGACTAGTTCATCTTCTATAAGTAACAGCTTCGTGCCATTTGCCCGAGCGTACCCATCATTTCGTAATTTAGATTCTAATTCAATTTACACCTATTCTCCTACACAGAGATCAAATACTTCCAAGATTAAGAGAATGCAATAACAATAAATCAGAACGGCACTTTTGTAAACTGAACCAATAACACAATAATTATAGTTGAATAGCATGTGTGTGGCTTGAGTCATAAATTAGTTTATTTATGGCTAAAATAAAAAGATGTAATTTTTAAAATTAAATTTACTTTATATAAATTTAGACACATGTCATTTAGATTCCATTCTAAAGGAATCTATAAAGAATCAATAATATACCGTCTGGATATACTACAAAAGTAATAGAACATAGCCTTTTTTTTATTCTAGAACGAATAAACGAAACGAAGCTTTATAACATACATATTTTGATTGAAAACCTTTAAAAAAATAAAACTGAAATCCAAAATTATTATCAATACTATTCTTAACTTCATACAGCATTTACACATATATTTATTAATATACATGTGTTCATAGTTTACATGACTTTCAGTCATAACCTGACTGAAAACTGAAGAAGAATAAAATAGATTATATCACATACATTTTATTTACAATAACAACATCTTAATATGAAGTAAAAATAAAATAAAGATTTTTTTTTCTTTTGATTTGACGTTTTTCTTAAATTCTTCTACTTGAATATTCTTTATACTAGGGGCCCATGTTGAGTAATTTTAATTCAAGTTGAAGCCAAATTTAAAGTTTAAAAAAAAACAGTAATTCACGTACTGACATAGACTTCTCACGATATAGCAGAAACCATTCGTGTTTAATAAAAAGTTTTGTGGTTAGTGAGTCTTATTTAGGACATATAAATACAAGTCCCTCATATACAGTTTCGTTTCGGATGTATTCCCCATAGTAAGTGGCATTTAGTGGATAAAATTACTAATAATAAAATATTTTGTCATTAAAGATATACCTACATATACATAAATAAGACTATATTATTACTACAAATAACCCAAATTTAGAAACAGTTACTTAAAAAAATAAAAAATGAAGAGTTTAAGTGATTTTTATAAAAAATAAGAATTCAAGTGATTTGTTTTTTGTTGTTTTTATACCTTTTATTTTAGATGTATTTGTTTTTTGTTTTTCTTTTATATATGTACATAATTTCAGATGAACTTTTTTTTTGTTATTATTTTACATATGTACAATTTACATAGGTTTCATTCAAGTAATAATAATAACTGATTTGTTTCTTTTTGTATTTTATTTTAATTTGGTATTTATTTGGTGAATAATAAAATCATATAAGTACACATTTTTCATAAAATAGCACTAAATGAGTATTTTATTTATTGTTGTAAATATCATTTTTATTGGTTAAAGATCATTTATCGCAAATGGTCCATAAAAAGCAAAATGTAAATTGCTCCTGTTGTGGCAAAGCACATAGTGAAAATAATTGTCCTACAAAAAATTGGACATGCTATTTTTGTAAAAAAATTAGACATACTGCTACAATGTGTTATAAAAAGAAAGAAAATTTCAATTTTCAATGTTTCGAAGATTTCAAATAGTACAGAAGCTATGTTCATTGCGGTACAAATTGAAGGTATTGAAATTAGTATGGAATTCGATACAGGAGCATGTGTTTCATTGATATGTGTAGATGATTATGCTTAATAATATAATATTAGAAAATTGTACTTTAAAAATATGTTCTATTTTAGGTAATGAATTAAAAATTAAAGGAAAAATTTTTGTTTAGATGCAATACTGTGAAATGGTTGAAATATTAAAGTTAATTGTAATAGATGGAAGAAAATTTAAACCGCTATTTGGACTAACGTGGCTAGATAAGTTAATTCCTAATTGGAAAAATAAAATTATAAACATAAATAATTGTGAAGGTAATTTAATAGTAATTTAAAGACGATTGATGATAATACTGTTTCGGAAAATAAAAATAATTACATTTTGAGTGAAATTCAAAATAAATTTCTCTACATTGTGTCCAAGGACCCAAATCAAAGTATTATGGGGTATCAAGCAGAAATTCGATTAATAGAGTGTAGTCCTATTTTTCATAAAACATATACAGTTCCATATAGGTTACAAGAAAAAGTTTCGTTAGAAATTAATGGTTAGTGTAAGAAAAACTTTTAATGCCAGTTAAATATAGTGAATGGGCATCGCCATTAGTTTGTGTACCTAAGGAAGTATTAGATTCCGCATGGACTGTAAAGTAACTATAAATTTTTTTACTTTACACGCTGAGTGGCGTAGTAGGTAGAGCGCCTGCCTTTCAACCGAAAGGTCCCGGGTTCGATTCCCAATGAAGTAAAAAAAAAAAAAAACTGCTTCATTGGTTTTTCGAGCTGGTCTAGTAACCCTTTGTCATTGGGATATAATAAATGACAAAAAATAATTGAGAGTATATATAATCTGGTAATAAATTAAATAAAATGAAACTATTCTATTTAAGAAGGTTTAGTTCCTGACAATAGTAGCAGTTTTCCACATTTAATGAGTAGATAAGCCAGTAATTTGTTAAAATAAAATACTCAAATTATTGTAGATATTGTAGTGTAAAATTGCAGTACCGTACTTAATTAAGCACGAAAAGGTAATTCTACCTAAATTACTGTCAAGATCATAAATAAAAAAAAAAAAAAAATAAATAAATATATTAGAACAGAACATTATCCAACACTCAATATTGAGGATATTTTTGCTAATCTTAGCAATTGTAGTTATTTTTGTGTATTGGATCTGTCTAGCGCATATTTACAGGTGTCAGTCTTCTAGGTCTTTTTTAACAGTTAATTCTTTAAAGGATTATATCAGTACACAAGATTACCTTTTGGATTTGCTAGTGCTCCATCTATTTTTCAATCAATAATTGATCAAATGTCAACAGGGTTTTCTAAGGTAATGGGTTATTTAGATGATATCATCATTGGTGGTTATTCAGAGGATGACTGCAAAAATAAATTGTTTAAGGTTTTGGAAAAATTAAATTATCACAGAGTAAAAATAAATATCAATAAGTGCAAATTTTTAGTTACACAAGTTGAATATTTAGGTCACGTGCTTACTTTAAATAAAATTAGTTCAAATATTAAAAACCTTGAGGCGATAAAATTGGTTTTACGTCCAAAGAATATAACAGAGTTACAGTCATATTTAGGATTGTTGAACTATTACAGAAAATTCATTCCGAATTTATCTGAAAAGCTTAGTAATATGTATAATTTATTACATAAAAATGTAAAATTTAACAAAGTAGTGCTAAACTGAATTTGAAAAATAAAAAAATTATTGACCGATGAAAATATTTTAGAATTGTTTGATCCAATCATGTATGTGCGGATGCGAGTCCGCATGGAGTGGCAGCGGTATTGCCACATAAAATAGGAGGTCAAGAAAAACCAGTTATATATACAAGCAGTACTTTAACTACCGCAGAAAAAAACTACTCTGTTACATAGAGAAGGACTAGCAATTATATATGCTACCAAAAAATTTCTTTTAAATATTTGTACTGCAAAGAATTAATTATTTAAACGGATAACCAAGCGATAAAATAAACTTTCAATCCTAATAAATTTTCTTTTTTTTCGTGTTATTTGTTTCATATGTATTACAATTAGCAAAAAAGTTTTACAAAACTAATATTGATTCTTAACTACTTAACTAAAAATCTTATACTAACTATATTTTATTTATTTAGTTTTGGTCGGATGAAATTAATATTACTAATCTGTTGGGATATTTTGAGTTGAAAATTAATTTTCCTTTTTATTCGCTAAATTTTGGAAAAATTTAACAAAACCAAAATGTATTTATTGTTATTTTCTTTTACAACTTATACTATTTAAAATCTAATTTACACATACTCTAATTCTAACTTAATTAACTCTAATCTAAGCTTAACTAATTTAATCTAGAGTTACAAGCCGTATTTGGTTTTAATTAAATTACGAACTATTTAACTACCAATAATTATTTCTTAATCGTTTATCCTTTTCAGGAATAAATATACCATACTTTAGCAAAGTAGCCTAAATACTGTTAGGGTTATATTCTATCACTTGCATGTAGCCCTTCCATTATAGTGATATAATAGAGGGACATGACCGTGATTTTGAATAAACCCCTTGGAATCTAGGTAGATAAAATGTTCTGGAGTAAGAAACCCCGATTTTAAACTGTTTTTAATATTTTTTTTTTTTTTTTTTATATTATAGCCAAAACTTAGGTTTTGAACCTTTAAGTACTTGCGTACCGTTGACTATTTGAAAAAGGAAAGGATAGTTAGAGGAAAGGAAAGAAAAAGGAAGAAGAAAAGTTTTGTGGGAAAGAGCGAACAATGTTGTTAATATTCGTCTTAAACCTCTGTAAGTCATAAATAAAAAATCCTTCTCTCATTGGGAATGCTTCGATTGGGACGCGGTTCCACAATCGGGATGTTCTTACTATAAAAGAATTGCCATAGCCGGACTTAAGCCATCTCGGAATTTCCACTGTGAAAGGGTGGGCACTTGATGCCTCTCGTGTTGTGCGATTGAATTGCTTAAGAGGAGGAAGAAGTGATTTTAATTCTTCGGAACAAGTGCCAACACCAAGCAGATATCTATAAAATAGAGTAAGTGCTCCAACAATACGACGATGACCAAGTGGTATAAGGGATGAGGTCACATTTATGTCGCCTATAAGACGAATGGCGCGGTTTTGAACTTTGTCCAAAAAATTTAAAGCGGTTTTTGGTGCACCTGCCCATAAATGTGAGTTATACTCGAGCTTGGGTCGTATATATGCTTTATAGATTTTTAAAAGGTCTCGAGATGAAAAATAAGTTTTGCAGCGGCTCAAAAATCCTAAACATTTTGCGGCGCTTTTCGCAATATCGAAAATATGCTCATTCCAGTGCATATTTTGATTCACTCGCATTCCGAGAATGTTCAGATCTTTGAGTCGCTGGACACCTTCATTTTGAAGCCGGAGAATTTGTTCGAATGTTGTTAGCTTGTTACTAACAAAACAGCTTTGAGTTTTTGAAGTGTTAAACTCGACTCTGTTAGCTTTACCCCAGTCGACAATTTTGGCAAGGTCGTGATTGAGCGCGCCGGCCATCATTGTTCTTTTGGAGGTGACTGCGGAAGCTGTAGCATTAGTTTGTTTTAGAAAATCATATGATGCTACTAGAGTGCTGTCATCAGCAAAACTATGGATTGGATTGAAAGTTAATTTGAGAAGGTCATTAATGAAAATGAGAAATAGGGTGGGGGAAAGGACAGAGCCTTGTGGAACACCAGCATTGATTTGAAGTTGGTCGGAAAAAGAACTGTCAACTGAAACTATGATAGATCGATTTAAAAGAAAACTTTCAATCCATTTAGAAAAGGTTGAACCAAGGCCTATAGCGTTGCATTTTGCTATAAGAGCAGAATGACAAACTCGATCAAAAGCCTTAGATATATCCAGAGCTACAACAGTAGCTTCACCAGATTGATGCAGGCTGGTGTTGAGCTTCTCGCAGAGGCATGTCATGAGATCACCGGTGGAACGTTGGGCTCGAAAGCCGTATTGGCTATCATGAATTATACCTCTACTGTCAAGATATTTCTTCAGCTTATGATTAATTAAGATTTCCATCGTTTTTGAAATAATGGAAGTAATAGCTATGGGCCTATAGTTTGAAGGATTGCTTTTGTCACCTTTTTTAGGAATAGGAAAAACTTGGGCAACTTTCCAATAGGACGGGTAAGTTCCTGACGAAAAGGACAAATGGAATAAGTTGCGCAGAGGTTTAGAAATAGCGAAGGCAATGTGTCGCAGCACAATTGCAGGTATACCATCAGGACCGGTAGATTTTTTTATATCGAGATTCTTCAAGACTTTTGCTACAGCTCTTGTTCTAAAGTAGATCCTTCCGAAGGAATAATTTAGAACAGGGATTGATGAAGGATTTTGGGCTGTAGGAGGGAGTGTGGAATTAGCTGCAAATAATTTTGCGAAGAGATTAGCCTTTCCAACAGAATCTGATATAATAGTACTATTATTATCAATCATAGGTGGAAACGAAGACTTGCAAAAATTTTGCCTAACATTTTTAGCAAATGTCCAGAAAGACCTGCTGTTGTTGGGGAGATCAAAGATTTCTCGTCTCAATCTTTGGTTATGCAGGAATTTTTGCTGATTGATAATTTTTTTACATTTATTCCTAACCACTTTATAACTCTCATACGTATTGACTGTTTTATTGTTCTTGTATTTTTTGTAAGCTTCTTCTTTGGATTTCAGAGCTTTGCTGCAGAGGTCGTTGAACCAACCTGAGGGATTTCGTTTTATACTTCTAAGGCTATTTGGAATGAAAGTTTTCATTCCTAATAGAATCCTCTTGGTAATCACCTCTGCAGCAAAGTCGACATTTTTATATTGGAAACACAACGACCAGTTCGATGCATTTAAAAAGTTGTTGAAGCCTTCCCAGTCAGCTTGGTGATAATGCCAAACTAGTCTTTTGGGAGAATTAGAAGAACTGGTTGTTGTGCCTACTTCGAAGCTTGTGCTTACAAGACAGTGGTCGGAACCACCTAGCGGAGAGTTTACAGAGATTGAATATTTCTCTGGATGGGTAGTTAGGAATAAATCGTTCTGGTCGCGTCGGTCTGGTATCCTCGTAGGGCTTTTGACAAGTCGAGAAAGGTTGAAAAAATTGGAAAAAAGTTCAACTTGTTTGCCTTCGGGACTGTTGTGACTAGAAAAATTAAGCCAGTCTCTGTTATGAATATTGAAGTCTCCCGCCAGAATAATCTCAGACTCGGGATTGGTTTCCAGAATTGAGTTTATCTGGTTGGATAGTCTTTCTATAAGCATATCAGTTTCTAGCTGATTCGCTTGAGGCGATCTGTAAATAAAACAGAAGTGAATGATGTGCTTATCGGCGTGTATTTTCATCCAATTATATTGATAAATTGGATTGGAGCACTCAAAATTTTGAAGAGTCTTATATGCTACATCATTTCGTATATACAAAGCAATCCCTCTATGGGGTATAAAAAGTGGCACAAGCGAATAATTATTGATATTAAAGTTAATATCATTATTCACAACTTGTGTTTCATTTAGTGCTAAAATTGCTGGATTTTGGAGCCGTAGATGGCTTTCGACGGAATGGAAATTTGTTGATAGACCGCGAATGTTACAAAAAATCTATCTTAAACATAATAACGAACAATTTACAAAGAGAAAAGGAAAATAAATTAAACTTAACAAAAAGTACCGAAAAAAAAAATATATATATATAAAAAACAATATATATATAAATTAAATTTTTTGGCCCACGTACCACTTACTTATACCACCCCTGCAATGAATGCAACTGAAACCAATATCTACACACAACAGTTTTTAATACCTTATTGGGTGTAGAATTACTCTCAGAAACATTCACTGCAGGTTAGAACAATGAGAAAATTACGGTAATAACAAAATAAAAAAGAAGAAAAAATTATAGTGCATAATGAGAGAATTTTGTAGAAGAAAAAGAAAGCCGGAAAAGAAAAACGAGAAAAAAAAAAAAATTATTTTAATGTGAATTGAATCATGATTTTATTATTGTCAACTAAGACGAACAGTTAACAACATTTTGAATAAAGGAGAGAAAAAAGAAAAAATTGTTTTGGCTATTTTTAAGTTATGTATTATTTGATTTTATTATTATTCTAAAGTAAATTTTATTATTGACACTATTTTTAAATTGTTTTTATAATTTAAATTTTTTATTATTTTAATTTTTTTTTTTTTTTTTTATGCACTCTGATTTTAGTATATAATCATTAATTGCTTATTTAAACGTTTATTTATTACACTTATATATTAATCATTAATTGCTTATTTAAACGTTTATTTATTACACCGCACTTTTAATTCACATGTACCTAGGTTGAAGTACAGTGGCAAACTGACTCTTCATTATGATACTCTTCATTATGATAATATATATTGGATATTGAACCATTTTCATTTGTGTTTAGAGATCTTTCAAAATAATTACGAATAATTTTTATTAAAAAATTATCGAATCTTATTATATTTGCTTTGCGGTACAAGCACTTATTGGAGTAAAAATGCTTGTAATCCGTTTCTGGTTTCCTATTAGGTTTACGCAGGCTCTTATACATTTACGTTCGAATTTCCTAATTTTCTTCATTTGGATTGCGTTAATGTTGAACCAAATAGGTCCCACATATAAAATTGCTGGTCTAATTAAGCCTTGGTAGGTTTACTCTTTCATTAAGCGTTTTGTTGTAAAACAATTTGTGACATGCCATGAAAATGCAGTTTAGTTTCGCCAAGGCAGAGAATATCAGGATTTGTATTTTCAAAAAATGTATAAGAGACAAGATTATTATAGAGTATATAAGATATTTATTGTACAAGACAAGAGAATTAACATTAATTGCAGTTAATTTTAGATTAATGTTATTTGTTGTTAAGTGTGACATTATTATTAATTATTGGCAAAGTTCAACATTTCGTACAAGTAGTTTATACCTTTAGTAGTTAGAATTTTTGTTTATATTCTTTTTAATATTTTCAATTTTTTGTAATATTAACAACATATTCTTGTTTACATTGTCAAGTATATTAATACTAGGGGCCCCTGTTGAGTAGTTATATTTCAAGTTGTAGTCAAATTTAAAGTTTTTAAAAAAACAGTAATTTACGTACTGACACAGACTTCGCACGATATAGCAGAAACCACTCGTGTTTAATAAAAAGAACTTACTACACTCGTGGTTAGTAAGTTTTATTTAGGACACATAAATACACGTCCCTCATATACGGCTTTGTTTCCGATATATTCCCTATAGTAAGTGGCATTTAGTGATAAAATTACTAAAAATTTTGTCATTAAAGAGGTATGTATACATACTACAAATAATCAAAATTTAGAAACAGTTACTTAAAAAGATAAAAATGAAGCATTCAAGTGATTTGTTTTTTTGTTGTTTTTATATTTTTTATTTTAGATGAATTTGTTTTTTTCTTTTTTTTGGCATATGTACATAGATTCATTTGCAAGTACATAATGTAAATTATAATAACTGATTTGTTTGCTTTTGTTTATTTTTTTAATAAGTTCTCACATATGCAAAATGTATTTGCTGAATAATAAAATCATATGAGTACAAAATTTTCAACAGTGTACGCATTTTTGTTTTATATATAGGTACATCTCATTTATTATATTAGAAGTTCATTAAGGATAATTATAGATACTCTAACTCTACTATATAAAAATGAATTTGCTAGTCATATGAACAATTCAAGTTGATTTTTTTTTATTTTGCTTTTTTATATTTTTTATTTGAGATGAATTTGTTTCTTTGTTTTTATTTGGCATATGTACATAGATTCATTTGCAAGTATATAATGTAAATTATAATAACTGATTTGTTTGCTTTTGTTTATTATTTTAATAAGATCTCCCATATGAATAATGTATTTGCTGAATAATAAAATCATATGAGTAAAAAATTTTCAACTGTGAGCGCATTATTGTTTTATATACAATCTTATATATTAGAAGTTCGGAGTAGGAGAATGGAAATAAAATAAAAAGGTGTCTACTGCGCAGGACCTATCCTTGTCAATTATAATTATAGATTATTATTAGCAATGCAGCTATTATTGTTGTTTTATTAAACATACCGATACCATATCTATTTTCTATTTTTTCTCTCAATATTGTTTTTGCTTCTTCTTTTTGTTTTTCCTTTTTTTATTTTTTCTGGGCAATTCCTATACGATGCTGGATGACCGTGTTGCTTACAAATAATACACTATAACATACTTTTCTCATCATTTTTTGTAATTTTACACTCTCCTGAAGTATGAATCTCACCGCATTTCACGCAACGAAACTCCATATTAAAATTAGAAGCTGAATGAATCTCTGACACCTAGTGCATTGTGTAACTTTTTGTTTAATTATATTCTCCCAATATATGATTGTATCATCTATGGCATTAATTTGTTTAATATCCGTAATTTTGCTGTCCGTTGATGCTTGCACAATGAAGTGTGGTAATAATTTTTCCTCTCTTTCTGATTTTTTTGTTTTTAATCTGCTTACAGATTCAAATTTAATTTTATCATTATTAAAATTTTTTAACGCCATTAGTATTTCTTCTTCTTTGTACAAAGCATCTAGGCCTTTTAGCAGTAGGCTATTTTTTTTTTCTATTTTTGGTGTGAATGTGTAAAAGTTAGTTTGTGTTTTTTTTAATATGTCTGTTATTATTTTATATACAACAATATCATTGGAATATATTATGAAATGATTTTCAGAATTTTTTTTAATTAAAAAATTATTTGTTTTTGTTTTTATAGTTTTTTTTACCAAATCTAGATCAGTATTGAAAACATTTATTTTTTTATTCATATTGTGAGCACTTGTGTACCTAAGGAAGTATTAGATTGTGCATGGACTGTAAAGTAACTATAAATAAATATATTAGAACAGAACATTATCCAACACTCAATATTGAGGATATTTTTGCTAATCTTAGCAATTGTATTGTGAGCACTATTGTTAATGTTTTCATTTGAAGAATTATTAGATATATTATTACTTTGGCTGATTAATAAATTATTATTTTGAACATTATTATTTGTAGCCTTATTTAAGGTATTAATATCCTTATTTTTAATTTTTTTATGATCAGTGTTTTTTTTTTGAAAGAACTTCAATTAAATTTTGAAACTCATTTTTGTCTGTATTAGTTTCGTCGTCTACCTCTGTTACATCTTTTTCCATGTGGTTTCTTTTGTTAAGTCCATTAACGCCTGGAAATAGTTTTGTGAATCACCTGATGATTTGGGTTCATCATTATTTGTTTTTTCAAGGAGATTCCTTAATTTAAGATTATCCTCTTTCAATTTGTCAAGTGCTACTTTTAATTCACGAATCTAGCGAGTTAGTTTACAGTTTTTTATTTTAGGCATTTGCCACACTAGACCCTCAGAATCAGTTAGATTATTTTTTGAATTAACTTTTTTTCTTTTATTATTTTTTAATAATTCATTCAGATTTGAATTTATTTTTTTTTTAATTCATTTGCATTGTTTACTAAATCGGTATGCATGATTGCAATCCATTTATAGAGTTTTTATTTCAACTTAACACGTGGTTAGTGCACTTTTTATACACCAACCCATTCCATTCACTAATTTGTTATTATTATTATTCTTTAATTTTTTATTTTTGTTTTTTTTTTCTATTTTTATTTTTAATAGAATGATATTCCGAACTCACACTACCGTCTTTCTCAAGAGATGAAAATCAACTGAATCAATCCTAATAAAATATACTTGCTGTTTCTGCAGTTAGTTTGCAACATTGTGCAATATATTTGTCTATATTTAATTATAAAATAAGTCATCGTTCTGCATCAAAAATGCAGCAGGTTCTTTCTCGTCTTCCTACGCCAAATACAACTGAAATAGAACCTATTTGTATAAATGCAATAAAATTGTTATAGTTTTGATGAAGAAATTAGCCAGGTCATATGCTTGGTGGCCTTCTATAGATCAAGATATAGAAAATTTTATAGAAAAGTGTGAAATTTGTCGACAGACAAGAAATATTTATAAAGAACAAGTAGTGTCGCAATGGAAAAAAAATAACGTACCCTTTTGAAAAGTTACATTTAGATTTTTTTTATTTCGGTGGTAAAGTTTTCCTAATTATTTTTGATGCGTATAGCAAACATGTAGATGTTTTACTTATGAACAAAACAAACGTAGAAAGTGTAGTTAAAAAATTAATGTTATTTTGCGTAGCTTTTGGTTATCCCACAGAAATAGTTACTGATAATGGACCACCATTTCAATCATTTTTGTATTCAAAATTGTGTTCAAATCATAAAAATTAAACTAAGCACACAGCCCCGCATATCACCCACAATCAAATGGGCAAGCAGAATGAACAATTCAAATCGTTAAGAAAATATTAAAAAAATTTGTAATCGGTCCGGAGAGAGATATGAATATTCAAGATAAAGTAAATAAATTTCTAATTCAATATTGAAACTTTGTTAATTCAACCAATTCACAAACACCATCAGAACTTGTATTTAAATATAAACCAAAAACTATGTTAGACCTTATTAATGAAGAAACAGAACGAAGTAAATCTAAAAAATAAAGTAGTAAATCTAAAAATAAGAAACAGAACGAAGTAAATCTAAGTAACGAAATAAAAAAAATAATAATGAAAATATTCAAAGCAAAAATAAAAAATAACAAAAATATGTTACATAAAAAAGTTTTCTTTAAAATTGGTGAAAAAGCATGGTACAAAAATCATATTAAAGAAATTAAAAAGTGGTTACCATGTGTAATAAATAAAAAAATAGGATTTGTAAAATATGAAATTAGAACTGTACAAGTAAATCAATTAAGAAAAATAAAAAATAATGATTCATATTTTAAGAAAACTCCTATGCCAATGACAATGGATAGCAATAATCAAAATACATTGAATAAAAATAATGAAGTAAATAAAAAATGTAGTAATGCAGATTCTCATATCAGGAGATCTGAAAGAATTAAAAAAATAGATAAATAAATTAATAAATAAATTAGAAAATAAGAGTAAAAAAAAAAGCAGTCTAACTGAAGTCCAATTAAGCCTGGGAGAATGTTATTTATTTGAATTAAGAGAATTGTTCACTCTAAAATGTAATCGTTTGATTTATATATAGAAGTTTATATACCTCTCAAAAAGGTTGTTAGTTCAGTTATCCTGTATCGTGGTTTAAGTAGAATGTCTAAGGAACATTTTAGTAAAAATAAGAATTAAATAATAAGATTATAATTCAAATTATTAGAAATAAAATAAAATAAAATTAGAATAAAATAGGATTATTTTATTCATAATATTATTATTATTATTTTTTTTAAGATATTAATAAATGTTAAATTTTACAGATAAAATCAGCTAATGTTTTATTTTACATATATTATTTTTAGCTTATTTAAATAAATTATAAAATAAAATAACTCATTTACTTTGTATTATAATAGTGTACTATAACTTCGATGTATTTTTTTTTCTTTTAATGAGCTTATGTTAAATATTTAAATTTTATTTATTTATTTTTATTATTTATTATTTGATTTTTATTTCATTGTTTAATTAATATATAATAACTGTTCTATATACAAGCGGTTTTTAATATATGTAAAAAAAAAAAAATATACACAAAATAATTAAGGTGATATTTAAAAAAATTTAAGAGAATAAATAAAAAAAATACAAATTAACACAATTTATAATTTACACAATTAACAAAATTAACAAATTTAAGTAAGTAATTATTTTAACATAATCATAAGAAGAAAAGAAAAAAAGAAACTTGTAAAATTGTATTCAAAAATAAAGTTAGAGAGTAAAATATCAATTAAACTTATAATTATATATTAAGAATTATAAAATAACGAAAAGAAAAGTGTTCTACAAAAGCAAAATATTATATACTAAATTAAGCAAACAATAAAATAAAAGTTAAAAACACTCTATGCAAAAAGCATGCAGTAGCGAGTGTAGTTACAAAAAAATATTTGACCAAAAATAAAAATAATAACGAATAAGAGCTTATAGCCCTATTAAAAATAACTAAAAATAAAAACCAATATCTCATAGAAAAAAACAATTAAGTTTAATTAAATACAAGAAATTTACGTAACTATGCGTACTAAGTCATTTACTTGATCATGATTGAAATTAAAAAGCCAGAGTTTAACCAAACTGAGTTATTTAGAACCATAACAATTGTTAGTTAAAGGTGGAGGTAATAAATTATAAAGCCGAGGTGCAATTGCTAAAAATGAGCGTAAAAAATGATGTACATTATGAGGGGGTATGATAGCTAATCTTCTGTTGTTGATTCTCAGATTATATATTTCAGAATACCTACTTCGTAAGTAACCACTTCTATTAAAGAATAATTTGAGGACTCGGAAGTAAAAAAGATGCTTCAGAATTAAAATATTCAAACATTGAAATAAAGGGAAGCTGCTTTCCCTACGATGTTTTTTTAAAATTAGTCTGATAACACACTTTTGTTGTATTAACAAAGGTTTAAGATAATTATTAAAAGTACCATCCCAATTAACAATTCCATACTGTAATTTAGAATTAAATAAACCATAGTATACAGACGTAAGCAGTTTAGAAGAACAGAACTGCTTAAGGTGATAAAACTGTCTAACAACTAAATGAAAATACTTACTCAAAATTCGTGTATGAATTGACCAATCTAACTTAGAGTCTATTGTAACACCTAAATATTTGAAGGAATCAACACAATCAACTTTAAAACAACCTGCGGAACAGTTATACATTTCGTTAAAATTACATAATTTCTGAGTAAGAAGAGAATTATTATGAGGAAGAGGAAATCTTCTACATTTAGCACAGTGATACAAAATATTATCACACGTAGGAATAGAGTTACCTAAACTGAAAAACATAATTTTAGTTTTATAACTTAATAATAATTCGTGATGGCAAAACCAGCGACGTAATAAGTCCAAGTCATAATTAATATTACACACATTTTCAAAAAATGACTTATTATTGTAGGATAGACCAACATCATCAGCAAAGGCAGTTGAACAACCCTTAAATTTTTGAAGAAGAACAGAATTAAAGAAGATTAAAAACAATGTAGGACCCAGAACAGATCCTTGAGGTACACCCAAAGAAAAATTTTTAAGATCACTGATAGTGTCATCAATTTTAACTTTCTGAGTTCAACCCGTTAAATACGAAGAAAGTAAATCAAAAAAATTACCCCGGAAGCCAGCTTTATACAATTGCCTAATAGGATTTTATGATCCACAGTATCAAATACTTTTTTAATATCAATAAATAACACAGCAATTTTTAGTTTATTATTAAGAGCTTCATAAATACGCGAACAAAAAGTCAGAAGTGCATCTTCAGTAGATCTGCCACTACGAAAACCAAATTGCTTACAACTTAAAAAGTTAGTAAGATCTAAAAATTGCATCATTCTTTTTTTTATCACTCTTTCAAATATTTTGGAGAAAGAACTTAACATGGAAATGGGACGATAGTTATCTGAGCAATTTTTATCTCCTTTCTTGAATAAAGGAATTACCTCAGCAGTTTTTAGAGCATTAGGAAAAATTCCCATTTCAACACAGCAATTAAAAATATGAGCTAAAACATCCACTATATTAAGACTAATTTTTTTTAAAACAAAATTAGAAATACCTAGCGTATCGAAATTAGATTTATTTAATTTCATTATCAGTCTATGAAGTTCAAGTGAATTTATTTCTTCACAGTAACAAATTTGCTGCTGCCAAACATCTTCAACTATATACAGCTGGTTACTGTCACAAATCTCAGAACTAAATTCTGCAGTAAGACTACTCATATCTGTGAATTTTTCATTAAAATGGTTTGCAATAACTTTTTTATCACATACAAGAAAATCACCAATAGATAGAGAAGTAATAGAATTACTAGAACTTTTATTTCGATTAAGTAAATTGTTTACAACTTTCCATTCATTTTTTGCGTTACCTTTGGCATTTGAAAATTGTTTTATGTAAAATTCTTCTTTAATTTCCTGAATTTTTTTCCTGAGAAGTTTTGAAAATTTTAAATATTTTTTTTTAGGCTAGACTTAGTGGGAAACTTGTTGCATGATTTAAGTAATTTCTTTTTTTTTTCAATGAGTTTAAGTAGACTCGAATTCATCCATGGCCTTAAAGGCAGAAAGTTTTTTTTCCTTTTTCGCATCGTAACTACAGTGGAAGAGTTCAGATAATATTTCAATTTACTTATAAATAAATCGAAGCCTATGGAGGGGTTTAATTCATCAAAAATATTGATCGTATCCAGAAATACAATAAAGGGAAATTTCACAATCATAGATCCATGTCTCAGTTAAAAAAATAAAATCAGGCTTATTCGACAATGAATTCAGATAAATAATAAACTCATCAAAATTAGCACGCATACTACGAATGATTTGATTAATTAAAGAAAAACAATTAGTCAAAACCGGATTTTCGAAAACACTTTCACAAAAATTATTACTAAATTTACAACAAGGTACACTATAATCAACAAACATAACATTACCATCCATCATGATTATTATTATAGCCAATTCTCTTCTTTTAGAATCCAACCTATTATTGAAAACAGGGCAAAGACTCTCAAAAGTGGTATGATTTTCATCTAGCCCTAGTTTTAATTTGGCATTAGCTCGCACACAGTTAATACATTTAATTACTTGTTCTTTAACACACTCCTTCGTGTGATGAACACCTAGACACTTGGAGCAAACTTCCACCTCTTTACAATCAGATGACTTATGGTTGAAACCTTTGCATTTGTAGCAACGAGTAACTTTTAACACCGTCATACAACCTGCATCTTTCCCATCCAATATTCAATTTTTCAGCTGCTAAAATTTTGGGGAAACATTCGCTATCAACTACTAGTAAAGCATTAAAAAAACTGCTTTCAGTTTTTTTCACCTCATAATATTTTATTAATTTAAGGGAACAATCCCCTAACAGTGGATTTTGCTTTTTCAGTTTATCGATAATTTCATTTTCCTCGTGCTTGAATTTCATATTCACAAGTTGAAATCTCGGTTTAAGAGCACTAGGCACCTTAATTTCATATTTATCACCTATATTTTTATTAATGGCTGCCATAATTTTATCTCTTTCCTTAATATTGTCACTTTCAATAAGTAAAACCCCATTGTTCCTGCTTTCAATGTTTGAAACTTTTAGACCAGCAGGGTTGACTTTACAATTTAGATCATTTTTTGTAGTGTCAATTTTTTGTTTAACCTTCGGTTTCAAAATGAGTGGTACACTTTTCCTTAATTCTGGAACTAGTACAGTGTCACGTTAAGTTTCAGACTTAAATCAGACGTTGTGTTTCACACTTCGTTTTTCATAGACATTTCAAATTCATCTTTATACTCCCTGAGATACTCATTATTTTTTGTTACACTACCCTGCATTTCTTTTAATATCCAGTCAACATTTTGAATATAAGTAACACAATCATGACACATAAAAACAATCCATTCATTAGAATCCAATACATTGCATGTGTTCTGATCTAAACCAGAACACTTTGCAGCAGAATGAAATATTTTACCACACACTCCAGTACACCATATACCTGTTTCCCCTCGAATGCAATTTTTGCATTTATTGCATTTTCTATTCTCGACCATGTTGTTTACTTCAATTCAAAATAATCAAATCTTACCAGTGCAGCCAATTTATATATATGTATAAGTAATTATTATAGTATTAAGAAATTAAATCGAGTGATATTAGTGGTAATAAGATAAAAGCAATAATTATTTTTATTGAAATATAGTAATTAGTATTAGTATTTTATCCAGCCAGTAAATACAAAATATCGGCATTCGGAGCGGCAATGAAAGAAAAAAACGCGGGTGTAAAGCTCGAGGCAATCTCGACGGCGTCTGTACGGCGTGAGATCTGCGAACTTTCAAAAAAAAGTTAAATCATATGAAAGTAATATAAGTAGGTAAACTCGACGCCATTCTATTGCGTTTGTTCGGCGAAGAAAATAAAAGTTGAATCAAGTTTAACTTTCTCAGCGTTAAATGACATTTGATGGTACAAATGTAATTGACAGAATTAGTAAGTGTTTGGAAAATTAAATTAGTAAGTATTTTGAAAATGGAAAAAATTGTTTTGAATAAGTATTTTGAAACACTTAAAAGTAAATATAGTTTGTAGGTAGTTTGATTTTTGATACTAAATATATAGTTTTGGTAGTTTGGTGTTAAATACATATATAAAATATTTTTCATCAAAATATTTATTATAAGTAAATATTTATTAAAACTTTTTTAAATAAACTATATATAAAAAAAAACAAATGACAAGTGTAATAAATGATATTGATGAGAAGTTGATTGAAGCAGTCAAAGCTTACAATATTTTATATGAGAAATCAGCAAAAACATATAAAAATACTAAAGTAAAAGCTGAAGTGTGGAAGAAAATTGCATTAACATTTGAAATGAGCGGTAGGATTTAAAAATATAATTAACGGTAGGATTTAAATTTTAAACATTAATTTTTTTCACAGAATTCGAATGCACAAGTAGATGGAAGTGTTTGCGAGATAAATTTGTGCGTGAGCATAAGAAAATTCAAGACACTCCATCAGGAAGCGGGGCTGACAATAAGCCACAATGGGAGTACTATGGAACTTTAAGTTTTCTTATTAAGCACATCCAGCCGAGAAAGTAAATTATTTTTTTATGTACTTTTTTACACTACCTTTTTATTTTTTATTGCATTATTTTAGAACTATATCAAATGTGGAATCCATACATAAGGAGAAAAAATGTGAAGATTCCGAAGATGTGGAAATGGATGTAGATGATATTTATAATGTTAATGACAGTATTGGAGAAGTGTCGATATCATCAGTAAGACCAATTAAAAGGTCCAAAAAAATGGGGAGTGATGATGTAGGTAAACATATTGTGGATACCATGGGGACTAATAGATTTTTTAAATAGGAGTAGTAAAGCGCCAGCACCGGAAGATGATATTTTTGTTCGGATTAGGGTTTTGTTGAATGGCTTAAACTCTACAAACAAACCAATAGCTGAGTCTAAAGTTATGGAATACCCATGTAGATGCCAAATTGAGCAAATTAAAAATGGTGATATAAATAATGTCAAATTTTAGTTTTAAGTTTTATATTTTAGTTTATTGAATTTGTTTTACTTTAGTTTTTTTTTATTTTATTGATTGAATTTGAGTTAGTTATGTTTTTTTTGGTAATTAAATTTGAATTAAATATGTTAAATAAAATGAATGTTATTTAAAAGTTAATTATGCTGTCTCAATGATGCTTCATTACTAAAATATTCATTTAATTTGTCTCTCAAATCGAATGCTCTTTTTTTGAATTATTTGAGCCAAATCTGGTTTTCAAAGATGGAACCCGTTACTTCTTGTCTCCAACCACCTGGTATTATATTACCTAGATGATCTTCTGGTCTATAAACGATGCTGGACAATATAGTGCTGAACGATAAACTAAATTGTTCATTTTGATGAAATTATGAAGTGCTACACAAGCCAATACAATCTACAATGAATGTTATGAAATTTTAAATATACATAATTTTATTTTTAAAATCATACCTTTTCAGCATTTTCCGGGGCGCAGTTTAATGTTGTACGAAGTATCCTCCACCTCGCTACTAAAATACCAAAATGTATTTTTAATTACAACACGGGCTCGGGAAATCCTGTAATTGAAATTTTTTTTATCATTGGAAAGACACTTGCCAGGATATGGTCTCATAAGGTTTTCGAGTAATGGAAAAGCAGCATCACCAACAAAAAAATAAGGAAAGTAAGTTGAAGAGTTGCTTAACTTACTTTCAGATGGTAAATCAAGTTTTCTTTTTAAAAGTTTTTTGCCAAAATTGCTTTCGTTTAAAACGCCTTAAAAATTATAAAACAAATAATTTTGATTTCACTCAAAAGTCCTTAAAAACTAATTCTTACCACCATCACTTTGGGTACCGTAAGCACCGACATCTACTGTAGTGAACATATTTCTTAGCATCACAAGTAGCCAATAAAATTAAACTAAAAAATTTTTTGTAGTTAAAAAAATTGGAACCACTGTGAGCTGGGTTTTGGATAGCAATATGCTTGCCGTTTATGGATCCTAGGCAATGAGGTAGATTCCAAATATTTTCAAAATCGCGTGAAATAAGCATATAGTCCTCCTTATTTGGTTCCGGCACGTATATAGGGGAAAGAACTGCCCAAATATCAGCGCACGTGTCTAATATAATTTTTCGAGCAGTTGTTCTGCCAACTTTGAAGGACCACCCCCGGAATTCATGAGACACTCCTTGGGAAAGATACCTAGAATAATTTAATTTTTTTGTTTACATATGTATACATAACAAATAAAATATAAATGTATGCAAAAAATTTACTTACCACAAAGTTAAAGCCAATCTTCCTTCTGGACTAATCGTATAACACGTTTTCTGCTTATTTAGTTTATGATACATTAGTGAAAATAAAACATCATATATATCTGTGCTCATTCTGGTGTATTTAAAAAATTGCTCCTCATTTAATTTGATCGCCTTAAATGCAGTTTCGTAAAAGCCAAATATGTGGCGGTCCAAATTATCCGATCTACAGTAAAATCTTCTTGATCTGTTTGCTTCATGTAGCCATAAATACGCTACATATACAATTGTAATAGTATCTATAAGTAATTTATATATTTTTTATTTTTAGAAAAAAAAACTTGTAACAATAACTACTGTATAAAGAAAAAATTATGTTGAAAATAAAAAAAAGTTTTACTAAATGTTTTTGAGTTATACAAATAATTTATGAAATAAAATCCGGTTAATGTTCTTTATTTTTACTGATCTTTTATTTCAATTAAATATTTTAATTTTTTTTATACCCTTTTATAGTGAATATTCAAAAATATTGAGATAATAAAAACAATAGTAGTAAGCTGGCTAGTATTGTAGCAAACAATATTTTTTCTTTGAGAATTTCATTTTTTAAGAATGTGGAAGCAATTTTATAATTCCAATGTTATTCTATAAGATACTAGCGGATATTGGAGAAATTCTTAGGTGCTTTCCTTGTTTTAATTTGGAACGGAAAATAATATTTCATGTTTCTTTTTTAGTAAGCATTAGTTTGCTGCTGTAGGTAGTTGCGTGAATTGAAATGATGAAATAAGAAAATATTGCCTTATATTAGTAGCGTTCCATTATACTGTGTAAACTAAACATTTTTGAAACAGCTACACACTACCTCTTGTTAGTGTGTAGAAAATGGTTAGTAATAAAAAATAACTAATTTGTTTGTTTTTGTTTTTTATTTTAATAAGAACTCAATTATGCATAATGTATTTGCTGAATAATAAAACCATATGAGTAAAAATTTTTCAACTGTGTGCGCATTATTGCGTTATATACAACTTAATTATATATTAGGAGTTCATTAAAGAGAAGCGAAATAAAATGAAAAGGTGTCTACTGTGCAGGTCCTTAAATGCTTGTCAATTATGATTATAGATTATTATATTATGTATTATATTTATATATACAATTTTAACGCAGCTGAGAAGAAAAATTTTTGTTTACGCTTTTTTTTTTTTTATTTAGAATAAAAAATTGAAATGAGAATAAAAAACGCTTTTAGATTTTTTACTCAATTTACAAGAGTTTTAATTTTTAAGGTTTTTATTTTATACAGGTTTGCCACATCTATATGAACATTATCTTTGCTATAATGTTGGTCTTTTTCATTTTATTATTTTTAGGTTTTGAAATTATAATTTAAAAACACACAAAAACAGTTTTAATTTGTTTTTTTTTCTTTGTATACACAATTTTATTTATAAATTCAATTTAATATAAATGCAAGATTATTAATGCTTGAAAACTGATTTTTGTTATTCATAAATTACACTTGAAAATTAAATATAAAATTAATTTGGAATAAGGAAAGTTTTAATTACTGCGATATCCAGAGAACACGTTAACAATATACTTAATAATGATATAGGTAGTGGATTCTCACCATTATTTAGATTAATTCAAAATTCAAATTAGGTTAAAGTAAAATTAAGATTATAAATACTAACATAAGGGTTATTACGTAATTAATTATAGACTAGTTTAAATTTAGTAAATAATAATTATTAAGTATAATAACAATTTAAGTAATAGTAGTGTAGCTTACCCCCTCGGTGGCGCAGTGGTTATGTAACAGGATCCATGACCGAGGGGACCCCGGTTCGAACCTGGTTGGTGGCGATTTATAAAAAAAAAAAAAAAATCCATCATTAAAATTTGTTAATTGAAATTTCGAGATTAATCGAATGAAAATCATTAATTGAGATCGAACCGGTAATAAGGTAGCGCCACGTTGTTTCTAGGCAGCGGTAGATGGTTACTCCATCTCCTAGGACCGGTTACTGTAGGCCAATCACCCGCATAATCGGTAAATCAATGGATTCGAAATAATAGAAGAAGAAGCCTCGGATACACGAACTACTTGATAACGACCTTTGGCACTCAAAAAAGGACCCGAATTGCACAATGGAATGTAAGAACACTTAGAGAAGCTTCAAGACTCTCGCAATTGGAAGCTCAAATGGCTACTTACAACATAGACATCCTAGGTATAAGTGAAATGCGATGGAACAACACCGGAGAAATCAACACGGAGAATGGAAACATGGTAATTTACAGTGGAAGGGAAACAGGGGGTGAAAGTGGAGTCGGAATACTAATATCAAAGAAATTGAGACAAACATTGGTTTCGTGGAAGGCAGTCTCGGATAGAATTGTTATAGGGCGATTTCGAAATATGACAAGACATGTAACAATAATTCAATGCTATGCACCAACAGATGTCGCTGAAGACCATATTAAGGATGACTTCTACGAACAAATAGAAACAACGCTAGCACTCATAAATAGGGGAGATATCATAATATTAATGGGTGACTGGAATGCGAAAATAGGATCTAACAACAATGGACTTGGGGAGATAATGGGCAAACACGGGTTAGGAAGAGAAAGAAACAACAACGGGGAAAGATTGATAGAGTTGTGTCAGACTTTCGACCTAGCAATCGGAGGGAGTCTATTTCCACACAAAGATATCCACAAATACACATGGACAACACCAAACGGGATCTCAAGAAATCAGATAGATCACATATGCATCAGCAAGAAGTGGAAACAATTAATGTTAGATGTGAGAAATAGAAGGGGAGCAGATATACACAGCGATCATGAATTACTAACTGGGGACTTCAGAATGAAACTAAGCCAACAAGGAAGAGGCAGAAGATATAGAAAGAAGAAAATAAATATAAACAACTTAAAAAATCCGCAAGTAAGAGCTGACATAGTTACGGCGTTACGAGAAAATATTAGAAATAATAGAGAATACACTTGGGAAGAGATTCTGGAAATTTACAACCAAACAAGCGAACAAAATCTTGGAATTTCACAACCACAAAGAAAAATCTGGATAACCGATAACACATGGGCCTTGATTAAAAGAAGAGGTGAAATGAAGAAAATGATAAACAACAGGATGGCATCAAGAAGAGAATATGAAGAAATAGCGAAAACAGTAAAAAGAGCAGCAAGAAGAGATAAAAGGAAATTTCTACAAAATTTAGCCGGAGAAGCAGAAAAAGCAGCACAGCAACATAACCTGAGAGAATTGCATCGCATAATCAAGAACTTAACTAACCAGTCGGAACAACAAAACAAACCAATTAAAGATAAAAATGGTGCGCTCATCACAAACTTAGAGGATCAATTAAAGAGATGGAGAGAACATTTCCAAGAACTGAGCAACGAAGAAAGTACAAATAATGAAGCAGACATAAGAAACAGAGACAATGCAAATATCTACCCAACTGAGGGACTGCCAATATCTACTCAAGCTCCAAATATAGAAGAAATCAAAGCTACAATCAATATCCTGAAGCACAACAAAGCAACAGGTGAAGATGGAATTCCAGCAGAAATAGCCAAACTGGACCCTGACTTATTCGCAAAAACAATTGAACCCCACATCAGGAAAGCATGGATAGAAGAGAATATACCACCATCATGGAAGAAAGGAATGATTGTCAAGATACCTAAGAAAGGAGACTTGGCAAATTGCAGCAACTGGAGAGGAATCACGGTTCTAAATACTATTCATAAGATAATAGCAATTATTATAAAGAAAAGATTAGAAGAAGTACTAGAACCAATACTACGGAAAGAGCAGGCAGGTTTCAGACCAAACCGAAGCTGTGTAGACCAGGCAAATACTTTACGGGTCATAGTTGAACAATCAGTGGAATGGAATGCCCCACTATATCTACTATTCATAGATTTTAAGAAAGCATTCGACACAGTCAAGAGATGCGCAATATGGAGAACACTTACAAAGAAAGGAGTTCCTGAAAAAATCATCAACATCATCAAAGCGATGTATGAAGATGCAGAGACAACAGTTCAACACAGAGGTAAGATCAGTGATCCATTCTACACCAATATAGGAGTTAGACAAGGATGTCCACTATCTCCACTTCTCTTCAACACAATACTAGACGACATTCTAAGAGAAGTTTGCACTGGAATAAACGGAATAGAATGGGATCTCTTCGGAAACTTAGAAGACTTAGATTACGCAGATGATGTATGCCTCATATCAAAAAATCAAAGGGACCTACAGAACAAAGTCAACAGATTACAGGAAGAAGCAAAGAAATCGGGACTGGAATTAAATATCGAGAAAACCAAAGCAATGAGGACAAACAATAGTTACAGTGAGCCAATAACAGTGAGTGGACAACAGATAGAATACGTAGAAGAATTCAACTACCTGGGGTGCATTATAACATCAAGAGGAGGTGCAACAGAAGATGTCAACAGCCGTATAAATAAGGCAAGAAGAACATTTGGGAGCCTAATGAAGATATGGCGGAGCAACCAAATATCGAGAACAACAAAGCTAACAATATTCAGAGCATGTGTTAAGTCAACATTAATCTATGGCAGTGAAACATGGCTCACTTCGGTCAGAATCAAACAGAAGCTACAAGTATTCATCAACAAGTGCTTGAGAATTATATGCAGAATATTCTGGCCGGCAAGAATTAGCAACGAAGATTTATGGATGATAACTGGAGAAGAACCTATCAACAGACAGATAAATAGGAAAAAATGGAAATGGATAGGTCATACACTAAGGAAATCAGAAAGTGATATAGCAAGAAGAGCTCTAGAGTGGAATCCACAAGGACAAAGGAGACCCGGCAGACCATACAACACATGGAGACGCACAATCGATCAATAATTAACAGTCAACAATTATACCTGGGACGATATTAAGGAAGTAGTACTCAACAGAGAGGAATGGAGGTTCACTATCGAAGCCCTATGCTACCACGCGGAGTAATAGGAGAAAAAAAAAAAAAAAAAAAAAAAAAAAAAAAAAAAAAAAAAAAAAGTGTAGCTTACTACACATTACTATTATTGAAATCATCCAATCAATATAACTTTTTTACTTCTTAATTTACTTATTTATTTTATACAATTTATGCAACCCTCATCACAGTAATTAGCCATCCGTTATTTAAGAATCCTAAGATATTTTAGAGTTATCTTGAATATGTGCATATTTTTGCAAAACCAAAGTTTTCCTACTGAAGACGCCCCTCTCTGCTTCTATTCTGTTCAAACATTAACGGGCTTAGACAAGAGAATTGCGCTGGAAATTTTGTTGATGTGACGAATGCGTTTGATATGGTAGATCATTCCATTCTTTTGCGGAAGTTGTTTGCTGTAGGTTTTCGTGGATTTATGTTTAAGTGGCTTGAATCATATTTAAAATATAGGTCCCAATGAATAAAAATAAGTAATACTTACAGTAGCTCTGAGATAATAAATTTAGGTGTTGAACCAAATTTTCAGGGTAGTCTAATAGCGTTTCCTGATGATATTGTGATAGTCTTCTAACCTTGATCTGTGATATTAAAAATAACTTAAGTTTTTTTAGAAATTGGTTCTCTAAACATTTGTTAATGTTAGTAATAAAACTAAGTTAATGTTTTTTAGTCAGTAGATAGATTTTATCATCAGGAGATTCCTGATGTAGATTTTATCAGTCAGAAGGAATCTTCTGATATAAACTTTATCTTCTATGCGTCTGATTGTAATAAATATATATTGAATAGTCAGAGGGGTTTGATACTGTCAATGATACCATTCATTGTAATTCTTGTTGTTTCACTATTGAAAAAGTTTATGATTTTAGGTACCTAGGTGTAATTATCGATAAAAATTTTAGTTCGTCACAATGCACAAATGCACTAAAGTCATATTTAAGTTGCTCTTTGAGAAATATTTATCGACTAAACAAATTATGTTTATTAAATGTACTTACAATATCTTATTATGGAATTTTTTTATTTTCAGTTGTTGGGGTGATATAGTTATAGAAATATGGGGTGATAGGTTAGGTATAGAAATAAAATTAACCCACTGTTAGTTTTGCAAAAATGTATCATCAGGAATATGTGCAATAGAAATAGATATTTTAGAGTATGGACTTATTTAGGCTATTGAAAAAGAGAAAATTGCGAAGTATCCATTTTGCCAAAGACTAGCGAAATGGAATTGTGTAAAATAGGATTCGGCCATCTGTAGTATATCCTTGAATATACTAGTAAAAAGCTTTAAAAATTGTAATTTTGTATGATAGACAACAACATAAATGAAATTGAAACAATTAATTTTTATAAAGGTACATATATTTAAAACAAATTTTAATTTTTTTATATTTATCAAATTAAAAATTACATATTTTAAATTTTTATATTGCATTGTTATATTACACGCATATTATATATTATATTTAAATATTTTTTATATTGTTTATAAAATAACGATCGATGCGGTTTTTACACGATATTTACATAAATTCCAATCAAAAACTTTTGTTTCCTACTTCAGTTACCATAAGCCTATTGAATCTTTTTTAGTATATAATGAAAATTGTCTAATTTAATCGACTCTCAGGCCTTAATCTCAATCTCAATCATCTGCATTTAAATTTTGTTTCATTTACCAACGCCAATCCTATGCCTGGACTTTCTTTTTTTTAATCATTTTAACGGTTATGTTCTGAATCTGATGTATGCTGTCTTAAATTCATAATAGTGAAAATATTCTTTAATTTAGTTTTTAATCAAATGTTCTACTAATATTTCATAATCCACTTTTATTAGCTGTAATATTTATCAAATTATTATCATTTAAACTAGGACTAGACATAATTTTATCTGTGTTATCACCATCATTACCATTAACATTATTATTTCGATTTGATGATGATGATATTGATGATTTTGCTGATAATATTGAGATCTCGTACCATTTTTTACCAACTGATACACGATTATGTGGTAACCATGATGCTAAAAGTCTGATATTATCATTATTTTTATTAATATTATTATAATTTAACTAATTACCTCCTGTAAAATCATCTCGTTGTAAATTTATACTTTTTCTTTTAATATCTACAAAGAAATAAAAAAAAAACAAAAAATAAAGTTTGAAATTATTATTTTTATTTTGTTTATGTATATATTTTATTATATAATTTATAATAAACAAAATTTTTTAATTAATTACAGAAATTATAAGTAATAAATTATGAGTAATTATAATTCAAGTTGAAGCCAAATTTTAAATTTTAAAAAGAAAAGTAATTTACGTACGGACATAGACTTCTCACTATCAAAGCATAAACCACAATATTTAATAAAAAGTTTTGAGGTTAGTAAGTTTTATTTTGGACACACAAATACACCTCCCTCATATACTGATTCGTTTCCGATGTATTGCCTATAGTCAGTGGAATTTAATGGATAAAATTACTAAAAATAAAATATTTTTGTAATTAAAGAGGTATACGTTATATGTACATAGGTTCATTGCAAGTAATAATAATAACTGATTTGTTTTTTTTTTTATTGTAATAAGAACCCACACAAGCAAAATGTATTAGGTGAATAATTAAACCATTTGATTAAAAAAAATTTCAACTAGGTGCGCATTATTGCTGTATATACAACTTATTTATATATTAAGAGTTCATTAAGGAGAAGAGAGATATAGAGAGATATAGAGAATTATAATCTACTGCGCAGGTCCTTAAATGCTTGTCTATTATAATTATAGATACTTCATAATTTTATTAAAAGAGAATATGTAGTTATGTTGCATTCTAAAATTTAATATTGAAAATTTGTTGTGAATACCTTCAATATAGTTCTAAATGTCAGAAAGATAGTTAATACTTAGTAATTATTATATATTAGCAATAAAAAATTAAATACAAATATATTCAAATTATTTGGGGTAACTTGATTGTAATATTAATTTCCACAAAAAAATAATAGAAAAATATATAAATTAAAATATGAAAAAAAGAACAATAATAATTAAAAGATAAGATTCATAGATAAATTCATATTATGTGTAATATATTAATAAATAGTATTAATTAGATAATGCAACACAACCTTAATTATAAGTATTACCAAAGATTATAAAATTACTATAAGATATTCCACTTCATATAAAAAAATGTCACACTGTATTTTTGGCTCTCCACCCATTGGCAGGTGGAGGAACATGTGTCCATGTGGAATATTTGTGCTTCAGCAACATTGTATTTAAACATTTTCATTCCATATGAATTATGAAATTACATGCAGAGAGGCTTTGTATTTCATTAACCATTCTCATTCTATTTCATATGCAGCTGTATTTCATCAACAATTCTCATTCTATTTCGTATACAACAACAACACCGCTTTATTATTTTTGTTGAATGAAAATAAAAAGTACCTATACCTACCAAACCAAGGATTAAAAATTTTATATAAAATTGTTAAAAACATTTTTAAGTATTTATGATGTACTAGTATTTGTAAATTATTCAATTTTAAACCAAAATCGAAAATTATATATATGAATATAATTATAATATGTATTTACTGCTATATTATTTTATTTAATATTCTAATTTTTGCCAAAGCGGTTTATTAGAATATGAATTTTTTGTTTAATTTTTTGTTTCGTTCGACTGTTAGATATTGAAATTTGATTTATCAAACATTATTTATACTAGGGACCCCAGTTGATTAATTGGAATTGCTATTATCATTATTTTTATTAATATTATTATAATTTAACCAATTACCTCATGTAAAATCATCTCGTTGTAAATTTATACTTTTTCTTGTAATATCTACAAAGAAATAAAAAAAAAAACAGTTTGTTAATTGGAATTCAAGTTGAAGCCATTCAAGTTTTTCAAAATGAAAATGAAGCAGGTATATTTATAAAATAGTAAATATCTTTTAAACGAATCTTCGACATATAGCCTTCATTCGAACTTTTTTTTGTCCTCTATTCTTGAAGATCAAATTTCGTAACTATTCATTCATTTAAAAAAATCCCATCTGTAGATATTTATGTTTATGAAAAATTAATAATATTACTATGAAAAACAATTTTTTATTACAAAATTATTTTATGAAAAATTACGAAATATTTAATGGAATTCACAGATATTTTTTATTACATATTTTTAAAAGTGATGCGAAAGAAGTTCGAATGACAATGCTTTTTTACATTATTGCTTCCAATTGGTACCTGTAACTACCGTTAGCTATAAGTAAGGATGGTACCTATAATTACGAATTAAAATGATATTCAGAATTAATTGTTAGTTTTATAAGATAAATTATTATGAAAATTTCGTTTAGGGCAGAATAACCTTTACAGAATAACCTAACAGAAACACCGCTTTATTTTTGTATTTTTTTTGTTGCTATGTTGTATAATTTTAAGATCAATAAAAGTAAGATGTAGCTACCAATAAATTTGTTATAAAAAAAAAAGAGTTCGTGTGTGTGTTTTGTTTTATTGCATATTTTAAAATTTTTACTCACGGTAACGGTACCGCGTATTAGGGTTGATATTTTTGATACTATTGTACTTTTTTTGATACTTTCAGCTTGATAAAAGTACTGTGATACTTTCAATTGATATTTAGTACTCTCAGAAAATTTTATATTTGTATTCATAAAGGAATTATAAATTAAAAAACATTTGGAAATATGGAATTGTTATTTAGCTTACTATATTTATTTGAATTGAAGGCTGCGATTGATAGAATAGTCGAACAATGTAGGACATTATTATATTAATTTGAATTAGCGAATTTGGAAGCTCGCTATAGTAACGAAAATATAGCATCCGTAAATCCGAAAGAATGAAATTATATTTGCTTTTTTATCATATATATTAAAAATAATTAATAATATCAATTCGGAAATACAGCTGGAGTTGGCTAGCACGTATTTATTCCACGAGTTAAACTTCATTTTTATAAAATATGTAGAAATTTTTTGACGCCAAGTCTGTTAAATTAATAAATTTAAATGAAAATAATCTTAATGATGACGATTTATATTGCGGTTCAAAAGTAGAAATTTTGATGCGAAATATTTCTACTACGGCTATCAAAACCGAATTTTATTTTTGCGTTCGTGAGTTTTATAAAATATTTGGTAAGGAATTAAGAACTAAAATTGATTTTGAAAATTCAAAATTTTGAATTTTTTTCCTAAATTTTGCACAGAACATTTTTTAGCTGAAGAAACGAATAGCATTTTGAATTTACTAACGCTTTTGTTTCCAAAATCAGATATTTTAGCAAAATGCTAAAATTATTAATTCCTGGTATGAAGAATTAAAAAGATTTATAAGAATAATACTATTTCTGAATTTTGGAGCAAAAGATCAAATCAATGGAGTCAAAAGTGAATTGAACGAATGTATTTTCAGTAACATTTATCGAATTACACAAGGACTACTGTCCTTACCACACTCATCCGATAATGTTGAGAGAATTTTCTCAATTCAAACTCTAATCTAGTTTTCAATTTATCATTTTGATACTTTCGTCAACAACTTAGTACTATTTTTTCAGCTTATTTAGTACTTTCAATTATACTAAGCACACTTAGGTACCTTTTCCATTTTCAAAACACATGAAATTCTATAGATATTGCCATTTTTTTTTTTTTTTAATATTTTATTTTTAAAGCTATGTTTACTTTTATTTTTGAATATTATAATTTTATTTTTATTTTATTTTTATTGCATTATTCAGAGATTAAAATAAAAGTATTTTGATATTTTGAAACTTTGATACTTTGTTATAATCATTTTGTCTGTACAGGGCATATTACGATAATTATTTAAAAATGTTGCAATTAATTTCTCTAAATTGTAAGGATATGACCTCGTTTAAAAAAACAATTTTTTTCAAAACTGATTTTACTGTACCGACCGCTCTTTCCACGGCTCCATTACTTTCGGGATGATACGGAGGACTATGTGACAATTTTATATCATTGTTTTTACAAAAATCTTTAAATCTCAAACTGTTAAATGGAGGGCCATTATCGCATACGATTTCCCCACATTTCCCAAAAACTAAAGACACATCTTCTAAAATTTTAATAACACTAGACACATTATTATTTTTAACATATTTTATTTCTAACCATTTTGAAAACACATCTACGATTATGAGAAATTGCTTTCCTTGGAAGTAAAAGAAATCTTTATGTATACGCTCAAACGGCAAATAAGTTTTTGCCCAAGCTCCATAATTGTTTTTAGAACTACCTTTATGGTTTAATTGACAAGCTTCACAATACTTAACGAAACATTCTATATCTTTATCTATGTTTTTTCAATATATATAAATCCTAAATAGTTGCTTCATTTTGACAATTCCTATATGATTTAAATGTAACAACTCCAAAACGTTACCTTTTAATGAATCGGAAATAATTAATCTTCCATTATAGATAACACATCATTTATCAATACTCAACCACTAATTTTTTTGATAAATATTTTTAAATTCTTTTGGGATATTATCTATTTCCCAGCCGTTTTTAATGAAATTATATAGACGACTTAAAAACGGTTATTCTGAGTTTCCGACTTTATTAATTCAATGTTTAAGTTAAAAACTGAGCCATTTCGAATTGCATTAATTTCGAATTCACATTCTTCTGATAGAATTTTGTACTGGTTTAAAGGTAATCTAGAAAGACAATCTGCTTGTGGAATTTCACAACCCTTTCTATATTTTAACTCATAATCAAATATACTTAATCTATTAAAATATCTCTGTAGTCTTTTTCGAACCACTAATGGTTGACCTTTCTTTTGATTAAGAACACCTAATAAAGGTTTATGGTCACTAAAAATATTAATTTTGTGCCCATAAATGTATTTATAAAATTTTTCCATAGTGAAAACAACTGCTAAAGCTTCCTGATGCAAAATTGGATAGTTTTTCTCAGCTTTTGTTATTGTACGAGATACAAAAATACCGGTTTTTCTATTCTATTAACTATATGACACAACACTCCCGCTATACCATCATCACTTACATCAGTTATGACTACGATTTCCTTAGTAGGATCATAATGTTCTAAAATTGGGAATGACGAAATTTTTTTTTTTACATATGTTAGATGCCTTTTCACAACTTTCGCTCCATATCCACTTAGAATTCTTTTTTAATAATTTATAAAGAGGGTTTAAATCTTTGTTTAAACTTGTGACAAATTTCGAATAATAATTGATCATGCCTATGAAAGATTTCAGTTGTGGCACATTTTGCGGGTTAGGCGCTTCAACAATAGCCTTGACTTTTTCATCACTGGGTAATAAGCTCCTTTTTGAAATTTTATGCCCTAAATATTTTCTCTCTTTCGCAAAAAATTTACGTTCTTCCTCATTTACTTTTACATTAAATTTTTCTAACCTTTCCATTACTTTTACTAGTGTATCAAACCATAAAGTTAAATCTAAACCACCTACCAATATGTCATCAAGATAACAATAAACATTTTTGATACCTGAAAGAATGCGATCCATTGCACATTGAAAAATAGAAGCAGCAGGTTTTGCACCAAAAGGTAAACGCTTATAGCCAAAAAGGCCCTTGATAGTATTCACTACCAGTAATTTGCTAAAATCTCATCAACAACTGGCAATGGGTAATGACTCGTAGTAAGATGCGGATTAATTGTGACTGAACAGTCTACACATAGCCTTATATCATTGTTAGACTTTTTTACTACTACCATGGGTGAAGCCCAGTCTGAGCTTTCCACAGGTTCTATAATACCTACTTCCACCATCTTATCAATTTCCTGACAAACTCTCTCTTTTAAATTAAAGGAAACACTATATACTTTTGCAAATTTTGGTGTAACATCTTCTTAAAAGATCTTTTAAATTTACTTCGGTTATTAAAAATCTGTTCAAATTTATTTTTTATATCCTTAACCATAATACTAATTCTATCATTTTCCTTAATTAAATTTACTTTGTCACTTATACTTATTCCAAAATGCTTTCTCCAATTTGGTAACAATACATCTATCCAATTCCTCCCTAATAACGGTGTGAAATCTTTCTGGGTTTTAATTACTTTTAAATCTAAATAATGCTCTATGTTCTCAAAATTTACTATTACTTCCACTACTCCTAAAATGTCCACTTGATTACCCGTTATTACCGATAGAGGCAATTTAATATTTGATAATTTTAAATGGTTAAATTTTTTAATGTATTCTTTCTCCGAAAAAATTGTCACACAAGATCCCGTATCACATTCCATTACAATTTTTTTTATTTTCTATTAATAATTCAACTACATGTGGTTTACCGTTTTTCCTAAAACTTTATGAAAATTAATTGCAAAATTTTTAATTTGAAACTCCCTATCCTCAATATTTAAATTATCAAAATTAACATTTTCTATGTTTACTGAACCTATTTTATTTTTGACGCCATTGTCTTTATATTTATTACAATAATTTATAGAATTCAATTTTTGTTATACTTATCTCTTTTACTCCTGCGGTCCTTAGCCCAAATTTCTTACATATGAAACAACGGTAATCTTTATTATAGTTGTCTCGCTTTTTGACCTGTATCGATTTGTACTGATTCTGTTTTTTTCACCACGTGCTTTGTGATTGTAATACTTTTTTGTTTCTTTCACCTGATTTATTTCTTCCGGTACTCTCATTAATTCGCAACCCTTTCTTGCAGCTTCCATAACGATTGATTTTTTAACAAAATCTTCGAATGTTGAACCTGCGTTCATATTAAGTAGTTGAATTTTAATCTCTTCTCTTCTTACTCCAGCCACAAATCGGCCTCTCAACGCTATATCATATAATTCCCCGAATTTGCACTTATCTGCAAGTGACTGCAATTCAATGCAAAATTCATTTACATTCTCTCCTTCTTTCTGGCATCTCGTGTTAAAAATATAATGATTAACTATTATATTATTTTCACTACTAAAAACTTCTTTGCAGAAATATATTATTTCTTCTTAGCTGTATTCAGTTGGTTTCTTTGGTTTGCATTTTTTAATTATTTTTGAAATTGCTGCTGGCCCCACAAAATTGATTAATAGCTTGACTTTGAATGTACAGTCCGTAACTCCATTCAAATCAAAGTAATTATCTATTCGTTCCAGATAATCGAAAAAATCTTCATCTTCTATGTAAGGTAACCTATCAATACTGCTGGTTTTCCACGTGCTGATGCATATGATTTTGTTTCTTTTTCCTCCTCTTTTGATGTTTGTGGCATTATTTTTTTTTTGTTTTTTTAAATTATAATATAGTATCTTAAAAAAAATTTTTTTTTTTTTATATTTATATTCGCCACTAATAATTATTATAAAATTATGTAATTCATTTTTTATTTTTATAAATCCTCGTCGCCACTATTATGTTTCTAAATAAATAAAGGAAACACACATTCTTCTATTCTAGTCTTCTTTATTCTAATCTCAATTACCAACTAACTTAAAACTAATCATTATCATACCTACATACTACCGATTCCTTCTATAACATTTACTTTACACTATTACAAATGTAATACAGAATATAACTGTTGGCAACAGTACCGACCTTAAGTGTAGGGACATAACAATACCCAAAATTTATTTCATTACTAAGGCAAGCAAATAACTGTAGATCGGTAAAAGTCCGAGAAGTATCGCATTATTAAGACATGAAAACAAAATAGTTTTACTGAAAATAATTCCTAGAATATTAACATAAAATAATCTTTGTGTATAAAAATAGAACATATTATTATATATATGATTATATTATTATATAGATTTATTTTATTTAAATCTATAATGTATATGTGTAATGTAAATGGAAATAATGATGTTTTCAATTTTTTTCTCCCAATAATAAAAAAAGAATTGTTGATGAAGAGCAACTACAAAATATCTCTATCTCTCTTTACGTAAAACATAATCTTGGCAACATTTTTTTTAGATTTATGGAAGTTGAACTGTAAATCAACTAACAACTCCTAAACGGTTTTTCAGCGGATACCCTTAAAGCAAACTTTTTTCTAGAAAATTAAATTTTCTTCATATTTGTGAAAAAAAACATATAGGTCATCACTTTAAAAATTAAAATATTTCATTTCAAAATTGAACACTTCAATATTTCCCAAAATAATAGAAATGATATGAGTATGTATACCCAAATTCATATTATTATGTAGAAAAATAATAGCATTATCAAAATAGCGTATACTTAATATACCTTACCAGTTTATATTACTACACATACATCATACATTACCTTTGCGATGGACAACACTGAAGAATGTTGACAACAAATGTACTTACCTATGCGTAAATTTATTTTGATGAAAACCTTTTTAGTATCAATTTCTAGTGTCTTCTTAAACTAGTAAGATAAGATTGTTCTTCTATTGTTTTTTGAATGAAATAGAAATAATGTATTCTCATTCGTTCATTTGGTTTTCTTCTTAATTTTGCTTCATGAACTTATAATTGCCTGACATAACAGCTGAAATACTACAATTATACATAATATCATTTTGAACCGTTTTCTTGTTCAAATTCCAATATTAAAATTAATTAAATAAATTATTTATTATGAAAATTGTTTCATAATAAATAATTTATTATTCTTCATTATTTCATTTAACTTTTTCACATGCTTTTAAAATATAACCAACACAGTTGACAGTACAATTGAATAAAAAAAAGTTAAGCGCCGCTAACTTGGTTTTGAAAAAAAAGGTTTAAATGCATTTGTTAATAACTTAAAAAAATCAAATTCAATGGCAACAAACCGCTTTAATTAAATTATTAAATTTTTATAATTATAAATTATTATATAACTTTTAACATTTTATTTTTATTTTAGAGTAATTTTTATAATCGGAGCCTTCGATAGTGTGTGTGTAACAAGCTGTGAACAACTTTTTTTCACCACGGCATAAATACCAAAGGTAGTCCAGCGAAAATAGTGGTTCGTTAATGTTGTGTTGTGTTTAGTACTAAATAAATAAAAATTACTATAAAGTAAAAATAAAATGTTAAAAATTATATAATAACTAGGGGCCCCTGTTGAGTAATTATATTTCAAGTTGAAGTCAAATTTAAAGTTTTTAAAAAAACAGTAATTTACGTACTGACATAGACTTCTCATTACAAAGCAGAAAACACTCATGTTTTAATGAATAGATTTGGAATTAGTATGTTTTCGTTAAAAAACATAAATACCTTACTTCTCATTTTCTGTTTCGTTTCTACCTGTTTCTTAATGTATTTGGCGAATAATAAAACCATATGATTAAAAAAATTTCAACTGTTTGCGCATTATTGTTTTATTTACAACTTACCTATAATATATTAAGAGTTCATTATGGAGAAGAGAGTTAAAATGAAAAGGTGTCTACTGCGCAGGTTCTTAAATGCTTGTCAATTACAGTTATAGATAACTACTTTGACTCTATTATGTAAAGATGAAATTGCCCAACATATCAAAAATTCAACTGAATTTATTTTGTTTTTGTATTTTTTTTGTTTGTTTTATATTTTTGTTTGTTTTTTATTTTGACAATAACTCACCAATAATGTATTTGGTGAATAATAAGCCCATATAATTAAAAAATTTTCAACTGTATGCGCATTATTGTTTTATATACAACTTACTTATTATATATTAAGAGTTCATTATGGAGAGGAGAGATTATTTTTTATTTGAGATGAATTTGTTTTTTTGTTTTTATTTCGGATATGTACATAGATTCATTTGCAAGTATATAATTTAAATTATAATAACTGATTTGTTTGCTTTTGTTTATTATTTTAATAAGATCTCACATATGCATTATGTATTTGCTGAATAATAAAATCATATGAGTAAAAAAACTTCAACTCTGTGCGCATTTTTGTTTTATATACAACTAAGGATAATTATAGATACTCTAACTCTACTATATAAAAATGAATTTGCTAGTCCTATGAACAATTCAACTGATTTTTTTTGTTTTGGCTTTTTTATATTTTTTATTTGAGATGAATTTTTTTCTTTGTTTTTATTTGGCATATGTACATAGATTCATTTGCAAGTATCTAATGTAAAATATAATAACTGATTTGTTTGCTTTTGTTTACTATTTTAATAAGATCTCACATATGCATAATGTATTTGCTGAATAATAAAATCATATGAGTAAAAATGTTTCAACTCTGTGCGCATTTTTGTTTTATATACAACTATTATATTAGAAGTTCATTAAGGATAATTATAGATAATCTAACTCTACTATATAAAAATGAATTTGCTAATCATATGAACAATTCAACTGACTTTTTTTGTTTGGGCTTTTTTATATTTTTTATTTGAGATAAATTTTTTCTTTGTTTTTATTTGGAATATGTACATAGATTCATTTACAAGTATCTAATGTAAAATATAATAACTGATTTGTTTTCTTTTGTTTACTATTTTAATAAGATCTCACATATGCATAATGCATTTGCTGAATAATAAAATCATATGAGTAAAAAAATTTCAACTGGATGCGCATTATAGTTTTATATACGATATCATATATTACTTATTTTAGAAGTTCATTAAGGAGTAGGAGAATCGAAATAAAATAAAAAGGTATCTACTGGGCAGGACCTTAAATGCTTGTCAATTATAATTATAGATTTGTTTGCTTTTGTTTATTATTTCAATAAGATCTCACATATGCATAATGTATTTGCTGAATAAAAAAATCATATGAGTAAAAAAATTTCAACTGTAGGGCGCAATTTTGTTTGATGATATACAACTATTATATTAGAAGTTCATTAAGGATATGTATAGATACTCTAACTCTACTATATAAAAATGAATTTGCTAGTCATATGAACCATTCAACTGATTTTTCTTGTTTTGGCTTTTTTATATTTTTTATTTGAAATGAATTTTTTTCTTTGTTTTTATTTGGCATATGTACATAGATTCATTTGCAAGCATCTAATGTAAATTATAATAACTGATTTGTTTGATTTTGTTTATTATTTTAATAAGATCTCACATATGCATAATGCATTTGTTGAATAATAAAATCATATGAGTAAAAAAATTTCAACTGGATGCGCATTATAGTTTTATATACGATATCATATATTACTTATTTTAGAAGTTCATTAAGGAGTAGGAGAATCGAAATAAAATAAAAAGGTATCTACTGGACAGGACCTTAAATGCTTGTCAATTATAATTATAGATTTGTTTGCTTTTGTTTATTATTTCAATAAGATCTCACATATGCATAATGTATTTGCTGAATAAAAAAATCATATGAGTAAAAAAATTTCAACTCTGTGCGCATTTTTGTTTTATATACAACTATTATATTAGAAGTTCATTAAGGATAATTATAGATACTCTAACTTTACTATATAAAAATGAATTTGCTAGTAATATGAACAATTCCACTGTTTTTTTTTGTTTTGGCTTTTTATATTTTTTATTTGAGATGAATTTTTTTCTTTGTTTTTATTTTGCATATGTACATAGATTCATTTGCAAGTATCTAATATAAATTATAATAACTGATTTGTTTATTTTGTTTATTATTTTAATAAGATCTCACATATGCATAATGTATTTGCTGAATAATAAAATCATAGTAGTAAAAAATTTTCAACTGTAGGCGCATTTTTGTTTTATATACAACTATTATATTAGAAGTTCATTTAGGATAATTATAGATACTCTAACTCTACTATATAAAAATGAATTTGCTAGTCATATGAACAATTCAACTGATTTTTTTTGTTTTGGCTTTTTTATATTTTTTATTTGAAATGAATTTTTTTCTTTGTTTTTATTTTGCATATGTACATAGATTCATTTGCAAGTATCTAATGTAAATTATGATAACTGATTTGTTTGATTTTGTTTATTATTTTAATAAGATCTTACATCTGCATGATGTATTTGCTGAATAATAAAATCATAGAAGTAAAAAAATTTCAACTGTAGTGCGCATTTTTGTTTGATATACAACTATTATATTAGAAGTTCATTAAGGTTATGTATAGATACTCCAACTCTACTATATAAAAATGAATTTGCTAGTCATATGAACAATTCAACTGACTTTTTTTGTTTTGGCTTGTTTATATTTTTTATTTGAGATGAATTTTTTTCTTTGTTTTTATTTGGCATATGTACATAGATTCATTTGCAAGTATCTAATGTAAAATATAATAACTGATTTGTTTGTAACCATTTTGAAAACACATCTACGATTATCAGAAATTGCTTTCCTTGGAAGTAAAAGAAATCTTTATGTATACGCTCAAACGGCAAATAAGTTTTTGCCCAAGCTCCATAATTGTTTTTAGAACTACCTTTATGGTTTAATTGACAAGCTTCACAATACTTAACGAAACATTCTATATCTTTATCTATGTTTTTTCAATATATATAAATCCTAAATAGTTGCTTCATTTTGACAATTCCTATATGATTTAAATGTAACAACTCCAAAACGTTACCTTTTAATGAATCGGAAATAATTAATCTTCCATTATAGATAACACATCATTTATCAATACTCAACCACTAATTTTTTTGATAAATATTTTTAAATTCTTTTGGGATATTATCTATTTCCCAGCCGTTTTTAATGAAATTATATAGACGACTTAAAAACGGTTATTCTGAGTTTCCGACTTTATTAATTCAATGTTTAAGTTAAAAACTGAACCATTTCGAATTGCATTAATTTCGAATTCACATTCTTCTGATAGAATTTTGTACTGGTTTAAATGTAATCTAGAAAGACAATCTGCTTGTGGAATTTCACAACCCTTTCTATATTTTAACTCATAATCAAATATACTTAATCTATTAAAATATCTCTGTAGTCTTTTTCGAACCACTAATGGTTGACCTTTCTTTTGATTAAGAACACCTTATAAAGGTTTATGGTCACTAAAAATATTAATTTTGTGCCCATAAATGTATTTATAAAATTTTTCCATAGTGAAAACAACTGCTAAAGCTTCCTGATGCAAAATTGGATAGTTTTTCTCAGCTTTTGTTATTGTACGAGATACGAAAATACCGGTTTTTCTATTCTATTAACTATATGACACAACACTCCCGCTATACCATCATCACTTACATCAGTTATGACTACGATTTCCTTAGTAGGATCATAATGTTCTAAAATTGGGAATGACGAAATTTTTTTTTTTACATATGTTAGATGCCTTTTCACAACTTTCGCTCCACATCCACTTAGAATTCTTTTTTAATAATTTATAAAGAGGGTTTAAATCTTTGTTTAAACTTGTGACAAATTTCGAATAATAATTGATCATGCCTATGAAAGATTTCAGTTGTGGCACATTTTGCGGGTTAGGCGCTTCAACAATAGCCTTGATTTTTTCATCACTGGGTAATAAGCACCTTTTTGAAATTTTATGCCCTAAATATTTTCTCTCTTTCGCAAAAAATTTACATTCTTCCTCATTTACTTTTACATTAAATTTTTCTAACCTTTCCATTACTTTTACTAGTGTATCAAACCATAAAGTTAAATCTAAACCACCTACCAATATGTCATCAAGATAACAATAAACATTTTTGATACCTGAAAGAATGCGATCCATTGCACATTGAAAAATAGAAGCAGCAGGTTTTGCACCAAAAGGTAAACGCTTATAGCCAAAAAGGCCCTTGATAGTATTCACTACCAGTAATTTGCTAAAATCTCATCAACAACTGGCAATGGGTAATGACTCGTAGTAAGATGCGGATTAATTATGACTGAACAGTCTACACATAGCCTTATATCATTGTTAGACTTTTTTACTACTACCATGGGTGAAGCCCAGTCTGAGCTTTCCACAGGTTCTATAATACCTACTTCCACCATCTTATCAATTTCCTGACAAACTCTCTCTTTTAAATTAAAGGAAACACTATATACTTTTGCAAATTTTGGTGTAACATCTTCTTAAAAGATCTTTTAAATTTACTTCGGTTATTAAAAATCTGTTCAAATTTATTTTTTATATCCTTAACCATAATACTAATTCTATCATTTTCCTTAATTAAATTTACTTTGTCACTTATACTTATTCCAAAATGCTTTCTCCAATTTGGTAACAATACATCTATCCAATTCCTCCCTAATAACGGTGTGAAATCTTTCTGGGCTTTAATTACTTTTAAATCTAAATAATGCTCTATGTTCTCAAAATTTACTATTACTTCCACTACTCCTAAAATGTCCACTTGATTACCCGTTATTACCGATAGAGGCAATTTAATATTTGATAATTTTAAATGGTTAAATTTTTTAATGTATTCTTTCTCCGAAAAAATTGTCACACAAGATCCCGTATCACATTCCATTACAATTTTTTTTATTTTCTATTAATAATTCAACTACATGTGGTTTACCGTTTTTCCTAAAACTTTATGAAAATTAATTGCAAAATTTTTAATTTGAAACTCCCTATCCTCAATATTTAAATTATCAAAATTAACATTTTCTATGTTTACTGAACCTATTTTATTTTTGACGCCATTGTCTTTATATTTATTACAATAATTTATAGAATTCAATTTTTGTTATACTTATCTCTTTTACTCCTGCGGTCCTTAGCCCAAATTTCTTACATATGAAACAACGGTAATTTTTATTATAGTTGTCTCGCTTTTTGACCTGTATCGATTTGTACTGATTCTGTTTTTTTCACCACGTGCTTTGTGATTGTAATACTTTTTTGTTTCTTTCACCTGATTTATTTCTTCCGGTACTCTCATTAATTCGCAACCCTTTCTTGCAGCTTCCATAACGATTGATTTTTTATATTTATATTCGCCACTAATAATTATTATAAAATTATGTAATTCATTTTTTATTTTTATAAATCCTCGTCGCCACTATTATGTTTCTAAATAAATAAAGGAAACACACATTCTTCTATTCTAGTCTTCTTTATTCTAATCTCAATTACCAACTAACTTAAAACTAATCATTATCATACCTACATACTACCGATTCCTTCTATAACATTTACTTTACACTATTACAAATGTAATACAGAATATAACTGTTGGCAACAGTACCGACCTTAAGTGTAGGGACATAACAATAACCACAATTTATTTCATTACTAAGGCAAGCAAATAACTGTAGATCGGTAAAAGTCCGAGAAGTATCGCATTATTAAGACATGAAAACAAAATAGTTTTACTGAAAATAATTCCTAGAATATTAACATAAAATAATCTTTGTGTATAAAAATAGAACATATTATTATATATATGATTATATTATTATATAGATTTATTTTATTTAAATCTATAATGTATATGTGTAATGTAAATGGAAATAATGATGTTTTCAATTTTTTTCTCCCAATAATAAAAAAAGAATTGTTGATGAAGAGCAACTACAAAATATCTCTATCTCTCTTTACGTAAAACATAATCTTGGCAACATTTTTTTTAGATTTATGGAAGTTGAACTGTAAATCAACTAACAACTCCTAAACGGTTTTTCAGCGGATACCCTTAAAGCAAACTTTTTTCTAGAAAATTAAATTTTCTTCATATTTGTGAAAAAAAACATATAGGTCATCACTTTAAAAATTAAAATATTTCATTTCAAAATTGAACACTTCAATATTTCCCAAAATAATAGAAATGATATGAGTATGTATACCCAAATTCATATTATTATGTAGAAAAATAATAGCATTATCAAAATAGCGTATACTTAATATACCTTACCAGTTTATATTACTACACATACATCATACATTACCTTTGCGATGGACAACACTGAAGAATGTTGACAACAAATGTACTTACCTATGCGTAAATTTATTTTGATGAAAACCTTTTTAGTATCAATTTCTAGTGTCTTCTTAAACTAGTAAGATAAGATTGTTCTTCTATTGTTTTTTGAATGAAATAGAAATAATGTATTCTCATTCGTTCATTTGGTTTTCTTCTTAATTTTGCTTCATGAACTTATAATTGCCTGACATAACAGCTGAAATACTACAATTATACATAATATCATTTTGAACCGTTTTCTTGTTCAAATTCCAATATTAAAATTAATTAAATAAATTATTTATTATGAAAATTGTTTCATAATAAATAATTTATTATTCTTCATTATTTCATTTAACTTTTTCACATGCTTTTAAAATATAACCAACACAGTTGACAGTACAATTGAATAAAAAAAAGTTAAGCGCCGCTAACTTGGTTTTGAAAAAAAAGGTTTAAATGCATTTGTTAATAACTTAAAAAAATCAAATTCAATGGCAACAAACCGCTTTAATTAAATTATTAAATTTTTATAATTATAAATTATTATATAACTTTTAACATTTTATTTTTATTTTAGAGTAATTTTTATAATCGGAGCCTTCGATAGCGTGTGTGTAACAAGCTGTGAACAACTTTTTTTCACCACGGCATAAATACCAAAGGTAGTCCCGCGAAAATAGTGGTTCGTTAATGTTGTGTTGTGTTTAGTACTAAATAAATAAAAATTACTATAAAGTAAAAATAAAATGTTAAAAATTATATAATAACTAGGGGCCCCTGTTGAGTAATTATATTTCAAGTTGAAGTCAAATTTAAAGTTTTTAAAAAAACAGTAATTTACGTACTGACATAGACTTCTCATTACAAAGCAGAAAACACTCATGTTTTAATGAATAGATTTGGAATTAGTATGTTTTCGTTAAAAAACATAAATACCTTACTTCTCATTTTCTGTTTCGTTTCTACCTGTTTCTTAATGTATTTGGCGAATAATAAAACCATATGATTAAAAAAATTTCAACTGTTTGCGCATTATTGTTTTATTTACAACTTACCTATAATATATTAAGAGTTCATTATGGAGAAGAGAGTTAAAATGAAAAGGTGTCTACTGCGCAGGTTCTTAAATGCTTGTCAATTACAGTTATAGATAACTACTTTGACTCTATTATGTAAAGATGAAATTGCCGAACATATCAAAAATTCAACTGAATTTATTTTGTTTTTGTATTTTTTTTGTTTGTTTTATATTTTTGTTTGTTTTTTATTTTGACAATAACTCACCAATAATGTATTTGGTGAATAATAAACCCATATAATTAAAAAATTTTCAACTGTATGCGCATTATTGTTTTATATACAACTTACTTATTATATATTAAGAGTTCATTATGGAGAGGAGAGATTATTTTTTATTTGAGATGAATTTGTTTTTTTGTTTTTATTTCGGATATGTACATAGATTCATTTGCAAGTATATAATTTAAATTATAATAACTGATTTGTTTGCTTTTGTTTATTATTTTAATAAGATCTCACATATGCATTATGTATTTGCTGAATAATAAAATCATATGAGTAAAAAAACTTCAACTCTGTGCGCATTTTTGTTTTATATACAACTAAGGATAATTATAGATACTCTAACTCTACTATATAAAAATGAATTTGCTAGTCCTATGAACAATTCAACTGATTTTTTTTGTTTTGGCTTTTTTATATTTTTTATTTGAGATGAATTTTTTTCTTTGTTTTTATTTGGCATATGTACATAGATTCATTTGCAAGTATCTAATGTAAAATATAATAACTGATTTGTTTGCTTTTGTTTACTATTTTAATAAGATCTCACATATGCATAATGTATTTGCTGAATAATAAAATCATATGAGTAAAAATGTTTCAACTCTGTGCGCATTTTTGTTTTATATACAACTATTATATTAGAAGTTCATTAAGGATAATTATAGATAATCTAACTCTACTATATAAAAATGAATTTGCTAATCATATGAACAATTCAACTGACTTTTTTTGTTTGGGCTTTTTTATATTTTTTATTTGAGATAAATTTTTTCTTTGTTTTTATTTGGAATATGTACATAGATTCATTTACAAGTATCTAATGTAAAATATAATAACTGATTTGTTTTCTTTTGTTTACTATTTTAATAAGATCTCACATATGCATAATGCATTTGCTGAATAATAAAATCATATGAGTAAAAAAATTTCAACTGGATGCGCATTATAGTTTTATATACGATATCATATATTACTTATTTTAGAAGTTCATTAAGGAGTAGGAGAATCGAAATAAAATAAAAAGGTATCTACTGGGCAGGACCTTAAATGCTTGTCAATTATAATTATAGATTTGTTTGCTTTTGTTTATTATTTCAATAAGATCTCACATATGCATAATGTATTTGCTGAATAAAAAAATCATATGAGTAAAAAAAATTCAACTGTAGGGCGCAATTTTGTTTGATATACAACTATTATATTAGAAGTTCATTAAGGATATGTATAGATACTCTAACTCTACTATATAAAAATGAATTTGCTAGTCATATGAACCATTCAACTGATTTTTCTTGTTTTGGCTTTTTTATATGTTTTATTTGAAATGAATTTTTTTCTTTGTTTTTATTTGGCATATGTACATAGATTCATTTGCAAGTATCTAATGTAAATTATAATAACTGATTTTTTTGATTTTGTTTATTATTTTAATAAGATCTCACATATGCATAATGTATTTGCTGAATAATAAAATCATAGTATTAAAAAATTTTCTACTGTAGGCGCATTTTTGTTTTATATACAACTTTTAAATTAGAAGTTCATTTAGGATAATTATAGATACTCTAACTCTACTATATAAAAATGAATTTGCTAGTCATATGAACAATTCAACTGATTTTTCTTGTTTTGGCTTTTTTATATTTTTTATTTGAGATGAATTTTTTTCTTTGTTTTTATTTGGCATATGTACATAGATTCATTTGCAAGTATCTAATGTAAATTATAATAACTGATTTGTTTGCTTTTGTTTATTATTTTAATAAGATCTCACATATGCATAATGCATTTGTTGAATAATAAAATCATATGAGTAAAAAAATTTCAACTGGATGCGCATTATAGTTTTATATACGATATAATATATTACATGTATTAGAAGCTCAATAAGGAGTGAGGAGAACAAAAGCAAACAATTTTGTTTATTATTTTAATAATATCTCACATATGCATAATGCATTTGCTGAATAATAAAATCATATGAGTAAAAAAATTTCAACTGGATGCGCATTATAGTGTTATATACGATATCATATATTACTTATTTTAGGAATTCATTAAGGAGTAGGAGAATCTTTATTTTTTTAAGGAATAAACTGTGTTGAAGAATTCGTAAAGAGTTTGTTTGAAGATTGCCGCTACTTTTTTGAAAACTACATTCTAAGGGTGAAACCAATGAAACCTCTCACCGAAGAAGAAAAAATACAGCATTTGAGGGAAACAAAGTGTTATATTTGTGAAGATATAATTCTTATGGATAAAGTACACGATCACTGTCATCTGACGGGTAAGTATAGGGGTCGTCATAATCAATGTAATCTTAATTATAAGTTAGGGAATTTTTTCCCTATTTTCTTTCATAATTTCTCAAATTATGTATGTCATAATTTGTTTAAAAGCTTGAATAGTGTTCCTGGATATATTAATGTTCTTCCTCTTAATAAAGAAAAATATATTGCGGTGAGCAAAACAATTAAATTAGATGATGCAGAAATTCGATCGTTCACTATAAGATTTTTAGATTATTTTAGATTTTTATCTGCTAGTCTTGATGGTTTAGGTAAGAATTTAGAAGACTTTCAAATGTGTAATATAGAAAATGGTAACACAGACAATTATAAATTTGAACTAATGAAGAGGAAAGGGGCATTTCCATATAATTATATTGATTCATGGGAAAAACTTAATGAGGAAGTATTACCTTCACAAGTGATGTGTAAAAACAAAATTTTAGATTCAGTCTGCTCAGATGACGACTATAATCATGCAAAAGTTGTTTGGGATGTTTTTAACTGTAAAACTCTATGGGATTATTTAGAGTTATATCTAAAAACTGATGTTTTACTTTTAGCGGATATATTTGAAAATTTTAGAAAAGTATGTAGAAATATTTATAATTTAGATCCTGCACACTTTTATACTGCTCCAGGGTTGGCATGGCAGGCGTTACTGAAATATACTAAAGTGGAATTGGACTTGTTAACGGATATAAACATGGTAAAATTTTTTCAAAAAGGGATACGGGGAGGTATTTGCCAATGCTCATGTAAACATTCTAAAGGAAACAATAAATATATGGAAGATTATAATCCTGAAATTCCAAGTCAATATTTATTTTAATGTGGTGCGAATAATTTATACGGTTGGGGTATGTCCCAACACTTACCCTATGGAGAATTCCAATGGGTTAAAGATCCCTCAATATTAGATATTCAGAATATATCCGATGCTTCCGATATTGGATATGTTCTCGAAGTGGATTTAGAATATCCTAGAGAGCTGCATGATATTCGTAATGATTTACCTTTCTGTCATATAAATAAAATTCCACCAAATGGTAAATTAAACAAACTGTCAACAGATCTAACAGATAAAGAAAAATACATTATCCATTATAAAAATTTAAAACAATGTTTAGATAATGGAATGATTCTAAAAAATATTCATAGGGCTATTAGTTTCAAACAATCAGCCTGGATGACACTATATATAGATCTAAACACTAGATATAGAGCTCAGGCAAAAAATGCATTTGAAAAATATTTTTTTAAATTAATGAATAAGGCTGCTTATGGAAAGACCATGGAAAATGTAGAAAAAAGAAAGGATATTAAAATTGCAACATCATGGGAAAGTGAAAGAAAACATCTAGGTTTAAGAGCTTTAATAGCAAAACCCAATTTTCATAGTTCTGCTCTGTTTACAGACACACTATCCGCTATCCAATTAAATAAAATGCGAGTTGTATATAATAAACCTATATACTTAGGGTTTAGTATATTGGAACAATCAAAAATTTTAATGTATGATTTTCATTACAAATATATGACACCTAAATTTGGTAGCAATGCTTCTATAAATTATATGGACACAGATAGTTTTGTGTACACTATTAAAACTGATGATTTTTATAATGATATTCTCTCTGATATTCTTGAATCATCACCTAAAAAACTAAGATTTGATACATCTGAATATCCTGCGGACAATATATATGATATTCCATGCGTTAATAAAAAAATAATAGGTTTATTTGAAGATGAAAATAATGGAAAAATTATGAAAGAATTTATAGGTTTGAGAACTAAAATGTATATGATTGACACAGTTAATTCCAAACCTATAAAAAAGGCTAAAGGAGTTAAAAAAAGTGTTGTAAATAACTTAAATATTGAAAATTTTAAAAATTGTTTATATAATTTTTTTTTTTTTTTTTTTATATTATAGCCAAAACTTAGGTTTTGAACCTTTTAGTACTTGCGTACCGTTGACCATTTGAAAAAGGAAAGGATAGCTAAAGGAAAGGAAAGAAAAAGGAAGAAGAATAGTTTTGTGGGAAAGAGCGAACAATGTTGTTAATATTCGTCTTAAATTTCTGTAAATCATAAATAAAAAATCCTTCTCTCATTGGGAATGCTTCGATTGGGACGCGATTCCACAATCGAGATGTTCTTACTATAAAAGAATTTCCATAGCCGGACTTAAACCATCTCGGAATTTCCACTGTGAAAGGGTGTGCACTTGATGCCTCTCGTGTTATGCGACAGAATTGCTTGAGAGGAGGAAGAAGTGACTTTAGTTCCTCGGAACAAGTGCCAACACCAAGTAGATATCTATAAAATAGAGAAAGTGCTCCAACAATACGACGATGACCAAGTGGTATAAGGGATGAGGTCACATTTATGTCGCCTATAAGACGAATGGCGCGGTTTTGAACTTTGTCCAAAAAATTTAAAGCAGCTTTTGGTGCACCTGCCCATAAATGTGAGTTATACTCGAGCTTGGGTCGTATATATGCTTTATAGATTTTTAAGAGGTCTGGAGATGAAAAATAAGCTTTGCAGCGACTTAAAAAGCCCAAACATTTGGCGGCGCTTTTCGCAATATCGAAAATATGCTCATTCCAGTGCATATTTTGATTCACTCGCATCCCGAGAATGTTCAAGTCTTTGAGTCGCTGAATAACTTCATTTTGAAGTCGGAGAATTGGTTCGAATGTTGTTAGCTTGTTACTAACAAGACAGCTTTGAGTTTTTGAAGTGTTAAACTCGACTCTGTTTGCTCTACCCCAGTCGACAATTTTGGCTAGGTCGTGATTGAGTGCACCAGCCATCATTGTTCTTTTGGAGTTGACTGCTGAAGTTGTATAATGAAATTGTAATAGAAAAATGTATGTATTTAAATCTAAGCTCCACAATGTATACAATTAATTAATAAAAAAGTCTTAAGTCCTTCAGACAATAAAAGATATATTTTAGAAGACAAAATTAATACTCTAGCATGGGGTCATTATAATATATGTGAATAAAATAAAGAAAACACAAATAATATAACTTATTTTTAATATGGTTTTTATTTAATTTATTTAAAAATTTACAGTTTTTAGCTTGTTTAGGTTAACATTTGGATTATATAAACATTTTGATGAGCACAATATCCAAGATGATTAAAAGAACATCGTTTTAAAGATTTTTTATGTTGAGTTTTCAATGATTTGAGACTTGAAGAAGAATATTGATCATCATTTAAATCGATTACTTTATATTGTTCTAAAATATTTTCAAGCCAAATATTTTTTTCTCTCCCCTTAACATATATTGTTTGATTGCTTATAAATATTTTTAAAAAATTTATGACATCACAAAATTGTGTTGTTCCGTCAGACCATTTGAACCCATGATGGTTTTTGCTGAGCCAATTGTTTGTATACTTTGTTTTTGAGTCCAGAATATGCCAACTATGTGGTGGTTTTATTATAAAATGTTGAATTTCATCTTTTTATGTAAGAACAGCAATTTCTTTTAGAATGAATTTGTTCTTATTATCTCGAAATCCTTGTATATCGATTATTACATACTCCATTTTTTAATTTCTTTTTTTAAACCTCTGAATTGGTTGGTCTTGATGATGTTGCCCGCAATTTTATATATTTGTAGCCTAGATAAATTAACCAGCCTAAGCAATATCCGGCTGCTGTAAGAGATATAGTGATTATGAATATATAACAATCAAACATAGGTCGTGATTATAGTTGATGATGATAGCTGAAGTGGTATTTGATCGGTTGATGTTGCTAATTGAACTGAACTGATATTTAATCGCGCACTGTTGCAATTTATATTTAGTACGCGCACTGTTTAGAACTTGTATTCAATTGATGGTTTCTGGTAACTGAGCTGATATTTGAGTAATTACTACTGTTAATTAAGTTAATATCTGATTGGCTGTTGTTAGCAGAACTGATGGGTGGTCTTTTATCCAAGTTGTACATTAATACAAAGAAAAGCATTACCATAACCAGAGCAAAACAATAAACATTATTAACATAAAAAGAACGTATTGACATTGATCTTATATAATTCTATTAACTTTTCCAGTCCACGGACTAAATTCAACTAATCGATCATGCAGTATTAGACAATAAGCTGTTGTATTTTCAGGAATTTTAACGAAAGTTTTCAATTCAATTCTTACATCAACAGGTCCAATTTTTAGATTCTCACTTTGATAACGAGTATCAATTACTAAAATCATAGCATCTTTTTTAAAATCACGCCATGTAAGTACCGAATCCTAAATTGTTTGATTGTAATAATTACTTCGAAACTTTGAGTAAGCCTCATATGCAATGGCATAACGATTTCTTTCAAAGAATAAATTCATATCTTCATATGGATAAGCTTCTGAGTTCAAATACACTTTCAAATCGGTGATATTACAATGATCGAATTGTGCGGGGTCTCTATCCAACTTATGTTGCCGATTTATTTGTAAAGCAAATACAATAAAACGTGGTTTTTCAAGTTGTGATGTCGTGTTTACATTCCAAATATGATGATTAGTATTTGATGGTAATGTAGGGTATTCATAAAGATCCCAATTTCTAAAGGCTAATTTAATCGCTGTACCTTTATTTATATTTTGAGATAAATTAAATTTTAAAGTATCATTTAAAGTTATATGTTGAACTTTCCATTGTACTTTTATAAGCTGAATTTTTGCTTTTTCAATCTGATCACCACAAATCATAGAATTATCATCTGATCGAGAGCGGATCAAAATCAGCTCATGTTTTGCATTCGGGATTATATTCTTATAGTCTTCAGCGAATCCCAAAAGCATTCTTAATGGAATACAAAAATTAAAAAACAAGCCATTCAGTTCAATGCGTGCCCTAGGTGTCCAACTTGCATTCATTAATCTGATACTTTCGGTTTCGTTTAGAGAAATGTAATTTTTTAAACAGGATGTTATTCCAACATTTCGGTTATGATCAATTTCCTTCCCATTCAACTCATACCGTATTTCATCGAAAAGAAATGCCATTGCATTGTTAGTCAATTTTGTTGTTGTTGCCAGGCCATCTTTCGTAGAATATAAAGTAAACTCGTTGATGATAAAATATTTAAATTCTGATTCTGGATTTGAATACGAATTATATCACTTTTGTTGAACAAATTCAAAAATGGTGAATATGTATGCCAATGTGCATTTGTGATGCTTTCATCGAAAACTGGACTTTCAAATAAATGCATCTCAATGATTTTTTAATTTGTAATTTAATTTCAAAAACTGTAGATTTTTCAACGTCAGCACCACGCTTATTATGCAATCTTTGATGACCTTGCTGCTTCAATGATCTATCAATATTGAGTTGAGGAGCTTCATTTATTGAATATTTATTGGAATTATTATAAACGATCATTATGTGACAGGTTTTAAATGCAATCTGATTGTTATAGTTTCACCTCGAAAATTTATTAAATTGTCGTTCTGATCAACTAATCTGAGTGTTAGAGAACTTATTCATTTGACGTTCACAGGCAAATAGATTACATTTTGAGGAACTTCAATTATCTTATAGCCTGGGCTCACACCAATGGAGAATTCATGTAATGTATGAGCCTCTATTCCACTAATATAAGTTCCATATACGATATTACACTCTACCCGTATAATGTTAATTTTATTTATATCCACATATAGATCTGATTCATGCCAAACATTTGGTTTTAATTTTCTTCTACTAAAGCCCAGTATTCCACCAATTGTATCCCCTCGTTCAAAATCAATCTGTTTATCAGAAAACACTTCACATTTTAGTGTGTTATTATTAGCTTTTATGTGAAGCTTTTCCTGTTCGCCTTTAGGATTAGTTTCCAATTTTCCTTTAAGAAATTCCTCAATGTCCTCTATTTCATAGGATCCAGTCGGAATAGTGATGCTATTATCATCAATAATAAATTTATTATTTTCCTCATCGATATTTGGTATTGAATTGTATGTTTGAAAATCAACTAAACCACATACATTGTCTTTATGCTGTAATTCTATAGGTGGGAAATACTCAGCTGCTAAAATAGATGAGTTACCGCTTAATGTAAGTGTTAGCGACATGACTTACACTTTATTAATAAGATAATTTGGAAGTTGTAGATACTTTTATTATTGATACCATCCTAATATATCTCATACATAGAAATAATATCAAATTGCCGACGGCAAAACATTAAAATCAGAAGAATAATTTATTTATTTTTATCTGAGTAATACAAAATAACCTTGAACTTCATTTTTGGTCAGCTGATATTAATGTAGGTCAGTTTTTACTATAAATTAAAATTTAAATTAAAAAATCAGTTTTTATCTTTTTTATTTGTTATTCTTTATTCGCTTAAATTTTTTTTTGTTTTTGTTTATAGAATTATAATTTGATAAGAAAGTATGTTTAGCTTTCTAATGACCACAATTGTATGTATTAAATTTTTGATATGTGTCATAATTATATGTGAGCTTATCTCCCAAGTATTTCACAACTTCAGCTGGTGGTTGTAAATTCCCAAAACTATCAAAATATTGTATATTATCTTCTTTTTTATAATATTATATTTTTATAATAGAATTATCTAAATTTATAATTCCACATTCATGTTTCCAAGGTTTGCTTTTAGGTAAATCATCTTTCATGAAAACTCCACGAAAATGTTTTAGATTTTTCTTTCCAAAATTGTTTAAATCAATGTTGGTTAGAGCTCTTTTGGGTAGCATATTTAAAAAATTTTTGGTTTCAAGTATAATCCTAGTCCTTTCTTATATGGTTTTAAATATAAGCCTTTTCCTCTTAAAGCAATAGCCTCCATTGTTTTATTATGTCGTTCACTTTCATTTAACTGCCTCTTAGCGCTTTTAGCATCATTGACAGCTTTAGCTATACCCCACAGCTGACAGACCTGCCAAAATTGGAATTAAAAGTAAAATTCCAACAACATTAGGCACTGGAAGAACTCTTTGTAATTTTATTTGTTTTCTCTTTTTAGTTACATTTCTTGCTGCTTTCAAAGCAATTTTGATTGTATCTTTTTGACTTGTTGGTTTACTACCCTTAACAGCTACCCTTAGCTTCTTGAATAATATTTTTTAATAATTTTTGTTTGGTTTTTGTTTTAGTTGAACAGCCCATTCCAAGTTTAACTTTAGCTTTCATTGCCCCAGAAACTAGAAGTGCATTAGCTCTTTCACTATGCTTGAATCTGTTGCTTTGACTCTTTGCCAAGCCTTTTCAGCTAATATTTTGTCTGCCTTATGACGTTCGTTTGTATCTCGATTTTGTGAATATGCAATATCATGTTCACGACAATCCTCATCCAATTGATTAATACCTTTATCACCTCGATATAATCTTTTTTGAAGTTTAGTTCCAGGTCCAAAGTAATTATACCCTTGTAAATGCGCTTCAAATGGTAATTTATTTATAAGCGTATTGATTACTCCCCCTCTCCCTTTAAACAGCCTTTTACGTCTGATTAATTTTTTATTGTGATCAATCATATTTATGTCTTCGATTAACTATCGATGTAAACTGGTGGTGTTGAAGATCACAAGAAATATTTGGAGAATGATGAAATGTATTGGTTTTGTGAAATCTGTAAAAAACAACGCAAGAATCGTCGTTCTACCCTGAATACTAATACAACTGAATCTTGCACACCAAGTGGAAATCTAAATCATACTGTTGTTACTCCAAAAAATACAAACTTGGAAGAAAAAATCAACAAAATCTTAGACAAATTAGAATACTTTGGCTCTTGTTTTGCAGACTTAAATGATAAATTAAGTAAAATAAATGAAATAGTGGATAATCTAATGGAAGAAAATATTAACCTCAGAAATGAAAACCAAGGGTTATTGGTAAAAATAAATAGAAATTCCAGAGAAATAGAAGAATTAAAACAAAATAAATACAAAAATATAGTGGAAATCTGTGGAATACCGGAGGAAATAGAAAATAAATTAGAAGTAAGCAAAAAAGTCTTTCAAATTCTAGGTGTAGATGTTAGACAAGAACAGATAGAGAACGTGCAACTGGAAAGTAGATTCTCTAAGCATTCCAAATTACCTAAAAATTTAATCGTAACATTGGAAAATAATACTATTAAGAGAAAAATAATTGAAGCTAAAAAGAGAACTAGTATTAAATTGTCTGCCATAATCAATGACTTACCACCTACCATAAGAGATTCTTTTGTTTACATTAATGAAAAACTAACCAACAACAATAATTATCTATTTAAAAAAGCTATAGAATTGAAAAGAGAAAAAAAAATAAAATTCGCATGGGTAAAGGACGGCAAGATTTTTATAAGAAAAGAGGACAACAGTAATGTTGTCAGAATTTACGATATAACATCATTTGATGACATCAATACCTAATCTTAACATCGATTTCACTTTGCCGTTTCTCCCAAAAACCCATCGTATAGATAATATAGAAACTTTAAAATTCAAAAACAAAAACTCGTTAAAAATTATGTATATGAATATTAGAAGCATAAAACACAAAATTGATGATGTACTCTACTTACTTGACTCTGCTGCCAATACTATTCATGTTATTATATTTACTGAGACTTGGATAGATGATGAAGAAAAAGAATTCATAAACATTCCAGGTTACCAAAAAGTTCTTTCTTGTAGATCTGGTAGGAAAGGTGGTGGTGCTGGAATTTTTATTCACAAAACAATACATTTTTCTACAGAAGAAACTTTCTGTGATAATTATTCTAGTTCTATAACAATTAAAATTAATTTAAAAAAAACTAATAAGCACTTTCACATTATGGCCGTATACAGACCTCCTATACAAAGCAAAGAATTTATTGATAATTTTTTGCACATCTTTGATAACAAACTGAACAATTTTAAAAATAATTCTAATACTCTAATAGTTGGGGATTTTAATTTTAATATATTGGAAAAAAATAATCAGCGTATAAACGAATATAAAAATATTATATATTCCAATTGTTTTTTCTTCTGCAATAATAAAATAACCAGACCTGCTACCGACACGTGTTTAAATCACATACTAACAAATAATATAAATCAAAATATTGATATTACTCAATTAAGCTACGACATATCTGACCATGACATAATGTTTGTGGAAACTAGTTTACTCTCTTGTAATGATAAAATAAAAACTAATAATGCAACATATACGAAAATTAATTATGATACACTCAGAAAATATTTATCAGAGAAACCTATTTTTAATACAGAGTATATATTAACAACAGATGAAAAATGTGAAATGTTAAATCGTTATTTAACAAATGGAGTAAACAAATGTAGTATTATCGTAAAGAAGAAAAATAAAACAGGGAACTCAAAACCGTGGATTGATAATGAAGTCGTTGATGTAATTAAAACAAAAAATTATTGGCATCAAAAATTAGTTAAAGACTTTCAAAATGATCACATAAAAGAACACTACAAATATTGGCTGAATAAGTTAACCAAACTAAAAAGAACAAAAAAAAAAAATGTATTATGAACAAAAAATGTGGTAACGATGCAAGAAAAACTTGGCAAAATGTGAAGGAAATGATAGTTAGTTCAAATAATAATCTGGACAGCAAATTTCTAAATGATAATATGACGGAGTCAGACAAATTACATAAGCTTAATAATTTTAATTATCACTACAGTAAAATTGGTCAAGTATTAGCTGATCAAATAAAAAAAGAAACAATAATTCCTATCTCCGAAACAAATATTAGATTTAAATTCAAAACTGTCAACTATTGCGAGATAAAGAAATGCATTGGGAGATTGAAAAATTCCAACGCGACTGGTTCTGACAACATACCAACAAAAGTATTTAAAGAATGTAAAAATGAGATTGCACCATATATAAACTCACTAATAAATACATCACTTACCACTTCAATATTTCCAAAAATTCTAAAACAAAGTAAAATTACACCAATATATAAAAATGGAGACGAAAATGATATAAACAATTTCAGACCTATCGCAATATCACCAATCCTCAGCAAAATTATTGAAACATTGGTAAATGCACAATTCTCTGATTATTTAATTCAAAATAACTTAATTAGTAACAGGCAGTATGGGTTTAGAAAAAATTCAAATACAGAAGCAACATTATTTGATCTGATAACATTAATTGAGCAAAACCTAAATCAAAAAAAAAAAGTTGGAGTTCTCTTTTATGATTTCTCAAAAGCTTTTGACTCTGTGGATCGAAAGATACTATTAAGAGTACTATTCAATATGGGCGTTAGAAGTTCTTCATATAATTGGTTCAAAAACTATCTAAGTGATAGGTCACAATTCGCGGAGCTTCAGAAACTTAAAAGTAAAAAAGAAGATGTTAACTACGGTGTAATACAAGGAAGCTCGCTAGGTCCAACACTTTTTCTGTGTTATGTAAACGAAATTGCTAACCTAGAACTGAATGGGAAAATACTTATGTACGCTGATGACTTAGCAATTGTGTATACCGAGAATAACTATGAGGAATTGGAAAATAAAATCAACCTAGATAATGAAATCTTATTTAAAGTAATCAACAAATACAAATTAACTGTAAACGCAAACAAAACAAAATACATGTTATTGAAAGCACCAATCGGTCAAAATCTAAAATTGTTCTATAATAATAACATTATTCAGAAAGCTGATAACTTTAAATATCTTGGTTTGATAATTGACAGCGATATTTCATGGAATGTACACGTCATCGAAGTTATGAAAAAATGTAGAAGAGCAGCAGGAATATTCAAAAAAATATCATATAATATACCACATACATTAAAAAGGTCACTATATTTCAGTTTATTTCACTCAAATATAGTGTATGGGCTAATAATATGGGGAACAAGTACGTTGCAGAATTTGAAAAAAATCCAAACCTTGCAAAATAAGGCTATAAAAAACCTATACAACTTAAATATTAGAACGTCTACTAACAGTTTATATGAGAACTTTAAGATTTTAAAGATGCAGGATCAAATAAAATTAGTACAAGTGAGTCATATATATAAAATAGTACACCAACAAATAATCACCAACACAACACTTCAACAAGGTTCAGAGGTTCATCAACATAATACAAGAAATGCGTCTGATTTTCGAGCAAGAAGAGGTATAAGCAACATTTATAGCACATCGGTCAATGAATATAATAAAATTCCAACTACAATCAAAAATAAAGATTATATAAGTTTTAAAAAATATATAAAAAATTTTAATTAATCAAATTATTATAATTTTCTTTTTTCTTTTCTAATAATTGAATTATAATATAATTCCTCAATAATTGTCAAAAATTTTCTATTTTGTAAACATTCTATATATATATCTTATTACTATGTTTTCTCTTTTCTTTTTTATAATATCATATTTTTATTTCTACTTCTATTTCCACTTGTTGTTTACTATGATGTATATTTAACATTTAATTTAAAAAAATTTTAACTAATAATAATCACTCTGTATGAGCTAACGCTCTTTTTGAGAATAAAACAAATAAATAAAAAAATAAAATAAATAAAACTGACTGCCTATTACTTATATAAACTTGAGTTTATATAGATTTTAATCAGTTGTCAGAATGAAGTTTGTTAAAGTGGATGACCCCATTAAAGTAAAAAATTTTGATCGAGGAAGCTTTAAAAAGAAAAGAAAGCATGGTGCATTATTACCCGATAGTATCCGGGGATTGATTGTTGGACCGTCAAATTGTGGAAAAACTAATGTTATGCTAAGCATGCTCTTAGACTCTAAAGGTCTTAATTTCGAAAACATATACATTTACTCAAAGTCATTACATCAGCCGAAATATGAATATTTGAGAAAGGCAATAAATTCCGTTAAAGGTATGGGATACAATGAATTTCGAAATAATTCTGAAATAATTGCTCCATCAGAAGCTCAAAAAAATTCAATATTTATATTTGATGATGTTGCTTGCGAGAAACAAGATAGCATAAGAGCATATTTTTGTATGGGTCGCCATATACATGTTGACAGCTTCTATTTATGTCAAAGTTATACTCGTATTCCTAAGCATTTGGTGCGAGACAATGCAAATTTCATAATTGCATTCAAACAAGATGATTTGAATTTAAAACATATTTACAATGATCATGTTAATTCTGATATGAATTTCGATCAATTTAAAAATTTATGTTCACATTGCTGGAAGAATAACTATGGATTTGTAGTGGTTGAAAAGGATAGTTCTTTAAACAATGGACGTTATAGGAAAAATTTTGAAGAATTTCTTAAGTTATAAATAGATAATGGTTACATCATAACTATTTTAGTTTACTGTACTACATGGTAACATCAACAGCACCAACCGATCCGATACCAGTTCAGTTAACAACACCAACCGATCCGATACCAGTTCAGTTAACAACACCAACAGATCCGATACCAGTTCAGTTAACAAAAACTAAAACTGATTATAAAATGGATGAGAAACTAATGAAGGAAATGATTAAAGTTAAAAAAAGCCTTAAAAGGAAATATCATGCGTTAAAAACAGGTCGAATTTTACAAGAAGAAGCTTTAGAGAAAACTTATGAGCCTATTATTGATCCAATTAAGAATTAACTAATGTTGTGAAATATCAGAAGTCTAACAATTTTAACTTGAAGCCGGAAATTAAACCGGATGTTGATAGTGATGAGATATTCTTAAACGATGAGTCATCTTTCAATTTTAAAAAAACGTCTACGCCAAAGTTGAAACCGGAAGTTAAACCGCAAGCTGATAAGAATAAAACATTCCTAAATGATGAGTCATCATTCAATTTTGAAACATCAACACCTAAGAGAGCGACACCATTAAGAAATCTAAACATTGAAAATAATACACTAATACTATCAAAATCATATGGATACAACAAGTCAGAACTTGATAAAAGTTATGGACCTTATTTTGATTTATAAACAAATACAAGTAAACTATGAGCATCTACTTTTCGAATTGATGAACAAAATCATAACATAATAATTGGCAATAACATATTCAGAACAACTGATGGATTGCTCGAGCTAATATTTAAGAAGAAACCTGATGATTCAGTTTATACAGAGAGTGATATGAAAACATATCAGAAAGTTCTAGAAACCACAAATGTTCATAGAAAAAATTATGATTCTCTAGAACAAATTAAAGGAAATAAAGGTTATAAATATAAAAATATTATCAGAAAGCTTTATGAACATGAATATAATACCAGAAATAGAAATAAAAAGGGAGCAGGTCATTCAATAAACAATTTATCTAAAGCATCGACATCGTTAATGTCATACTCTGAGGCACCAAAACAATATGTCTATTGGGATGATCCGAATGAGTTAATTGATAGATTGAGAATTTTACATGCATCACAACATGCTGGGAATAATAATCATCAAAATGAAATCAATTCTATTCATGAAGAGCTTAGAGAAGCTGATATAATCGAATGATTATATTAGCATGTCTACACTTCCAAAATGTCTATTGATAAGTTTGGACGCAGTTCTCGCAATCGAACTTCAAAAAAATTACTACTTAAAAATTATTCTGCTCTTGGTTTCAAATTAACAGAGGACGGAGATTATGATCTTCAATTTAAAAAATTAGTTAATGTTAATCATCCGTTTAAAACAATGGATTCCACAAATAAAAAATATGTTGATGATTCAATTGAAAATTTAAAACAATATGTTATGAAATTAATCAATGAATTAAAAGAAGATGTATTTTTAAAATTAAGAAATGAAATATCACGTGTTTATGGATCTAATGATAAAATGGATGCTAATTTGAAAACTAATATATTGAAAATTAAAGATGAAACTAAAAAATATATGGATAGAGAATTAGCATTTCTTATAAAACATGTAAATCCATTACGAGATGAAGTAATTATGGTGGAAAGTCCTCGTACTGATATTGTTCGGTTATCAGATGATTCGAAAAAAGAACTAATACAAACTCACGACCTTAGAAAAGGAAATTTTTAAAATAAAAGATATACTAAAATAGTTCAATTTAAACTGCGGACATGGATGTGCATCGTTGTGGATATTCTTTAAAGAATTTTCTCATTAAGTATGGAGATATTCTTTTAGAGGAGCACTACGAAGAATTAAATCATCATTTCAAATTTCTAAAAAGGTTTAAAGATTCAACATTAGAATTAACAAAGGAATATGGTTATCATTGGAGTAAATGTCCATATACAGCTGAAATTGTAGAAGATGTTCCCGAAACATGTGAATGCATCTCAGCTGACCTTATTATAGGAAGGGTTGAAAAACTCATGAAATTGTATAACCGAATAAAAAATAAATAAATAAATAATAGAACTAAAACATGTGTATATATTTTATTTTTTGTTTTTTACTTCTCGAAATGTCTAAGAGAGAGGTTGTTGAAGAGTTGCACAAGCCAGCTCGTAGAAATTTTAAAAGACGAAGAGTTATTAGCAAAGGTGTTGATGATCTTTGGCAAGCTGATTTAGTAGAAATGGGTGCTTATGCTAAACAAAATAAAGCTTATAAATATCTACTAACAGTTATTGATGCCTTTTCAAAATTTGCATGGGCTATTCCTATAAAAAATAAAACTGCTGAAAATATAACGCAAGCAATGAATTCTATTTTCATCGCATCTAAAAGATATCCAAAAAATTTACAAACCGATGATGGAAAAGAATTCTTTAATAACACTTTCAAAAATCTAATTGTGAAATACCATATTAAACATTATTCAACATTCAGCTCATTAAAAGCCAGCATTGTTGAACGATTCAATCGAACTCTAAAGGAAAAAATGTGGCGAGATTTCAGTTTTAATGGTAATTATAAATGGATAGATACTGTTGGAAAATTAGTTCACCAATACAATAACACCAAACATCGTACTATTAAGAAGCGGCCATCTGATGTAAATAGTAAAAACGCAAATGAGCTGTTGTCAACTGTATATAATCATATTAAAATTGCTGCACCAGCAAAATTTAAAGTTGGTGACTCAGTTCGTATAAGCAAGTACAAACATGTTTTTGAAAAGGGATACACACCAAATTGGACAACTGAAATATTTAAAATCAAGAAAATTCAGATTACTAACCCTATCACATACTTATTAGAAGATTATCACGGTCATCCCATTCAAGGCGGTTTCTATGAGCTAGAATTAATAAAAGCTAAAAATAAAGATGTCTATCTAGTTGAAAAAATTGTAAAAACTAAAGATAATAGAGTTTTTGTTAAATGGCTTGGTTTCCCATCAAGTCATAATTCTTGGATAAATAAAACAAATTTATTATAATTCAAAATGGTGGCGGCGTCGCATTATCCAACACTAATCATCACCCTAAAATCTAATTGCCGAAGCTGTCGAAGTTCCAACTCTATCAAAAAACTTATACCCAAATTACAACTTTAAATTCAGAGCTTCGGCGTGCAACTTTGGAACTTCGGCCACCTGACAGCTTCAGATTACCACCTAAAACTTTACTTCGGCGAGGTTAACAGCTTCGGCTGGGTTGATAACTTCGGCGGGGTTGATAGCTTCGGTGGGGTTGACAACTTCGACGGAGTTGATAGCATCAGATTTGTCAAACCAAATTTCTATTCCATCATACCACCTCAAATTTCTATCCCATAATACCCCATGATCTTATTCAAGACAACTTTTCATACCGCTTTCCCAATTACCTATTTCTAATCATTATAACATTTTTTCCATACATTTTTTCGGGGCCCCCAAAAAGTGGTCCAGCTCTCTCTTATTACACTACTGTCATATGAACAATTCAACTGATTTTTCTTGTTTTGGCTTTTTTATATTTTTTATTTGAGATGAATTTTTTTCTTTGTTTTTATTTGGCATATGTACATAGATTCATTTGCATGTATCTAATGTAAATTATAATAACTGATTTGTTTGCTTTTGTTTATTATTTTAATAAGATCTCACATATGCATAATGTATTTGCTGAATAATAAAATCATATGAGTAAAAAAATTTCAACTGGATGCGCATTATAGTTTTATATGCGATATCATATATCACTTATTTTAGAAGTTCATTAAGGAGTAGGAGAATCGAAATAAAATAAAAAGGTATCTACTGGGCAGGACCTTAAATGCTTGTCAATTATAATTATAGATTTGTTTGCTTTTGTTTATTATTTCAATAAGATCTCACATATGCATAATGTATTTGATGAATAATAAAATCATATGAGTAAAAAAATTTCAACTGGATGCGCATTATAGTTTTATATACGATATCATATATTACATATATTAGAAGTTCATGAAGGAGTAGGAGAATCGAAATAAAATAGAAAGGTATCTACTGGGCAGGACCTTAAATGCTTGTCCATTATAATTACAGACTAGGGGCCACTGTTGAGTAATTATATTTCAAGTTGAAGTCAGTTTTAAAGTTTTTAAAAAAACAGTAATTTACGTACTGACATAGACTTCGCACGATATAGCAGAAACCACTCGTGTTTAATAAAAAGTTTTGTGGTTAGTAAGTTTTATTTAGGACACATAAATACACGTCTCTCATATACTGTTTCGTTTCCGATATATTCCCTATAGTAAGAAGCATTTAGTGATAAAATTACTAAAAATAAAAAGTTTTGTCATTAAAGAGGTACATATATATATACCTACATAATACATAATTTTAATAAAAACTATATTATTACTACAAATAAAAAAAATTTAGAAACAGTTACTTAAAAAGATAAAAATGAAGAATTCAAGTGACCTACTATATCAAAATAAATTTGCTAGTCATATGAACAATTCAACTGATTTTTTTTGTTTTTGCTTTTTTATATTTTTTATTTGAGATGAATTTGTTTCTTTGTTTTTTTTTTTGGCATATGTACATAGATTCATTCGCAAGTACATAATATAAAATATAATAACTGATTTGTTTACTTTTGTTTATTATTTTCATAAGATCTCACTTATGCATAATGTATTTGCTGAATAATAAAAATCGGATGTGTACAAAATGTTCAACTGTGTGCGCATTTTTGTTTTATATATAATCTTATATATTATATATATTAGAAGTTCATTAAGGTGTAGGAGAATCGGAATAAAATAAAAAGGTGTCTACTGCACAGGACCTTAAATACTTGTCAATTATAATTATAGATAGGTACTCTAACTCTACTATATAAAAATAAATTTGCTAGTCATATGAATAATTCAACTGATTTTTTTTGTTTTTGCTTTTTTATATTTTTTCTTTGAGATGAATTTGTTTCTTTGTTTTTTTTTTGGCATATGTACATAGATTCATTCGCAAGTACATAATATAAAATATAATAACTGATTTGTTTACTTTTGTTTATTATTTTCATAAGATCTCAATTATGCATAATGTATTTGCTGAATAATAAAATCGGATGTGTACAAAATGTTGAACTGTGTGCGCATTTTTGTTTTATATATAATCTTATATATTATATATATTAGAAGTTCATTAAGGAGTAGGAGAATCGGAATAAAATAAAAAGGTGTCTATACTGCACAGGACCTTAAATGCTTGTCAATTATAATTATAGATAGGTACTCTAACTCTACTATATAAAAATAAATTTTCTAGTCATATGAACAATTAAACTGATTTTTTTTGTTTTTGCTTTTTTATATTTTTTATTTGAGATGAATTTGTTTCTTTGTTTTTTTTTGGCATATGTACATAGATTCATTCGCAAGTACATAATATAAAATATAATAACTGATTTGTTTACTTTTGTTTATTATTTTCATAAGATCTCACTTATGCATAATGTATTTGCTGAATAATAAGATCGTATGTGTACAAAATGTTCAACTGTGTGCGCATTTTTGTTTTATATATAATCTTATATATTATATATATTAGAAGTTCATTAAGGAGTAGGATAATCGAAATAAAATAAAAAGGTGTCTAATGCGCAGGACCTTAAATGCTTGTCAATTATAATTATAGATAGGTACTCTAACTCTACTATATCAAAATAAATTTGCTAGTCATATGAACAATTCAACTGATTTTTTTTGTTTTTGCTTTTTTATATTTTTTATTTGAGATGAATTTGTTTCTTTGTTTTTTTTTTGGCATATGTACATAGATTCATTCGCAAGTACATAATATAAAATATAATAACTGATTTGTTTACTTTTGTTTATTATGTTCATAAGATCTCACTTATGCATAATGTATTTGCTGAATAATAAGATCGTATGTGTACAAAATGTTCAACTGTGTGCGCATTTTTGTTTTATATATAATCTTATATATTATATACATTAGAAGTTCATTAAGGAGTAGGAGAATCGAAATAAAATAAAAAGGTGTCTAATGCGCAGGACCTTAAATGCTTGTCAATTATAATTATAGATAGGTACTCTAACTCTACTATATCAAAATAAATTTGCTAGTCATATGAACAATTCAACTGATTTTTTTTGTTTTTGCTTTTTTATATTTTTTATTTGAGATGAATTTGTTTCTTTGTTTTTTTTTTGGCATATGTACATAGATTCATTCGCAAGTACATAATATAAAATATAATAACTGATTTGTTTACTTTGGTTTATTATTTTCATAAGATCTCACTTATGCATAATGTATTTGCTGAATAATAAAATCGGATGTGTACAAAATGTTCAACTGTGTGCGCATTTTTGTTTTATATATAATCTTATACATTATATATATTAGAAGTTCATTAAGGAGTAGGAGAATCGAAATAAAATAAAAAGGTGTCTACTGCACATGACCTAAAATGCTTGTCAATTAAATAAATTTGGTAGTCATATGAACAATTCAACTGATTTTTTTTGTTTTTGCTTTTTTATATTTTTTATTTGAGATGAATTTGTTTCTTTGTTTTTTTTTGGCATATGTACATAGAGTCATTCGCAAGTACATAATATAAAATATAATAACTGATTTGTTTACTTTTGTTTATTATTTTCATAAGTTCTCACTTATGAATAATTTGCTGAATAATAAGATCGTGTGTGTACAAAATGTTCAACTGTGTGCGCATTTTTGTTTTATATATAATCTTATATATTATATATATTAGAAGTTCATTAAGGAGTAGGAGAATCGAATTTTTTTTTTTTTTTGTCCAGATAGTAGTAAATCATCGAAAGAGGCTTAAGGGACTACCTATTACCGGGGAAGGCATTTTGAAAGACTGTGGGACTTTAACCCACTAAAAACTCCTATCATTATTGCAACATTAAAACTAGTCTTATAGACTAACCATTAATTTACATTTAACTCAAAGAAACATAGATACCAAAATTCAATAAGGTTTTAATAGATAAAAGGTTTTAACGCTTCACAAAGTTTTGATTGTCAATTAAGCTAGAAGCTTCGGTATTGACGTGTTGGATCAGACGAGTTTTATGCCGTGCAGCGCATTTAATGATTTCGTCTTTTATAGATGAGATCTTCAGATCTCGATGAATATCGGCATTGCGAACATACCATGGAGCATTGACTATGTTGCGCAGTACCTTATTTTGGAACGTTTGGATAGTTTGAATATGGATTTGTTTAGCACATCCCCATATTTGAATACCGTATACCCAGACTGGCTTCAATATTTGATTATACATCAAAACTTTGTTATAGGTCGAGACCGTAGAATTCCGCCCAATCAGCCAGTATATTTCCCTATATTTGAACTGGAGTTCTTGTTTTTTAATTTTCACATGCTCTTTCCATTTCAGTTTTGCATCCAAGGTCATGCCAAGATATTTAGCTTTATTCTCGTATGGAATCACGACATCATTAATTTTAACTGAGAGAGGAGTTACTATGTTTTTATAGGTGAAGTTTACGTGACTAGATTTGGCTTCATTTAATTTAATTTTCCATTTTTTGCACCAGTTGGAAATTTCGTCATTAGCTTTTTGCAGTTTGTTTGTAGCTTCTTCTATAGTAGAACCAACTGCCATCAACGCTGTGTCATCTGCAAAGGTTACTATTTTTATATTTTCTACATCGGGTATATCACAGGTGTATAACAAATATAAAATTGGACCCAGTATAGTACGTTGCGGTAGTCCAGCTTTTATATCTCTTAGAGAGGAGTATTCATTCTCATTTTTAACTCGAAAATCTCTATTTGAGAGATATGATGAAAATAATTCAACATAATTTTTAGGGAGCAAACAACTTAGCTTTTTGATGAGTCCTTCATGCCAAAATTTATCAAAAGCTTGGGCTACATCTAGAAATACTGAAGAACAAATTTGTTTATTTTCCAGTGCCCTTTCTAAAATGTCTGTTATTCGATGTACTTGATCTATTGTTGAGTTTTTTTGCCTAAACCCAAATTGGTGATTAGGTATTATATTCCTGTTTTCTATGAGGGGTTGAATCCTTCTCAATAGTAATTTTCCAAACAACTTTGATATTGTAGGGAGCAAAGATATCGGCCTGTAGGATTTGGTGTCGTTAGCAGGCTTTCCTGGTTTTTGGATCATTATTATCTCGGCAACTTTCCATATACTAGGTACGTGTTTAAGCTTAATACAGGCATTCATTATATATACCAAGAGTGTGAGAACTTTGTTGGGTATATTTTTAAGCATATTTGAAGTTATTAAATCAAAACCTGGGGCTTTATTTAATTTTAGGTTTTTTATTTCCTTAATCACTTCTTTTCGACTTATTAAGGGAATATTTATATCTTCAAAAAGAAATAAGAAAAGAATATAAAAGAAGAATATAAAAATTTCAGCGAGATGATCTGCAAAAGTGTCAGCTTTTTCGTTATCGCTCCTTGCCCATGAGCCATCATTTTTCCTCAGTGGTGCAGAATGCACAATAGACTTCTTCATTTTACTCGTAGCGTTCCATAAAGAATAATTTGTTTCTTTAGTAGCTGTTAAATTTTCTAGGTAATAATTCAGAGATCTATCATTTAATTTCTTTATTTCTCTCTTTAGCTCCTGATTTTTATTATTAAGATCCGTTTTGCTGGATGGGTCATGCGTTTGTTGCCACCATATTACACCGGATATCTAGGGCTGATTTTTTTTGATTTTTTTGTCTTAGTACTACTCCAAGCTGCAAACTGGACAGCTTGCATAAGTTTTTCAGTAGCAGTTTCTAGTTGTTCCTCATTGTCTAATGTTACTCTTAAGTTAATTTTTTCTAGCAGAATCTTTTTGAAGCTTAACCAATCTGTAGATGAGTTGGTTTAAAATGGTTTACAAGATTTTTTCACTATTGTTGTATTTAATTTTAGGATGACAGCAGAATGGTCGGAATTGAGGTCATAGTTATCTTCTATAGATGTGAAATTAGTTGATACTTTTTTCATTATAAAAAAGTCTAACACATCAGGAGTTTTGTTTATATCTGCAGGCCAATATGTTGGTTTTCCTGTTGAAAGAAATAAACAACCTGTTTCTCTCAGCGCCTCTCTCAGTTCATTACCTCGAGTAAGGGTCATCCTGGAGCCCCATTCTAGATGTTTAGCATTGTAGTCACCTCCAAGAATAAATCTTTCACCTAATTTCATTAATAAGCTCTTGAACATATGTTTTTTAATAGCGTGATTGGGCGGGCAGTACAGCGCTCCTACGTTGATATTTTGCTTTGTGCACCTTATTTGTACGGCTGTGAATTGCATTTCTGTACTTTGTATGTTACAGTGTTCATGATGGGTAATAAGATCATTTACTATGACCGCACTACCTCCTTTTGGTAGATTGTCAGGGTGCGTTGTATGATATACTTTGTATCCACGAATTACTAAATTGTGCCCCTTTGTTAGATGGGTTTCTGACACGAGACAGACATCTATGTTTCGTAAGTTTAGGAACATTTCCAATTCTTGTTTTTTGTTGTTAATGCCATTCGCATTCCAAGTACATATAGTGATTTTGTCCTTATTCATTATCTAATTGAGTTATGTGGCATATCAGGATACTTAACAGTATACCTACATTCCAAGTTATTTAATCTTAGTGAGATTCGATCTACCAGACTCATTAGTTTTTCCATTGTTTTTAATATAGTTCCGTGCTGTTTTTTTTCGCAATCAATTTCGTATTTGTTGAACGAGCTCTTCTCGGCATTTGATTGTTTGACGAACGAGTTCTTCTCGGCGTTTGATTATTTGCATTTGATGAATAAGCTATTCTAGGTGTTTCATCAGCAGTGAAATCTCGATTTTTTTTCATATTTTTATTGCTTTGGTAACATCCTCATTGAGTTTGCCTTTTGCTATGGCAGAATAATTATTTTTTTCCCTCCCTTTATTTTTTTCTTTGATATAAATTTTCTTGGTTGTTGCCTTTGAACTAATTTTGGGTAAACAGAGTTTCTCCTTTTATGAAGTTCTTTGGCAATAAGACATCCTCTATAATTTGCTGGATGAGACTCTTGGCAGTTGGAGCATTTTGGCTGTGAAGTTTTCAGCTTATCGCATTCTGTTAATATTGCTGTTAAATGTTTACCAGCACATTTCACACATATAGGCTCCCTATTACAAAATTTCTGCGTATGATTATAACGCTGACATCTTTTGCACTGAGGAATATCTTTGCTTTTTCTCAGAGGTTCAATATAAGCTATCATGTTTTGAATATGATTGATTTCGTAAATTTTTTTCATGTCTTCCTTACTATCAAAGGTAAGCATGAAAATTGGGAGTTTAACAGTTACCTGTTTATCATTTTCCTTGACTTTCTTTATCATATTTACTGCATTGGTGATATTGAATTGCCTATTATGAAGCTCACTTATTATATCTTCTGGCATGCAAGATTGGTGCAAGCCGCGTGTCATGACTTTTATTGGTCTATTTATTTTGCTTTCATAAGTATGGCATTCGTATTTGGTATCATTGAGATCTTTAGCTAGATTTCTATAATCCATTTCCGTCTCCAGATTTATTTTCAGCTGCTTGTTGTTTAGCAATTTTATTTCATATTTCATATTTTTAGCTTGCAGCATTTTATTTAATGGTTTGAAATCATTTATGTTACTTATGATTAGCGGTGGAATTTTGGTTTTCCTTTTACTCACAAATTCAGTTGTTTTGGAGTTTTTTTCTTCATAGGTTTTTGTTAAACCAGATGGTGACGATTCAACTTCAGGTGAAGAAGTAGCTTTTCTTTTTTTATTTGATCTTTTGTTTTTTTTGAGCAGCCAGTCAGTTTCTCTGCTCAATTCATCTTCATCCGTGAAATATTCTTTTTACTCGATGATTTCATTTGGTGGATTACGTTTTTCTCTTTTTTATCAAAACTTCGTTTTCTTCTCTTAATGCCGAGACTTCTTTTTTTAGTGACATACATAATGCCTCTATTTCGCTTAGCCTCTTTTGGTTTTCATTTGGTTCTTTATTATTTTGACTCCGTATATCAATTATTGGCTCGATCATCCTTGATGGCGACCTTGGAACCCTCGCACTCTTTTTAAAAGGGTTAATCAGCTTGTCTAAATTGTAGTTCCCCACTGGCGACTCATCTGAAAATCTAGTACATTCAGCCAAGCCCTCGCCGGCAGCCGTGGTCTCTGCCGACACTTTGAGCACACAGAGCTGTAGATGTTTTACCAGATGGCATTTCCTAGTTTTGATCGGAAACATAGGTTAGCATATGTTCCGTCTAGAGCCTTTACCACCCTTTTACAACCCAAGGAGAATCGAAATAAAATAAAAAGGTGTCTAATGCGCAGGACCTTAAATGCTTGTCAATTACAATTATAGATTTGTTTGCTTTTGTTTATTATTTCAATAAGATCTCACATATGCATACTGTATTTGCTGAATAATAAAATCATATGAGTAAAAAAATTTCAGCTCTGTGCGCATTTTTGTTTTATATACAACTATTATATTAGAAGTTCATTAAGGATAATTATAGATACTCTAACTCTACTATATAAAAATGAATTTGCTAATCATATGAACAATTCAACTCATTTTTTTTGTTTTGGCTTTTTTATATTTTTTATTTGAGATGCATTTTTTTCTTTGTTTTTATTTGGCATATGTACATAGATTCATTTGCAAGTATCTAATGTACATTATAATAACTGATTTGTTTGCTTTTGTTTATTATTTTAATAAGATCTCACATATGCATAATGTATTTGCTGAATAATAAAATCATATTAGTAAAAAAATTTCAACGGGATGCGCATTATAGTTTTATATACGATATAATATATTACATATATTAGAAGATCATTAAGGAGTAGGAGAATCGAAATAAAATAAAAAGGTATCTACTGGGCAGGACCTTAAATGCTTGCCAATTATAATTATAGATTTGTTTGCTTTTGTTTATTATTTCAATAAGACCTCACATATGCATAATATATTTGCTGAATAATAAAATCATATGAGTAAAAAAATTTCAACTCTGTGCGCATTTTTGTTTTATATACAATCTTATATATTATATATATTAGAAATTCATTAAGGAGTAGGAGAATCGAAATAAAATAAAAAGGTGTCTACTGCGCAGGACCTTAAATGCTTGTCAATTATAATTATAGATAGGTACTCTAACTCTACTATATGAAAATGAATTTGCTAATCATATGAACAATTCAACTGATTTTTTTTGTTTTGGCTTTTTTATATTTTTTATTTGAGATGAATGTTTTTCTTTGTTTTTATTTAGCATATGTACATAGATTAATTTGCAAGTATCTAATGTAAATTATAATAACTGATTTGTTTGGTTTTGTTTATTATTGTAATAAGATCTCACATATGCATAATGTATTTGATGAATAATAAAATCATATGAGTAAAAAAATTTCAACTGGATGCGCATTATAGTTTTATATACGATATAATATATTACATATATTAGAAGTTCATGAAGGAGTAGGAAAATCGAAATAAAATAGAAAGGTATCTACTGGGCAGGACGTTAAATGCTTGTCAATTATAATTACAGATTTGTTTGCTTTTGTTTATTATTTCAATAAGATCTCACATATGCATACTGTATTTGCTGAATAATAAAATCATATGAGTAAAAAAATTTCAGCTCTGTGCGCATTTTTGTTTTATATACAACTATTATATTAGAAGTTCATTAAGGATAATTATAGATACTCTAACTCTACTATATAAAAATGAATTTGCTAATCATATGAACAATTCAACTCATTTTTTTTGTTTTGGCTTTTTTATATTTTTTATTTGAGATGCATTTTTTTCTTTGTTTTTATTTGGCATATGTACATAGATTAATTTGCAAGTATCTAATGTAAATTATAATAACTGATTTGTTTGGTTTTGTTTATTATTGTAATAAGATCTCACATATGCATAATGTATTTGATGAATAATAAAATCATATGAGTAAAAAAATTTCAACTGGATGCGCATTATAGTTTTATATACGATATAATATATTACATATATTAGAAGTTCATGAAGGAGTAGGAAAATCGAAATAAAATAGAAAGGTATCTACTGGGCAGGACGTTAAATGCTTGTCAATTATAATTACAGACTAGGGGCCCCTGTTGAGTAATTATATTTCAAGTTGTAGTCAAATTTAAAGTTTTTAAAAAAACAATAATTTACGTACTGACATAGACTTCGCACGATATAGCAGAAACCACTCGTGTTTAATAAAACGTTTTGTGGTTAGTAAGTTTTATTTAGGACACATAAATACACGTCCCTCATATACTGCTTCGTTTCCGATATATTCCCTATAGTAAGTGGCATTTAGTGATAAAATTTCTAAAAATAAAAAATTTTGTCATTAAAGAGGTATGTATATACATACCTACATAATATATAATTTTAATAAAAACTATATTATTACTACAAATAAAAAAAATTTAGAAACAGTTACTTAAAAAGATAAAAATGAAGAATTCAAGTGACCTACTATATCAAAATAAATTTGCTAGTCATATGAACAATTCAACTGATTTTTTTTGTTTTTGCTTTTTTATATTTTTTATTTGAGATGAATTTGTTTCTTTGTTTTTTTTTTTTGGCATAGGTACATAGATTCATTCGCAAGTACATAATATAAAATATAATAACTGATTTGTTTACTTTTGTTTATTATTTTAATAAGTTCTCACTTATGCATAATGTATTTGCTGAATAATAAAATCGGATGTGTACAAAATGTTCAACTGTGTGCGCATTTTTGTTTTATATATAATCTTATATATTATATATATTAGAAGTTCATTATGGAGTAGGAGAATCGAAATAAAATAAGAAGGTATCTACTGCGCAGGACCTTAAATGCTTGTCAATTATAATTATAGATAGGTACTCTAACTCTACTATATAAAAATAAATTTGGTAGTCATATGAACAATTCAACTGATTTTTTTGTTTTTGCTTTTTTATATTTTTTATTTGAGATGAATTTGTTTCTTTGTTTTTTTTTTTGGCATATGTACATAGATTCATTCGCAAGTATATAATATAAAATATAATAACTGATTTGTTTACTTTTGTTTATTATTTTAATAAGTTCTCACTTATGCATAATGTATTTGCTGAATAATAAGATCGTATGTGTACAAAATGTTCAACTGTGTGCGCATTTTTGTTTTATATATAATCTTATATATATATATTATATATATTAGAAGTTCATTAAGGAGTAGGAGAATCGAAATAAAATAAAAAGGTGTCTACTTCGCAGGACCTTAAATGCTTGTCAATTATAATTATAAATAGCTACTTTGACTCTATTATATAAAGACTATTAAATAAAAATGAAATTCAACTGAATTTTTTTTGTTTATGTATTTTTATATTTTTGTTTGTTTTTGTTTTATGATATATACTTTTATATTAACTTGCCAGTGTCTATAGCTAGGTATATAGGTATGTTTGGTAGGTAGAATATTAAAACCAAACGCAAAAAGAAAAAAAATAATTTTGTTTAAAAAATTTAAAGATAGAGCTCTGAAAGTTACTCACGATGAAAAAAGCAACCGGACACGATACTTTGCAAAGCTATCAAATGACAGGTTTGTGTTGCTGCCGAACAACTCTTAGCACGTCTCAGGCATATTTGAAAACCAATTGTATTACAGGCATAAAAATTTACACTTAGATATTTTTTTATAAATAAAGAAATACGACTGTTACCGATTTCGGAAATGTGGACTGGGGACTGGGTTGGGTTGCTGCCGAACAACTCCTAGCACATCTCTGGCATATTTGACAACTAATTGTATCATAAGCATGAAAATTTACACTTAGATACTTTTTCATAAATAAAGAAATACGACTGTTACCGATTTCGAAAATGTGGACTGGTTCGGGTTGCTGCCGAACAACTCCTAGCAAGTCTTAGGCATATTTCGAAAACCAATTGTATTACAGGCATAAAAATTTACACTTAGATACTATTTCAGAAATAAAGAAATGCGACTCATGCCGATTTCGAAAATTTGGTCTGGGTCGGGTTGCTGCCAAACAACTCCTAGCACATCTCTGGCATATTTGAAAACTAATTGTATTACCAGCATGAAAATTTACACTTAGATACTTTTTCATAAATAAAGAAATACGACTGTTACCGATTTCGAAAATGTGGACTGGTTCGGGTTGCTGCCCAACAACTCCTAGCAAGTCTTAGGAATATTTAAAAACCTATTTTATATTTTAATAAGAACTCACGAATGATGTATTTGGTGAATAATAAAACCATATGTTTAAAAAATTTTCAACTGTGTGCGCATTTTTGTTTTATATACAACTATTATATCAGAAGTTTATTAAGGATAACTTAATGAACTTTGATTAATTAGACTTTAATATTTATTATTTTATTTTAATTTTATTCAAAAAAGAATACAACTACTCAATGAAGAGTGTGTTAGTAAGGAGAGAATTGGGTCAGAAAATGCTTAAAACAAGCATGCTAAATAAAAAAAAGGGAATATAAGGGGGGGGAAAAAGCCTTCTTTGTAAGGCCGCAGTTATAGCGATCAATAAAATGAATACGTAAAATTTTTGTTTTCGATTCTACCACCGCCGTAGACACAAAATTTATTAAAAAGTTATAGGAATGCTAAAGAATATCTTCACAAACAAATTCTGCTTAAAATTTTAACATTTTAAGTTAAAATTTTAACAAAAAAGCTATTATATCATTTTACGGATACGTATTTTTTTTCTGAACAAAACAAAAAAAATAAACAAAATGAAACAAAATATATCAATGAAGTACATTTCATTTTTTCACTGTTTCATTTATTCATTTGGATTTTATGGAAATTATGTTTCATTTTTTCACTGTTTCATTTCATCAGAAAAAAAATTCTAATGTAATCTAACCTTGATTTACAGCTATTAAGTTTTGTTTGTTGTTTACATTTGCGTAGTTGGTTTTTTTTTTGCATTTCAAACTGCTTCAAAGTGTCACTTGCCATATGTAATCATATCTTAATACAAATAGGGTTGTGTAGTTCGTTGGTGAAATTGGGCTCTCAGAAAAGAAGAAAAAGTAAACTTTTTTTTTTAATACAATTATAACAATATACAATATATATATAAAAAATCGAATCTTGCAAAAAAAAACATTAAGTTTAACAACAACCCCAAACAAATATTAAATTGATGCGTGGTTTCTATATATGGATAAATATGAATATATATATTATATAAATCACATATCCTACCTAGGACGTAATTAAAAAAAGGTGTTTACATATCCATATGTATGTACTTACATTATCTTGAAACAATTATGATAGCATAGCTAATATGCAAAATTTAAATTGAATTTTTTTATATGGGCATATGTTAGAAGAGTATAAAAGTATTCTATAAATTCGATTCTGGATGCATATATGTATGTATTTATAAACAGATTTAGATGGTACAGTATATAATATAGGCAGTGTTGCAACTTTTATTACTATAGTAATAAATCTATTACTATTTAGAATTTCAAAATTTTTATTACTTCGTGCCAAAACTTTATTACTATTTTTATCTCAGCAGCACTATAGTAACATATTTTATTACTTTTTAGAAATTTTTGTTACTTTTTTAGTACTATTTTCTCACTTTTTTCATCTCAGAATATATACAAACTATTCAATCGAACGGTTTTATTGTGAGTGAAGCTGATTTCAAGAAACTAGCCTATACATGATGTTGAAGCTTTCTTGAAGCCTACTTGAAGCTATCATGTATACAGGGTTAATGTTGTTAATATTCGTCTTAAACCTCTGTTAGTGATAAATAAAAAATAGTTCTCTCATTGGGAATGCTTCGATTGGGACGTGGTTCTACAATCGGGATGTTCTTACTATAAAAGAATTTCCATAACCGGGCTTAAACCATCTCGAAATTTCAAACTGTGAAAGGATGGACACTTGATGCCTCTCGTGTTGTGCAATGGAATTGCTTAAGAGGAGGAAGAAGTGATTTTAATTCCTCGGAACAAATGCCAACACCAAGCAGATATCTATAAAATAGAGTAAGTGCTCCTACAATACAACGATGACCAAGTGGTATAAGGGATGAGGTCACATTTATGTCGCCTATAAGACGAATATCGCGGTTTTGAACTTTGTCCAAAAAATTTAAAGCAGTTTTTGGTGCACCTGCCCATAAATGTGAGTTATACTCGAGCTTGCGTCGCATATATGCTTTATAGACTTTTAAAAGGTCTCGAGATGAAAAATAAGTTTTGCAGCGACTGAAAAAGCCTAAACATTTTGCGGCGCTTTTCGCAATATAGAAAATATGTTCATTCCAGTGCATATTTTGATTCACTTGAATTCCGAGAATGTTCAGATCTTTGAGTCGCTGGATACCTTCATTTTGAAACCGGAAAGCTGGTTCGAATGCTGTTAGCTTGTTACTAAGAGGACATATTTGAGTTTTTGAATTGTTAAACTCGACTCTGTTAGCTTTACCCCAGTCGACAATTTTTGCAAGGTCTTGATTGAGCGCGCCGGCCATCATTGTTTTTTTGGAAGTGACCGTGGAAGCTGTAGCATTAGTTTGTTTTAGAAAATCATATGGTGCTACTAGACTGCTGTCATTAGCAAAACTATGGATTGGATTGAAAGTTAATTTGAGAAGGTCATTAGTGAAAATGACCTTCCGACAGAGCCTTGTGGAACACCAGCATTGATTTGAAGTTGATCCCAAAAGGAACAATCAACTGAAACTATGATAGATCGATTTAAAAGAAAACTTTCAATCCATTTAGAAAAGGTTGAACCAAGGCCTGTAGCGTTGCATTTTGCTATAAGAGCAGAATGCCAAACTCGATCAAACTGTCACCATTTTTAGGAATAGGATAAACTTGGGCAACTTTCCAATAGGACGCGTAAGTTTCTGAAGAAAAGGACAAATGGAATAAGTTGATCGTTTAGAAATAGCGAAGGCAATGTGTCGCAGTACAATTGCAGATATACCATCAGGACCGGTAGATTTTTTTATATCGAGATTCTTCAAGACTTTTACTACAGCTCTTGTTCTAAAATAGATCCTTCCGAAGGAATAATTTATAACAGGGATTGATGGAGTATTCTGGGCTGTAGGAGGGAGTGTTGAATTAGCTGCAAATAATTTTGCGAAGAGATTAGCTTTTCCAACAGAATCTTATATAATAGTACTATTATTATCAATCATAGGTGGAAACGAAGACTTGCAAAAATTTTGTCCAACATTTTTAGCAAATGTCCAGAAAGACCTGCTGTTGTTGGGGAGATCAAAGATTTCTCGTCTCAATCTTTGGTTATGCAGGAATTTTTGCTGATTGATAATTTTTTTACATTTATTCCTAACCGCTGTATTTTTTGTAAGCTTCTTCTTTGGACTTCAGAGCTTTGCTTCAGAGGTCATTGAACCAACCTGAGGGATTTCGTTTTATACTTCTAAGGCTATTTGGAATGAAAGTTGGGAGAATTACAATTAGAGGTTGTTGTGCCAACTTACAAGACAGTGGTCGGAACCACCTGGCGGAGAGTTAACTGACATTGAATATTTCTCTGGATGGGTAGAGAGGAATAAATCCAGGAGTTGTCCGTTCTGGTCGCGTCAGTCTGGTATCCTCGTAGGGCTTTTGACAAGTTGAGAAAGGTTGAAAAAATTGAAAAAAGTTCAACTGGTTTGCCTTCGGGACTGTTGTGACTAGAAAAATTAAGCCAGTTTCTGTTATGAATATTGAAGTCTCCCGCCAGAATAATCTCAGACTCGGGATTGGTTTCCAGAATTGAGTTTATCTGGTTGGATAGCCTTTCTATAAGCAATTATTATACTACATTTGTCGGACAGTACGGTTGATCAATTTTGCGCGTTCCTAAAGTTAATTTGTTTTCAACTGGCTTTCGGAACTATTTATGTTAAAAATTATTGTTCCGAAAACCAATGATAAAAAAAAATTTTCTATAAAATGCAATAATTTGTTACTAAATTCTAATATAATTTTGCAAAATTCAAATTTTCAATTTATTTTATTTAATTAAAGACTTTTTTTTTGTTTTTCTTAATATCTATGATTGTGATGTGCACTGGTAGATACATAGGTGCATTAGCATAAGTATATATGAGTGATCACTAATAATACAAGTTAATTTTTAATTGTTATTTTAACACTATAACAGTGGATAGTTGAGAAGTATCGTATACATACTTACTTAATATTATCTTTGTATTACAAATTATTTATAAATATAATTGCAAATAATACCAATGGATCAATAATAAACAAAACAATTAACCATTACCAATTTAACTTTATATTCAAAATATATCAAAAATTTCAATATACATAATTAACATAACATATGATTCGTTTTGCCTTCACTTATACATACATATATACAACACATACTATTTATGCTTAAGTTGTGATCTAAATTACACAGATAATGAATACACTAAAGAAAATAAAAAATAATAAGATCTAATTTAATAATAAATTTAAAATTTTAGCTAATGCAATTAATTGAAGAAAATCTTTTAATATAATTTCGTAAATTTAATATAAATATTATAACACAAGTTAAAATTAATTTGTTGGGAACTTTATTTATTTGTGAATTCTATTTTTGTTTACATTTAATAATCATTGAACTTTTTTCTTTTGCACTTAACTTACATTTGATTTTTAATATCATAACTTTGAATGGTTCTTATTTTGAACAATCTTGATTATTTTTCAATTCTTATTTTAAAATATTATTAAATATTTTCACTGTGAAATTTGTATTTTTATTTAATACTTATTTTTATAAACTCATGTGGATGCATACTACTTGAATAACTACAGTTAGTATAATGCCTAATTATGTCAAATAATTTACCAACAAACAATTAACTTTTAATTTAAGTAGCAGTGGCTCTCAAACTAATAATTAATGATTAATAACAGTGGATATACATTAATATAAAATATAAAACAAAAATATAAAATAAAAAAATATAAATTATATAAATAAAAACAAACATAAATAAAATAGAAAACATCAACATAATAAAAAGATAAAAATCTTCAATTATAAAAATTCTAAAAATAATTCGTGATATAGTATAAATACTATTATTAATAATAATTTTTTAATTAAAATAAAACAAATAATCAATAACCTTTTAAAATTCAAAATATTGATATAAATGACAATAATATAAAAAAAAGAGAAATAAAATAAAAAGAAAAGCAAAAAAAGAACAAAAAATTCATTTACATGAACAATAAAAATTAATACAAAAACTTATCATAAAGTGATGAAAAAAAATTTTAAACACCTTAGTTCACTAAATTTTTTTTTTTATTATTTTTATAATTAAAATTAATTTATTAATTAGATTATTAAATTATTATTTACACTTTAAATAATTAAAAATAACTTAAATTCTACATATTAAATAAACATTATCTACACATTAAATAAACATATTTATAGTTAGTAGGGTAAACACCTGTTTTTCTTTCTTTCTTTTAATTTTTATAACTAATATACAAAAACAAATTTCAATTTAAAAACAAAAAACAAAAAATTTAAATGGAAATAAAGCATCAGTACATATTTTTGTAACTTTTAATATCACCAACAAACAATTTTTGCCGTCAATAAACATAGAATGATTTATAAAAGTAATTTTTTTTTATATATGTACATCTAAACAGTTTTAGAATTAATGCTTTCCGACATTTTATTGCACTTTTGCTGGGCCGTATTTAAAATAACATAAAGAAATTGAAAAGAAAAAGAAAAATTTTTATTATCATCAAGTTAATATCAATTTTATTAATTAAATATTTATAATTAACACTATAATAAATACAGAGCAAGATAATAATTACAAAAATAAAATAAAAATAATAAGTACAATTAAATTTTTAATGGTTTTAAATAATTTGTAAGTGAATAAATAATATTTGAACAAAAATAGAATTTTGACAGTGATTGTTTACACCCGCGTTGAATGTTTTGCTGAAGCGAAACCGTACAAAAGAACAGCTAAATAGAAACTAAATAAAATTAGAAAGAGAAATTAACAAACTAAAATAAATGTCAACCCAGTACAGTGATGCCAGTAAATCAAATAAACTTCACCAACATCCATCATCATCATCAGTGAGGACCATTCTAGCAGCATATTATTATTTACTTTTGTTCATACATATATTAATTTTTTGTTTAATTTGATAAAATAGTATATTATTTTGTATTTTAACTTTTTAAATTTCTTGTTTTTTAATTGTAAATTGTAAAACTATTGTTTTTGCTTTTGTATATTATTTTTTTTTTTCATATTTTATTTTGTATTTTAAGTTTTTAAATTTCTTGTTTTTTAATTGTAAATTGTAAAACTATTGTTTTTGCTTTTGTATATTATTATTATTTTTTGTTTTTCATATTTTATTTTGTATTTTAAGTTTTTAAATTTCTTGTTTTTTTAAATATAAGTTGTAAAGCTATTGTTTTTGCTCCAATATATTATCTGATGTATTGTTTAGTTTTAATTAAAGTAATTTTTAATAAAATACGTATAAACAGCCATCCCCTTCCTCACCCACAATAGCCCAAAGAAAGATTTATCACATATAGATTAACTAACAAATTTTAATTGTTTTTTTTTATTTAATTGCATACTAGTAGCAGGTGCGTCAGTAGCGACGGCTGATAATATATGGTTAGGTGTTAAAAACTGCCATATACAGTAGTGTCTGCTTATGCAACTGCTACCAGTAATCATCATTTAAATCATAATTTTATCTAATGTTTGATGTTTGAATTGAACTTCAGTAACATCAGAGGACTATCAACGAATTTCCAGGCCATAGAAGCCCATCTTCGGTCCGAAAATCCGGCTATTTTGGCGCTTAGTGAAACGCAAGTTACTTGCGATGCTTCTTTCTTTACCATTCCTAACTACACTCTAGTGCTCTTCGTCCCCCATCGTGGTATCGCTTTATATATTAGGTCTGATGTCGCTTTCAACACTCTTCAGAACCATTCCAGCCAACCAATCCTTTATTCCAATATTTATGGATAAAGATCCATGTTGACAAGCGTACTATACATTTCTGTTTTTTGTACAGATTACCTCAAACAAATGAGCAGGAAACTGTTGTAGCGTTGGACCACTTATCCAGTCAAATCAATAACATTTTGGAAATTCATCCTCAATCTGAGATCGTTCTGGCGGGTGACTTCGTTAAACTCAACATACATAACAAGGACTGGCTCATTTACTCAAGTCACAATTCCCGCGAAGGTAAGCAAGTTGAACTTTTTCCCAAATTATTCAATCTTTCTCAATTTGTTAGAAGTCCAACTAGAACTCCTGATCGTAGTGGTCAATCGGATCATCTTTTGGATTTGTTTCTGACTTTACATCCCGAAAAATATTCTGTTTCGGTTAACTCTCCCTTGGGGAGATCAGATCATTGTCTCGTAAGTACGAGCTTCCAAAAAAATACATATACCAACCAAAAACATGCTCCCAAAAAAATAATTTGGCATTACGCCCAAGCTAACTGGGATGATTTCAACAATTTTTTACAAACATTTGATTGGTCAATGTGCTTTCAGTCTCGAGACGTTGACTTCGCCACTGATATTATTAGTAAAACAATATTACACCTCGTGGTTTAATAATATCTGTGTCGAAGTAATTAAGGACAAGGGAGAAACTTTTAAAAAATTTAAACTGGATAGATCTGAACCCACAAAGAAGAGTTATAATGTTGCTAGAAATAAATGCAAACATGTCATTAACCAGCAAAAGTTGTTGCATAACCAACGGTTGAGGCAAAAAATTCTACAACTCCCGAAAAATAGCAGAACCTTTTGGTCCTTTGCTAAAAATGTTATGCACAACTTTCAAGAATCCTCATTTCCGCCACTTATTGATGATGGTAAAATCGTGATGGACCCAAATGGTAAAGCATCAAATTTTTGAATCAAATTCCTCACTTCCTCCTACATCTCTTGCACCACCAATAATACCTCAAGTAGATTTCTCAATTAGAAAAATTTACTTTAGAAGAAGAGCTCTAGTGAAAATTTTGAGGAACCTAGATGTAAACAAGTCTGCCGGCCCGTAATGGAAAGCCTAATCAATGAGAAACTTTCGAAATATCTTGAGAGCAAAGGCATAATATCTGACAGACAATATGACTTTAGACCGCACCGATCTACCGGTAACATGATGACATGCCTTTGTGAGAAACTCAATATAAGTCTACACAATTCTGGAGAAGCTGGCATTGTTGCTTTAGATATTTCCAAAGCTTTCGATCGAGTATCGCACGCGGCTTTAATTGATAGATGCCAACCCATTGGTCTAGGTTCTGTATTTTCTAAATGGATTGAAGGCTTTCTTTGGAACCGCTCGATTCGTGTCTTAGTCGACGGTTTCACGTCTGACAAAATTCACATAAATGAATTTTCCCCACTCTCTTCTTGATTTTCATCAATGATCTACTTCAATCAACCTTCAATCCAATTCACAGCTTTGTAGATGACAGCACTCTGGTGGCTTCCTTTGCTTTCCTCCACAGAATCAATGAAATCAACTTTTTTTTTTTTTTTACCCTCTACAGTAACTTAGGTAGAATCACCTTTTCGTGCTTAATTAAGTACGGTACTGCAATTTTACACTACAATCAAATGTTCAAGACTTGAACAAAGTTGCTGACTGAGGCAAAAAAAAACAGAGTTGAGTTCAACTCAACAAAAACTCAAAGCTGTCTAATCTCACGCAAACTTCTAATATTTGAACCCAATCTTTCCTTCCAAGGTGTTATTAAGTATGCACGTAAATCAAAAAGTTACTTGGAATGACCATATTTTTGATATTGCGAAAGGAGCTGAACAATGTTTAGGCTATTTAAGTCGTTGTAAAGCTCTTTTCTGACCTTTGGAACTCCTTAATATTTATAAAGCATTTATACGACCCAAGATGGAATACAATTCTCACACTTGGGCTGGCGCTCCCGTTTCAGCCTTAGGCTACCTTGACCGCGTTCAAAATTGCGCCATTCGTCTCATAGGCGACCCAAATGTAACTTCATCCTTAACTTCTCTTGGACATCGTCGTACAGTAGGTGCACTTTCTCTGTTTTATAGATATCTCGTAGGTGTGGACACTTGCTCAGTAGAAATCAAATCACTACTTCCTCCTCTAAAACAGTTCCAACGCGAAACAAGAGGAGCGGCAAATGCTCACCCCTACACAGTGGAAATCCTAAGATGGCCAAAAAATGGTTATGGAAATTCATTTATAGTTCCAGCGTCGCGAATGTGGAATCACATCCCTCCCGACGTGTTTCCACAATCAAATAATAACAGAACAGCTTGTGATAATCTCCAGAGGTTCAAGTCAAACATTAACCGTTTTTTGCTCACACTATCTGTTAATTTGTACCACACTTTTCTTCTTCCTCTTCCTTCTCTATCCCAGCCAAGCGGTACGAAAGTATCAAAGGTCCTATCCTAGCGCGCGGCTGTTTATAAAAAAAAAAAAAAAAAAAAACATTATATTATTATATACCACCGCGTGTTTGTATTACTATACTATAACTAATAATTAATGCCATCCATATATACGATTATATAGTGTGATCATTAAATTTAATAAATACGTAAAATAAAAATAAAAATCGCTATCAATAAAGTTTAATTCAATTTTAATTTGGTTCACATTTTTTAAATAAAATATAATTTAAAAATGTATTTTAAATGTGATGTCAATGATTATTTCATGTAAGGGATTTTGTAAACGAAAGTTTCATGGAGTATGTTTAAATGCTCCGAGGGAAAATAACCTAAATTTTGTGTCTAACTATTTCCTGATTACCTGTGTGTCCTGATTACCAATATTTTCATAACCTTTTGTCAAACATGCATATGAGCCTTGCCGATGGTATTAAGGAATTAAACGACAAGAACACAAATTTATTAAATAGAAATACCAGAGACTTTGAGTCGTATTCTGAATCCTTCGCAAATATGGGAAATAGTTTCGATGTCCTCAACAATAAATTTTCTGACCATATCAATAAACAAAATTCTGTTATCTATGAAACATTAAGAAACTGGAAAATAGAGATCAAAATTGATATGGAAAATCTACTTGAGGAGATTAAAAAAGAAACGAGAAGAACTTCTGTGATCAAGTGTTTTTATGTCCAGGAAACAAATCCAATAACTGAGGTCTTAGATGACTAACTCAATAATTTAGAAATGAAAATGGACTCTAAAATGAAAAAGATAATAGATACTATTTTAATAACAGGCTGTGGAAGTAGTATGACCTCTGGTATTAATAAGTTGCCGAATATGGAGGCAGTGATGTTGGAGATAGACCTCTTAAATATTAATAAATAAATAAAGCTAACTAACATATTTCATTCAAATAATAATTTTAATAGTAATTCTAAAATTAAAACAATTAGTACTAATAATAATAGTCACAAAACGAATAATACTAATAAAAAAACTAACAAGAATAACTTAAATAACATTGTTTACTCCTAGAACTCTAACACTAAATCCCATGTTAATTCAAAATCTAAACAGCCTAATAATGAAAACATGTTTAAAACTAAGAATAAATCTAACCATTCTGATCTTTCTAAATCATTTATCAAATATTCTAATTTTACGAGAGCCGAAATAATTTTTCCTAAAAATTCCCACAAGAAACCTATAACTAAAAGTAAATCGTAGATCGTTGGGAACACTGGTTTCTATGAAAGCGTAAGAGTATATTTAGCGTATCTACATGATAAAGCAAATCACGTGAGTTTGAATGGGAAAACTAAAACTAATGTCAAAATTCTAATTCAACAAGAGGGTCTTCCCACAGATTTTATTGAACTCCAAAACATATTTTTTAAATATCATGAAGCTTTTGGTGTTTCTAGAAAAGATGTATCTAAAGAATTAGAAACTTATAGAAGTCACCTAAATAAAAAGTTTTTTCGTTAACCCAAATTTAATTTAGTTAGCAGAGAGCTCTTCTCATAAAAAAAAAATAATCTCAAGTAACCTGTCTATTTTCTATTAAAACGTACGCGGTTTGCGCACAAAAACCTCGCATGTTTTTCTTAATTCAAATGTTCTTAATTTTGATATTTTCACTCTAACAGAAACCTGGCTAACACAATCAATTCAATCCCTAGAACTGTTTGATCAACCTTACTCAGTTTTTAGAAAAGACAGGTTTCAACTTACTTCTGTTGATTCAAATCTGTGCAATATTCCTAAAGGGAGTGGAGTTCTAATAGCAATTAAAAATAATTATAATGTAAAAAGCTTATATATCCACAATTTTCAACACTAGAATTAGTTGCCGTTAAAACGGAACTTCTTAATAAATCACTTTTTATCGTTTGTTGTTATATTCCATCAAATTCAGTTGTTGATACATACTTAAACTTCAGCCTCTCTCTTAATTTCATTTCATCCGAAATGAATTCTCGTGATGAATTGTTAGTATGTGGTGGACTTTAACTTACCTAAGATGTCTTGGGGTCATCATGAGGAAGAGATTTACTTAACTCCCGATCAGATTAGTACTGACTCTGAATTTGCATTAATAGATGGTTGTCTAACTCTAATGTAACTCTAATGGTCTTCAACAAATTTCTTCAGTCATTAACTGTATGGGCAACTGGATCTTATTTTTGTAATAGATTGGACTAATTTTTCTTTTAATGATCCCATTATGACCTTAGTTAAAGTTGATAACTTCCCCCCCCCCCCCCATTTGTCTCTCACATTGCTTTCATAGTCCAACGTCGCCTTCCACTGATCTATTCCATAGTTACAATTTTGCTAAAACAAATTTTTTAGCCTTAAATCATTTTTTTTTATCTGTTGACTTCGATTCGTTAATTAAGGGTTGCGACATTAACAAAGCTCTTTCCAATTTCTATAGTTTGAAATGTATGTACCCTTCTGCAGTAGAGATCTTACTTCTAGTCCTCCTTGGTTTAATTATGAATTGAAAAAGTTAAGTAATAAAAAGAATAAAGCATGGAAAAAATATATGAGTGAAAAAACAAATCATAACCATAGGGAATTTGTTAAACTGTTTCATTCTTACAAACTAACATTAGATTTCAATTATAATAGGTCTCATAGACTTGAATTCAGAACTAAAGAAAAAACCTAAGTCCTTTTGGAAATTTGTTAATTCGAAACGAAAATCGGATCAATTTCCCGTCACTATGTCTTGCAAAAATGATTCTCCTAATCCTCCGCAATGTATTGCTGATCCGGGATTAATTTTAAAAAATTGTTCTGATTCTCTTTATTATTTAACCGTTATTATTTAACCGTTCATTCACTTCAGGTATTGTTCTAGAATATTGGAAAAATTCATTTATCCGACCAATTCATAAGAAAGATGCTAAAAATAATGTCTCAAATTATCGTGCAATTGCGAAACTCTCATGTATTCCCAAAATATTTGAATTGATAGTATTTGATTCAATATATGACATTTGCTCTAGTTCCTTAGCAGTTAACCATCACGGATTTATGAAAAAGAAATCTACTGTAACTAACTTAGTTGAATCTTGTTCAAGCTTTTTGAATACTATGGAAGCTGGTTCTCAAACTGATGTTATTTATACTGACCTAAGTAAGGTTTTCGACTTATTACCTCATGGCGTTATTCTTCTAAAGCTAAAAAGACTAGGGTTCCCTGAAACCTTCTTAAAATGGACCAAATCATTTTTGTCTGAGAGAACTTATAGTGTGATATTTAGATCAAATATATCTGACTCTTTTTGCGCCACTTCAGGTGTACCACAAGGCAGCAATCTACGTCCATTACTATTCATTATTTCTATTAATGATGTACCTAAAATCATCAAATATAGTAATGTTGTTATATATGTCGATGATATGAAAATTTATAAAAAAATTTCCTCATTTGATGACTCCACCTTGCTTCAGGAAGATCTAGACTCTTTTTTAGTTGGTGTAGCTCCAACAACCTACTCCTAAACATTGACAAATGTGCTCAAATTTCCTATTCCCGTAGTTACTCCCCCTTAGTAGTCAACTATACTTTTGATGCTAAACTTATCAAAAGAGTTTCCAACTTTAAAGATTTAGGCATCCTTTTCGATGCTAAACTTTCATTTAAACCACACTTTATTGGCATAATCAACAAGGCAAATTCTATGTTAGGGTTCATAAAGAGATGGTCTAAAGAGTTTAACGATCCACATAAAATTAATTCATTATTTACAACGCTCGTTCGTCCTCACCTTGAATAGGCTAGTCCCGTCTAGTCACCTTACTACTACACTCATATCAACAGAATAGAGTCAATTCAAACAAAATTTCTTAGATTTGCCTTACGTAATCTTCCCTGGTCCAACCCAATAATCCTGCCTCCTTACAGATGGCCTCAAGCTACTTCAATTAAATACTTTGCACTCGAGAAGAGTTGTTGCGGATATTTTATTTATAATTCAACTTTTGACTGGTGAAATTGATAACCAAACTATAAAAGGCATAATCAATTAGCAGATTAATATTAGTACGTGATTTCGTTCACAAAATGTTTTTAACCTTCCTCTTCATAGAACAAATTATAGTAAATTTTAACCCATAAATAGAATGTTAATGGCAGTTAACCAACATAAAAATAGTATTTTCTTTTAGTAAAGCCAGGTTAAAGAAAATCCTATTCCAAATCCTTCCTTAATCTTACTAATCCTATTTATATATGTAGTCACAATTCTTTAATTATACTTAATTGGTTTCTATCAATTTATTGTTTTTCCTCACACTTTTTCTTTTTTTTTAATCGAGTTTAATTTCATTGAGTTAGCTGTTCTTCATTTTTTTTTGGTTTATATTAATTTATTTCTAAGTTCATATTGATTGTTATCAATTCTAATAATTTGCTTTTTATTGTAATTATAATTTAAAAATTAAAGTTTAATTGAAAATTTGAATAAAACAAGAGGAAAAACAAATTAAAAATTAAATTAAAATATATTATTAATTTAAATTGTTAATTTAACTACAATATTGTAAACCGTTTGAACTAAATGGTGAATAAATAAAATAAAATATCAGTTTCTAGCTGTTTCGCTTGAGGCGATCTGTAAATAAAACAGAAGTGAATGATGTGCTTATCGACGTGTATTTTCATCCAATTATATTGATAATTTGGATAGGAGCACTCAACATTTTGAAGAGTCTTATAAGCTACATCATTTCGTATATGCAAAGCAATCCCTCTATTGGGTATAAAAAGTGGCACAAGCGAATAATTATTGATATTAAAGTTAATATCATTATTCACAACTTGTGTTTCACTTAGTGCTAAAATTGCTGGATTTTGCAGCCGTAGATGGCTTTCGACGGAATGGAAATTTGTTGCTAGACCGCGAATGTTAGAAAAATCTATCTTAAACATAATAACGAACAATTTACAAAGAGAAAAGGAAAATAAATTAAACTTAACAAAAAGTACCGACAAAAAAAAATATATATGTAAAAAATATATAAATTAAATCTTTAGGTCCACGTACCACTTACTTATACCACCCCTGCAATGAATGCAACTAAAACCAATATCTACACACAACAGTTTTTAATACCTTATTGGGTGTGGAAATACTCTCAGAAACATTCACTGCAGGTTAGAACAATGAGAAAATTAGGGTAATAACAAAACAAAAAAGAAGAAAAAATTATAATGCATTAATGAGAGAATTTTTTAGAAAAAAACAAAGCCGGAAAAGAAAAACGAAAAAAAAATTATTTTAATATGATTTTTATTAATTTAATATGAATTGAATCATGATGACGCGTCATGACTTAAGCAAGATTTTATTATTGTCAACTAAGACGAACAGTTAACAACATTTTGAATTTACTTTCAAACAAGGCGAATATAAACAAAATTAATTCGTAAAATAAAAAAATGATAAAATAAAAAATTTATAAAACCAAAAATGTTTTGTGGTTTAAATTTGTTTTTTTTTTATTCTATTTTACTAATGGATTTATGTAGCTACATATACAAAATAATTTAATATTGAAATCTATTACTATTTTGGCCGTTTTATTACTATTTTTGGAAATTTTTGTTACTTTTTAAGAATTTCCAGGTTCCAACACTGAATATAGGTTAAAATTTTAGGGTTGCCACTTAACAAAAACTTCATATAAGTTTCTGAAAAAATGTAACCTGAAGAAAAAGAAATATTTGAATATACATAGCTATTCGGATCTAATTTTTTGAATTAGTAGAAGCATATTTTTCAACTCTTTTCAAGTTCAGTTTCCCTACTTAAATATAAAAAAAAAATGTCAACTTTCGAATATTTTTTCAAAAATTTTTGGACAAAAATTAGTTTCTTTAAAATTTTTTAGAATATTGAAAAAAACATTGATTTATTAAATTTATGAAAAAAAAAAATTTTAAAAAAAGTATATCGCTATATTAAAAAAAAAATGTATTTGGTATCATTGAACCCAAGTGGCAACACTATAATAAATTATAATATAATAATTGAAATAATAAAAGCAAGACTAGGTATAGACCAAAATGAATTAAAAGAAAAGTGTTTAGATATACATACAATACCTACCTACTCATAATCTTGAAACAAATTATGACACATACATAATGTGTTCTTTATTGGAGTTCAAACTTAAAACTAAAATAACATGTTTACTTATAATATTTAATGTATATCTAACTTAACTGTTACAAATTATCAATTATTATAATTAGGCTTACCAGGCTATACTTAATCTAATAGTTTACTTTTAATACATATCAATTCTTCTCCACTTAAATAAAAATTATAATTAATTTCGATTTTCTCTTAAATACTACGTAGTAATATATTCTTATTATAATTTATTTAATTTTGATATTTTTGATTTTATTCTTTCGGATTTTCTTCCAGGACCATCGTAAGACTTTTTATTATAAACTTTATTTTTACTTTTACTATATTCAATTTCTTTAACTTTATTACTAATCCTATCCCTTTCTGTGTCATCTGAATCTTGACTATAGAAAACGTCATCAGAATTTGAATCTGATATATCAGATTCTGATGATGAAAAGGATGGACAACAAATTACATTATCTTGAGAATTTACAATTTTTGTACAGATATTATTATAAAATTTTACAGATTTATGCCCTTTTTTTATTTGGTTTATGTGGGCTACTCTAATATTTCCATTCACATTTACTTTATACAAATAATTAGTTAACCTTTCTACAATACGACCTGGAATCCATTTAATGTGTGTTTTGAAATTATTTTTATAATAAATTTCCTCATTTACTTCATATTTTATTTTAAAATTATTTGTTTTATTTTTCAATATCGATAATTTATTCGGTACGTTTTCATCAGTTGTTATATGAATAAATTTTTGTTCTTTATTTTTATTTTTAGCTACCATAATATCTAACAAGGTTTTGGGTTTTGTTTTAAAAACTATTTCTGCTGTAGTTTTACAAGTTACAGTTGAAGGAGTATTTCTATACTTCAACAAAAAATTATCAATTTTAAAATTTAAATTATGTTTCAAGGAATTAGTTTCTAACAAAGAACTTTTAAATGATTTTTTTACGGTTTGGACGTATCTTTCACACTGCCCGTTTGATTCCTGATGATAAGGTGGGCTTTTCATAACTTTAATACCATTAGATTTACAAAATCCAATAAATTCACCAGATTGAAAAGGAGGTCCATTATCTGACACCAATTGTGTTGGAATACCAAATACCGAAAACCAATTGCGCAATTTTTCAATTACCTTACTTGCTGTGGTGCTTTTCATTTCACTAAGTTCTATCCACTTTGAGAAACTGTCTACTAACAATAAAAAATGTAAACCTTCCATACTAAAAAAATCTATATGTATTCGTTCATATGTATAAGTAGAATAATTCCATTTTGATTCTTTAATTTTTTTTGTGAAGTTTTGAGTTTGATTACAAATTTTACAACTTCTAACAAAATCCTCTATATCTGAACCTAAAGTGCGCCACCAAACATATGTTCTTGCCAACATTTTCATCCTAACTATTCCTATATGGGTATCATATAGTATTTTCAAAATATTGTGTTTTAAACTATCAGGAATTACAACTCTATTTCCGTAAAAAATACAACCGCTATCACAAAAAAAATGTTCAGACCTATCAAAATAATATTTCGTATCTAAATTTGTATTATCTTTGTATTTAAAATTCATAAATCCTTTGTACACTTTACTTAACAACTTATCTTCCATTGTTTTTTTACTAATATCCTCCAACTTAAGTAACTTAATTTTCTCAGATCCCATAGACAAAAAATTTAAAAATTCTTCCTGAACTTCAGTAGTGCTTTCTACTGGTAGTCTAGATAGCGCATCTGCATGTCCTACTTTTGCAGAACTTTTATATTTAATTTCGTAATCATACATAGATAAATGTACAGCCCATCTTTGAATACGAGCTGCTGCTACCGACAAATGCCCTTTCTTTTCATTAAAAATCTCTCGCAATGGCTGGTGGTCTGTATATATAGTAATTTTATTCCCATAAATATATTTATAGAATTTTTTTACTGCAAATATAATTGCCAACGCTTCCCGATGCGTCTGTGAATAGTTTTGTTCAGCAGTACTAAGTGTACTTGATGCAAACAGAACAGGTTTCTCCTCGCCGTTAATAATATGTGATAATACCGCGCCTACTCCATAAGGACTAGCGTCACATGTTAGTACAATAGGTTTGTTTGGGTCAAAGTGCTCTAGTATACTATTATTTGAAATAAGCATCTTTGCGTTCTCAAAAGCTTTTTGTTGTTCAGAATTCCAATTGAATTTATTGTTTTTCTTTAATAAATTATATAATGGTCTTAGCTGCGATGCTAAATTAGGCACAAACTTATTATAAAAATTCAAAAGACCAAAAAAACTTTTTAACTGCGTAATATTTTTAGGGCTTGGAGCGTTTAAAATAGCCTTAACTTTTTCTTGATTTGGTTGTATACCTGCGCTACTAAAAATATGTCCTAAATATTGAACTTCATTTTGAAACCATTTACATTTACTAAAATTTACCCGAATATTATATGCTTCTAATTTTTCTAAAACTTTATTTACATTTATTTCACATTCTTCTAAATCATTTCCACCAATCAAAACATCATCTAAATAACACCCTACTTTTGGTAATGTTTTCAAAATTTCATCCATAACCCTCTGAAATTCTGCCGGTGCTACCGAAACTCCAAATGGTAACCTAGTAAACCTGAAAAGACCTTTCTGAGTATTAACTGTTAATAAATGTTGAGAGTCTTCATGAACCGCTAATTGAAGATACGCTCCTGACAAATCTAGAAGGCAAAAAACCGAACAATTTGAAAATTTTGTAAATAAGTCCTCCATTATTGGTAAAGGATATACACGACTTTCGATTGATTTATTTATTGCAACTTTGCAATTTAGACACAATCTTAGGTCACCATTTTTCTTAGGTACTACAACCATAGGCGAAGCCCACTCACTATATTTAATAGGTACTAAAATACTTTCCTGAACAAGTCTATCAATTTCTGCATCAACTTTTTCTCTTATTGCAAAAGGTACCGTATATGGCTTTGAGAAATGAGGTACTGCTGAATCTTTTAATTTTAGATGTACATTGTACCCTATAATAGACTTTTTAAAATTATTTGAGAAAACTTTCGGATATTTCCATTTAAATTTTTCTATATTGGTGTGCGTAAAATTTTCACTAACTTTATTTATTAAAAAATTATTTCGCCACCATGGAAATAATAAATCTAACGCTTCGCGACCTAAGAGTGGTGTGAAATTTTTATCTGATTTTATAATAACTAATACCGTATCATAACATTTCGATTCACAAAAAATATCTCGCATTTTAACCATAATTTTTCCAATAACTTCAACTTCTTGACCTGTAATAACATTTAACCGTTTTTCGTTAGAAAAAATATTTAGATTTGCAAATTTTTCTTTATAAAAATCATAACTGATAACTGATGAACACGCTCCTGTATCTATTTCCATTTCTATAAAATAATCATTTATACCAATTTTTACTTTTTGAGCAAACTTATTTTTATCAACAATTGTATTCATATAACCAATACTTAAATTATCCTTATGCTCATTACTTTTACCTACATAATTTACATTATTAAATTTTTCTTTATACTTGTAATTTTTATTATTAAAACCCAAATTAACCTTACAATATCTTTTTATGTGCCCACTTTTTCCACATCTAAAACAAATTAATTTTTTTACATATTCATTACCTTTATTATTTTTGTACTGCATAACTGAATGATTATCTCTTGATTGACTTCTTCCCTGACGAATGTTTCTGTCACTGTTTTTATACTGCAATCTTCCAACATAATTCACTGTTGCCGGTCTAATTTCTTTCAGTTGAGATTTGGTCATTTCCATACTTTTGGCTACTTCACATGCTTTGTCAAAATCAAGTTCTGTTTCATTTAGTAGTTTCTGCTGAATACCTTCATTGTTAAGTCCACAGACCAATCTGTCCCTTAATGCTTCTGCCAAAAAACTTTTGAACTCACAACTTTGAGCTAATGTCTTTAACTCAACGATATAGTCACTAACTGTCTCGTGAAATTTCTGATTCCTCCTATAAAACTTGAATCTTTCTGCAATGATGTTAGTTTTTGGTTTGAAATATTTTCCAAAAATTCCAATTAAGTCCTTGTATGTCTTTGTATCTGGCTTATCGGGATCCGTAATTGATTTTAAAATTCTGTAAGACTCCGGGCCAATTAATGTTATAAAATAGGAGACTTTTAATTTATCCTCCTCTACTTTGTTTATTTTAAGCAAATGCTCCAACCTTTCCTTATATTCTTCAAAATCATCTCCTGGTGTGAAGTATTCGATGGTTCCAATAATTGCCATGTTAATTTTTTTTTTTTTTTTTTGGTTAATTATTTAGGTTACTTATTCCACGTGTTTACTAATTTCAGGTGCGCCTCCAATTCTTTCATATTTTATTTCATATCACTTTTATTTATTTGATTTTTATTTCTTTATTCTTTTTTTTTTTTTTTTTTTAATTTAAACTTGAAAAATTTTTTTTTTCTACCATTTTTCAAATAAATAATGTTTTTGTTTCATTTTCATCCTCGTCGCCAATTAATGTGTTCTTTATTGGAGTTCAAACGTAAAACTAAAATAACATGTTTACTTATAATATTTAATGTATATCTAACTTAACTGTTACAAATTATCAATTATTATAATTAGGCTTACCAGGCTATACTTAATCTAATAGTTTACTTTTAATACATATCAATACATATAAGCAATCTTGATAACCCTAGACTAATGTGTAAAATTAAAATCGGAATTGAATTTTTTTATGTAAGGATGCATAAGTTAGAAGAGTATAAAATATTATATCAATTTGATTCTGTATGCTTATAGAACAACAGATATACACAAGCCCCATTTAGGTGGCATATAGATAATATTATAATGGTCAATTATACGCGCCACTTAAAAATAAATACAAAATTTTTTTTTCTTTCCAAACATAATTTTTGTTATTCTTATTTTTATCTCCACAGTCGTATTTCTTTCAGTAAATTTTTTTATTTTCATTTACTTTTAATACTATTCATAAAAAAAATCTTATTTAGACAGTAGGTAGGTATTCAATTTATTTACTACATAATGTAGTCATCATAATTATTTTGTTGGTTTTAATTAATGAATATAATAATAATGAAAAAATAAAAGAGAAAAAAAAAAAAGTCCAGTCATGGGACTGGCGGTAGTAAGTGAAACAACATTTAAATGCAGATAATTTTAAAAGTATTTTAAAAATAAAATTTTAATAATCATCAATCACTTTTCTATTTCCAAAAATTATAACTTTTGCTAAATAGGTATGCATACATATGATGTAGGTACCAATAATTTTTTTTTATATAATATGGAGACTTAGATAGGTACCTACCAATATTTTTTTTTTATATAACTAAAATTAAAACAATAAATTTTTAAATGAGTTAGCTCAATAACCAAAACAAGCAAAATCATTAGTTAAAAGAGGTAAAATTTACATTTACTTATCGTATACCAAATTTGTTATGAGAGAGAAAAGGTACAAAACAGATGTTTGCCTTTTCTCTCTGAATTTTGCGTTCCCGTTATTCTTCTTTGGAATTGTTTGCGTTCTCATTATTTATATGGCAAGGTGGCAAAAAATCTTTGTTCAAATTTAGTTTGTTCCCTGCCCTCATACGATGATGAATTCTGATCTTTTATTATTTTAATATTTTCGTTTTAAACATTATTATTTTCGTATATAAATATACCTATTAAAAATATTGAATTATAATTACATTACAATAATATAAAATATTATTAATATTTTTGTCAGTAGTAAGTTTGAGTTACAAACATTATTATCTTATATATTAATACGCTTAAATGTCTGTTAAGCTTTTCACAAAGCTTTTACAACACGAAGCTTTTTTCAACTAGATTAGACAACTTTATTAGAACTATAGTGTGAAAAATTTTACTTAAAGACATAAACCACAAAACTATAAAACAAATAAACCCAAAAACAAATTAAAATTAACCTAAAAACAATTCACCTATTGAGCAATAGCATTGACTATCTAATTATATGAATTAATTTTAAAAAAAAAAAAAACAAAGTAGCAAAGACAAGAACCGAATTATCAGAATATTATTATTATATCGATTTATAAATAATTAAAATAGCTTTGCTAAAATATTACGATATTACGATATTACAGCAAAAAAACTTACCGGTAAAACAAATAGTCAATTTAGAAAATATATTTTTTACCTCACCCAGACCATGTTCACAAATTTCAAAAATTGAAATTTATTTATTTTATTAACAAATAATTCAAAAGTATAAATTTAAATGCGCAGTAGCATTGAGTAAATATTACATTTTACATGGAGAATCATAAACGGAAATTTACGATCTGCTAAGAACAAGAAAAACGAAATATGTTATGACATTATTATCAAGTTCCAATTCAATACACGGCAAATTTAGTACACATAAAAATTAAAAAAACTTTGAAAAGAAAAATCTCAAACTACCCTTACCTACATTAGAGACCCTAGCGGGATAACAGTATAACAATAAAAACTGAACAATAAGAGAAAAAGCATAATTATTGACTTTAGCCCTAACTATAATAGTCATAAGGAGTCATATGATGTCATATGATACTTCGTTAAATGGTCTATATGATTCGATATGATTAATAAAGTCGCAACCAATCATAACCTTTACTATAATGGTCATACCTAATCATACCAAAACGTCAAAACCAAAATTTTAACAAAGTGAAATAAAAATATAAATTCTATAAATAAATGTTTTGTTTTTTTATTTTGAGTTTTGAAACAGTTAGGGCTATTCTAATAATAAAAAAAAACACAAAAAAAGTATCTATGGTTATTTTAATGTGTTTTTAATGTGGGTGTGGTATGTATTTAGTTTAAATGCATTTAATTTCATATTTCATACTGCCAGCGACATCTCTGTCGACGTCATCTCGACGTCTCTATTAATAGTATTTGTTAGGGAGCGTTTAGACATCAGATTTTATTTCATGAAAGTTTTGTTTTACTTATTTTTATTACATTTACAAATTTTATTGCAATTACATCAAATTTTATTTCAAAAGTTTTAACTACATATCTCAAAGATAAACAAAAACGGTTGCAAAGTATACTATATTTCTTCATGCAGAATCCACTTTCTAAACTTGCAAAATACGAAGGTACGAATATGCGTGACGAGTACTAATAATAAATACTTATTTTTATTTTTTTTTCTCCTATTACTCCGCGTGGTAGCATAGGGCTTCGATAGTGAACCTCCATTCCTCTCTGTTGAGTACTACTTCCTTAATATCGTCCCAGGTATAATTGTTGATTGTTAATTCTTGATCGATTGTGCGTCTTTATGTGTTGTATGGTCTGCCGGGTCTCCTTTGTCCTTGTGGATTCCACTCTAGAGCTCTTCTTGCTATATCACTTTCTGATTTCCTTAATGTATGACCTATCCATTTCCATTTTTTCCTATTTATCTGTCTGTTGATAGGTTCTTCTCCAGTTATCATCCATAAATCCTCGTTGCTAATTCTTGCCGGCCAGAATATTCTGCATATAATTCTCAAGCACTTGTTGATGAATACTTGTAGCTTCTGTTTGATTCTGACCGAAGTGAGCCATGTTTCACTGCCATATATTAATGTTGACTTAACACATGATCTGAATATTGTTAGCTTTGTTGTTCTCGATATTTGGTTGCTCCGCCATATCTTCATTAGGCTCCCAAATGTTCTTCTTGCCTTATTTATACGGCTGTTGACATCTTCTGTTGTACCTCCTCTTGATGTTATGATGCTCCCCAGGTAGTTGAATTCTTCTGAAATATAAATATTTAAATAGTAAATCAATTATTCTAAGTATTTGTATTGATAAATAATAATAATATTTAATACACATTTTTTGTATTTTTTAATGTATATCTTTCAATATATTGGCATAACACAATTAGAAGTTTATAAATACCTTTTCTCGCAAAATACCTTTTTCAACTTGCGAAATACGAAAATGCGTGTCAAGCACTATTATTTAAAAAAAAAAATTATGATATTCTATAACAAAGTCGGATGTCAAACTTTAATGAACATCATTAATACGTTATAAACACAATTCAAAAACGTATAAACGCTCCCTTATATAAAAGTTTTCTTCAAAACTATAAGCGGTCAAAATTTTCAATTTGATTCTATGAAATACAAATAAAATTTTGCTAAAACAAATTTTTTAGCCTTAAATCATTTTTTTTTATCTGTTGACTTCGATTCGTTAATTAAGGGTTGCGACATTAACAAAGCTCTTTCCAATTTCTATAGTTTGAAATGTATGTACCCTTCTGCAGTAGAGATCTTACTTCTAGTCCTCCTTGGTTTAATTATGAATTGAAAAAGTTAAGTAATAAAAAGAATAAAGCATGGAAAAAATATATGAGTGAAAAAACAAATCATAACCATAGGGAATTTGTTAAACTGTTTCATTCTTACAAACTAACATTAGATTTCAATTATAATAGGTCTCATAGACTTGAATTCAGAACTAAAGAAAAACCCTAAGTCCTTTTGGAAATTTGTTAATTCGAAACGAAAATCGGATCAATTTTCCGTCACTATGTCTTGCAAAAATGATTCTCCTAATCCTCCGCAATCTATTGCTGATCCGGGATTAATTTTAAAAAATTGTTCTGATTCTCTTTATTATTTAACCGTTCATTCACTTCAGGTATTGTTCTAGAATATTGGAAAAATTCATTTACCCGACCAATTCATAAGAAAGATGCTAAAAATAATGTCTCAAATTATCGTCCAATTGCGAAACTCTCATGTATTCCCAAAATATTTGAATTGATAGTATTTGATTCAATATATGACATTTGCTCTAGTTCCTTAGCAGTTAACCATCACGGATTTATGAAAAAGAAATCTACTGTAACTAACTTAGTTGAATCTTGTTCAAGCTTTTTGAATACTATGGAAGCTGGTTCTCAAACTGATGTTATTTATACTGACCTAAGTAAGGTTTTCGACTTATTACCTCATGGCGTTATTCTTCTAAAGCTAAAAAGACTAGGGTTCCCTGAAACCTTCTTAAAATGGACCAAATCATTTTTGTCTGAGAGAACTCATAGTGTGATATTTAGATCAAATATATCTGACTCTTTTTGCGCCACCTCAGGTGTACCACAAGGCAGCAATCTACGTCCATTACTATTCATTATTTCTATTAATGATGTACCTAAAATCATCAAATATAGTAATGTTGTTATATATGTCGATGATATGAAAATTTATAAAAAAATTTCCTCATTTGATGACTCCACCTTGCTTCAGGAAGATCTAGACTCTTTTTTAGTTGGTGTAGCTCCAACAACCTACTCCTAAACATTGACAAATGTGCTCAAATTTCCTATTCCCGTAGTTACTCCCCCTTAGTAGTCAACTATACTTTTGATGCTAAACTTATTAAAAGAGTTTCCAACTTTAAAGATTTAGGTATCCTTTTCGATGCTAAACTTTCATTTAAACCACACTTTATTGGCATAATCAACAAGGCAAATTCTATGTTAGGGTTCATAAAGAGATGGTCTAAAGAGTTTAACGATCCACATAAAATTAATTCATTATTTACAACGGTCGTTCGTCCTCACCTTGAATAGGCTAGTCCCGTCTAGTCACCTTACTACTACACTCATATCAACAGAATAGAGTCAATTCAAACAAAATTTCTTAGATTTGCCTTACGTAATCTTCCCTGGTCCAACCCAATAATCCTGCCTCCATACAGATGGCCTCAAGCTACTTCAATTAAATACTTTGCACTCGAGAAGAGTTGTTGCGGATATTTTATTTATAATTCAACTTTTGACTGGTGAAATTGATAACCAAACTATAAAAGGCATAATCAATAAGCAGATTAATATTAGTACGCGATTTCGTTCACAAAATGTTTTTAACCTTCCTCTTCATAGAACAAATTATAGTAAATTTTAACCCATAAATAGAATGTTAATGGCAGTTAACCAACATAAAAATAGTATTTTCTTTTAGTAAAGCCAGGTTAAAGAAAATCCTATTCCAAATCCTTCCTTAATCTTACTAATCCTATTTATATATGTAGTCACAATTCTTTAATTATACTTAATTGGTTTCTATCAATTTATTGTTTTTCCTCACACTTTTTCTTTTTTTTTAATCGAGTTTAATTTCATTGAGTTAGCTGTTCATCATTTTTTTTTTGGTTTATATTAATTTATTTCTAAGTTCATAGTGATTGTTATCAATTCTAATAATTTGCTTTTTATTGTAATTATAATTTAAAAATTAAAGTTTAATTGAAAATTTGAATAAAACAAGAGGAAAAACAAATTAAAAATTAAATTAAAATATATTATTAATTTAAATTGTTAATTTAACTACAATATTGTAAACCGTTTGAACTAAATGGTGAATAAATAAAATAAAATATCAGTTTCTAGCTGTTTCGCTTGAGGCGATCTGTAAATAAAACAGAAGTGAATGATGTGCTTATCGACGTGTATTTTCATCCAATTATATTGATAATTTGGATTGGAGCACTCAACATTTTGAAGAGTCTTATAAGCTACATCATTTCGTATATGCAAAGCAATCCCTCTATTGGGTATAAAAAGTGGCACAAGCGAATAATTATTGATATTAAAGTTAATATCATTATTCACAACTTGTGTTTCACTTAGTGCTAAAATTGCTGGATTTTGCAGCCGTAGATGGCTTTCGATGGAATGGAAATTTATTGCTAGACCGCGAATGTTAGAAAAATCTATCTTAAACATAATAACGAACAATTTACAAAGAGAAAAGGAAAATAAATTAAACTTAACAAAAAGTACCGACAAAAAAATATATATGTAAAAAATATATAAATTAAATCTTTAGGTCCACGTACCACTTCCTTATACCACCCCTGCAATGAATGCAACTAAAACCAATATCTACACACAACAGTTTTTAATACCTTATTGGGTGTGGAAATACTCTCAGAAACATTCACTGCAGGTTAGAACAATGAGAAAATTACGGTAATAACAAAACAAAAAAGAAGAAAAAATTATAATGCATTAATGAGAGAATTTTTTAGAAAAAAACAAAGCCGGAAAAGAAAAACGAAAAAAAAATTATTTTAATATGATTTTTATTAATTTAATATGAATTGAATCATGATGACGACTCATGACTTAAGCAAGATTTTATTATTGTCAACTAAGACGAACAGTTAACAACATTTTGAATTTACTTTCAAACAAGGCGAATATAAACAAAATTAATTCGTAAAATAAAAAAATGATAAAATAAAAAATTTATAAAACCAAAAATGTTTTGTGGTTTAAATTTGTTTTTTTTTTATTCTATTTTACTAATGGATTTATGTAGCTACATATACAAAATAATTTAATATTGAAATCTATTACTATTTTGGCCGTTTTATTACTATTTTTGGAAATTTTTGTTACTTTTTAAGAATTTCCAGGTTCCAACACTGAATATAGGTTAAAATTTTAGGGTTGCCACTTAACAAAAACTTCATATAAGTTTCTGAAAAAATGTAACCTGAAGAAAAAGAAATATTTGAATATACCTAGCTATTCGGATCTAATTTTTTGAATTAGTAGAAGCATATTTTTCAACTCTTTTCAAGTTCAGTTTCCCTACTTAAATATAAAAAAAAAATGTCAACTTTCGAATATTTTTTCAAAAATTTTTGGACAAAAATTAGTTTCTTTAAAATTTTTTAGAATATTGAAAAAAACATTGATTTATTAAATTTATGAAAAAAAAAAATTTTAAAAAAAGTATATCGCTATATATTTTCTATTTCCAAAAATTATAACTTTTGCTAAATAGGTATGCATACATATGATGTAGGTACCAATAATTTTTTTTTATATAATATGGAGACTTAGATAGGTACCTACCAATATTTTTTTTTTATATAACTAAAATTAAAACAATAAATTTTTAAATGAGTTAGCTCAATAACCAAAACAAGCAAAATCATTAGTTAAAAGAGGTAAAATTTACATTTACTTATCGTATACCAAATTTGTTATGAGAGAGAAAAGGTACAAAACAGATGTTTGCCTTTTCTCTCTGAATTTTGCGTTCCCGTTATTCTTCTTTGGAATTGTTTGCGTTCTCATTATTTATATGGCAAGGTGGCAAAAAATCTTTGTTCAAATTTAGTTTGTTCCCTGCCCTCATACGATGATGAATTCTGATCTTTTATTATTTTAATATTTTCGTTTTAAACATTATTATTTTCGTATATAAATATACCTATTAAAAATATTGAATTATAATTACATTACAATAATATAAAATATTATTAATATTTTTGTCAGTAGTAAGTTTGAGTTACAAACATTATTATCTTATATATTAATACGCTTAAATGTCTGTTAAGCTTTTCACAAAGCTTTTACAACACGAAGCTTTTTTCAACTAGATTAGACAACTTTATTAGAACTATAGTGTGAAAAATTTTACTTAAAGACATAAACCACAAAACTATAAAACAAATAAACCCAAAAACAAATTAAAATTAACCTAAAAACAATTCACCTATTGAGCAATAGCATTGACTATCTAATTATATGAATTAATTTAAAAAAAAAAAAAAACAAAGTAGCAAAGACAAGAACCGAATTATCAGAATATTATTATTATATCGATTTATAAATAATTAAAATAGCTTTGCTAAAATATTACGATATTACGATATTACAGCAAAAAAACTTACCGGTAAAACAAATAGTCAATTTAGAAAATATATTTTTTACCTCACCCAGACCATGTTCACAAATTTCAAAAATTGAAATTTATTTATTTTATTAACAAATAATTCAAAAGTATAAATTTAAATGCGCAGTAGCATTGAGTAAATATTACATTTTACATGGAGAATCATAAACCGAAATTTACGATCTGCTAAGAACAAGAAAAACGAAATATGTTATGACATTATTATCAAGTTCCAATTCAATACACGGCAAATTTAGTACACATAAAAATTAAAAAAACTTTGAAAAGAAAAATCTCAAACTACCCTTACCTACATTAGAGACCCTAGCGGGATAACAGTATAACAATAAAAACTGAACAATAAGAGAAAAAGCATAATTATTGACTTTAGCCCTAACTATAATAGTCATAAGGAGTCATATGATGTCATATGATACTTCGTTAAATGGTCTATATGATTCGATATGATTAATAAAGTCGTAACCAATCATAACCTTTACTATAATGGTCATACCTAATCATACCAAAACGTCAAAACCAAAATTTTAACAAAGTGAAATAAAAATATAAATTCTATAAATAAATGTTTTGTTTTTTTATTTTGAGTTTTGAAACAGTTAGGGCTATTCTAATAATAAAAAAAAAACACAAAAAAAGTATCTATGGTTATTTTAATGTGTTTTTAATGTGGGTGTGGTATGTATTTAGTTTAAATGCATTTAATTTCATATTTCATACTGCCAGCGACATCTCTGTCGACGTCATCTCGACGTCTCTATTAATAGTATTTGTTAGGGAGCGTTTAGACATCAGATTTTATTTCATGAAAGTTTTGTTTTACTTATTTTTATTACATTTACAAATTTTATTGCAATTACATCAAATTTTATTTCAAAAGTTTTAACTACATATCTCAAAGATAAACAAAAACGGTTGCAAAGTATACTATATTTCTTCATGCAGAATCCACTTTCTAAACTTGCAAAATACGAAGATACGAATATGCGTGACGAGTACTAATAATAAATACTTATTTTTATTTTTTTTTCTCCTATTTTTTTTTTTTTTTTTTTATTTATTTGTTATATTCTCAAAAAGAGCGTTAGCTCATACAGAGTGATTACTCCGCGTGGTAGCATAGGGCTTCGATAGTGAACCTCCATTCCTCTCTGTTGAGTACTACTTCCTTAATATCGTCCCAGGTATAATTGTTGATTGTTAATTCTTGATCGATTGTGCGTCTTTATGTGTTGTATGGTCTGCCGGGTCTCCTTTGTCCTTGTTGATTCCACTCTAGAGCTCTTCTTGCTATATCACTTTCTGATTTCCTTAATGTATGACATATCCATTTCCATTTTTTCCTATTTATCTGTCTGTTGATAGGTTCTTCTCCAGTTATCATCCATAAATCCTCGTTGCTAATTCTTGCCGGCCAGAATATTCTGCATATAATTCTCAAGCACTTGTTGATGAATACTTGTAGCTTCTGTTTGATTCTGACCGAAGTGAGCCATGTTTCACTACCATATATTAATGTTGACTTAACACATGATCTGAATATTGTTAGCTTTGTTGTTCTCGATATTTGGTTGCTCCGCCATATCTTCATTAGGCTCCCAAATGTTCTTCTTGCCTTATTTATACGGCTGTTGACATCTTCTGTTGTACCTCCTCTTGATGTTATGATGCTCCCCAGGTAGTTGAATTCTTCTGAAATATAAATATTTAAATAGTAAATCAATTATTCTAAGTATTTGTATTGATAAATAATAATAATATTTAATACACATTTTTTGTATTTTTTAATGTATATCTTTCAATATATTGGCATAACACAATTAGAAGTTTATAAATACCTTTTCTCGCAAAATACCTTTTTCAACTTGCGAAATACGAAAATGCGTGTCAAGCACTATTATTTAAAAAAAAAAATTATGATATTCTATAACAAAGTCGGATGTCAAACTTTAATGAACATCATTAATACGTTATAAACACAATTCAAAAACGTATAAACGCTCCCTTATATAAAAGTTTTCTTCAAAACTATAAGCGGTCAAAATTTTCAATTTGATTCTATGAAATACAAATAAAATTTTGCTAAAACAAATTTTTTAGCTTTAAATCATTTTTTTTTATCTGTTGACTTCGATTCGTTAATTAAGGGTTGCGACATTAACAAAGCTCTTTCCAATTTCTATAGTTTGAAATGTATGTACCCTTCTGCAGTAGAGATCTTACTTCTAGTCCTCCTTGGTTTAATTATGAATTGAAAAAGTTAAGTAATAAAAAGAATAAAGCATGGAAAAAATATATGAGTGAAAAAACAAATCATAACCATAGGGAATTTGTTAAACTGTTTCATTCTTACAAACTAACATTAGATTTCAATTATAATAGGTCTCATAGACTTGAATTCAGAACTAAAGAAAAACCCTAAGTCCTTTTGGAAATTTGTTAATTCGAAACGAAAATCGGATCAATTTTCCGTCACTATGTCTTGCAAAAATGATTCTCCTAATCCTCCGCAATCTATTGCTGATCCGGGATTAATTTTAAAAAATTGTTCTGATTCTCTTTATTATTTAACCGTTCATTCACTTCAGGTATTGTTCTAGAATATTGGAAAAATTCATTTACCCGACCAATTCATAAGAAAGATGCTAAAAATAATGTCTCAAATTATCGTCCAATTGCGAAACTCTCATGTATTCCCAAAATATTTGAATTGATAGTATTTGATTCAATATATGACATTTGCTCTAGTTCCTTAGCAGTTAACCATCACGGATTTATGAAAAAGAAATCTACTGTAACTAACTTAGTTGAATCTTGTTCAAGCTTTTTGAATACTATGGAAGCTGGTTCTCAAACTGATGTTATTTATACTGACCTAAGTAAGGTTTTCGACTTATTACCTCATGGCGTTATTCTTCTAAAGCTAAAAAGACTAGGGTTCCCTGAAACCTTCTTAAAATGGACCAAATCATTTTTGTCTGAGAGAACTTATAGTGTGATATTTAGATCAAATATATCTGACTCTTTTTGCGCCACCTCAGGTGTACCACAAGGCAGCAATCTACGTCCATTACTATTCATTATTTCTATTAATGATGTACCTAAAATCATCAAATATAGTAATGTTGTTATATATGTCGATGATATGAAAATTTATAAAAATATTTCCTCATTTGATGACTCCACCTTGCTTCAGGAAGATCTAGACTCTTTTTTAGTTGGTGTAGCTCCAACAACCTACTCCTAAACATTGAGAAATGTGCTCAAATTTCCTATTCCCGTAGTTACTCCCCCTTAGTAGTCAACTATACTTTTGATGCTAAACTTATTAAAAGAGTTTCCAACTTTAAAGATTTAGGTATCCTTTTCGATGCTAAACTTTCATTTAAACCACACTTTATTGGCATAATCAACAAGGCAAATTCTATGTTAGGGTTCATTAAGAGATGGTCTAAAGAGTTTAACGATCCACATAAAATTAATTCATTATTTACAACGCTCGTTCGTCCTCACCTTGAATAGGCTAGTCCCGTCTAGTCACCTTACTACTACACTCATATCAACAGAATAGAGTCAATTCAAACAAAATTTCTTAGATTTGCCTTACGTAATCTTCCCTGGTCCAACCCAATAATCCTGCCTCCTTACAGATGTCCTCAAGCAACTTCAATTAAATACTTTGCACTCGAGAAGAGTTGTTGCGGATATTTTATTTATAATTCAACTTTTGACTGGTGAAATTGATAACCAAACTATAAAAGGCATAATCAATAAGCAGATTAATATTAGTACGCGATTTCGTTCACAAAATGTTTTTAACCTTCCTCTTCATAGAACAAATTATAGTAAATTTTAACCCATAAATAGAATGTTAAAGGCAGTTAACCAACATAAAAATAGTATTTTCTTTTAGTAAAGCCAGGTTAAAGAAAATCCTATTCTAAATCCTTCCTTAATCTTACTAATCCTATTTATATATGTAGTCACAATTCTTTAATTATACTTAATTGGTTTCTATCAATTTATTGTTTTTCCTCACACTTTTTCTTTTTTTTTAATCGAGTTTAATTTCATTGAGTTAGCTGTTCATCATTTTTTTTTTGGTTTATATTAATTTATTTCTAAGTTCATAGTGATTGTTATCAATTCTAATAATTTGCTTTTTATTGTAATTATAATTTAAAAATTAAAGTTTAATTGAAAATTTGAATAAAACAAGAGGAAAAACAAATTAAAAATTAAATTAAAATATATTATTAATTTAAATTGTTAATTTAACTACAATATTGTAAACCGTTTGAACTAAATGGTGAATAAATAAAATAAAATATCAGTTTCTAGCTGTTTCGCTTGAGGCGATCTGTAAATAAAACAGAAGTGAATGATGTGCTTATCGACGTGTATTTTCATCCAATTATATTGATAATTTGGATTGGAGCACTCAACATTTTGAAGAGTCTTATAAGCTACATCATTTCGTATATGCAAAGCAATCCCTCTATTGGGTATAAAAAGTGGCACAAGCGAATAATTATTGATATTAAAGTTAATATCATTATTCACAACTTGTGTTTCACTTAGTGCTAAAATTGCTGGATTTTGCAGCCGTAGATGGCTTTCGACGGAATGGAAATTTGTTGCTAGACCGCGAATGTTAGAAAAATCTATCTTAAACATAATAACGAACAATTTACAAAGAGAAAAGGAAAATAAATTAAACTTAACAAAAAGTACCGACAAAAAAATATATATGTAAAAAATATATAAATTAAATCTTTAGGTCCACGTACCACTTACTTATACCACCCCTGCAATGAATGCAACTAAAACCAATATCTACACACAACAGTTTTTAATACCTTATTGGGTGTGGAAATACTCTCAGAAACATTCACTGCAGGTTAGAACAATGAGAAAATTACGGTAATAACAAAACAAAAAAGAAGAAAAAATTATAATGCATTAATGAGAGAATTTTTTAGAAAAAAACAAAGCCGGAAAAGAAAAACGAAAAAAAAATTATTTTAATATGATTTTTATTAATTTAATATGAATTGAATCATGATGACGACTCATGACTTAAGCAAGATTTTATTATTGCCAACTAAGACGAACAGTTAACAACATTTTGAATTTACTTTCAAACAAGGCGAATATAAACAAAATTAATTCGTAAAATAAAAAAATGATAAAATAAAAAATTTATAAAACCAAAAATGTTTTGTGGTTTAAATTTGTTTTTTTTTTATTCTATTTTACTAATGGATTTATGTAGCTACATATACAAAATAATTTAATATTGAAATCTATTACTATTTTGGCCGTTTTATTACTATTTTTGGAAATTTTTGTTACTTTTTAAGAATTTCCAGGTTCCAACACTGAATATAGGTTAAAATTTTAGGGTTGCCACTTAGCAAAAACCTCATATAAGTTTCTGAAAAAATGTAACCTGAAGAAAAAGAAATATTTGAATATACCTAGCTATTCGGATCTAATTTTTTGAATTAGTAGAAGCATATTTTTCAACTCTTTTCAAGTTCAGTTTCCCTACTTAAATATAAAAAAAAAATGTCAACTTTCGAATATTTTTTCAAAAATTATTGGACAAAAATTAGTTTCTTTAAAAATTTTTAGAATATTGAAAAAAACATTGATTTATTAAATTTATGAAAAAAAAAAATTTTTAAAAAAGTATATCGCTATATATTTTCTATTTTCAAAAATTATAACTTTTGCTAAATAGGTATGCATACATATGATGTAGGTACCAATAATTTTTTTTTATATAATATGGAGACTTAGATAGGTACCTACCAATATTTTTTTTTTATATAACTAAAATTAAAACAATAAATTTTTAAATGAGTTAGCTCAATAACCAAAACAAGCAAAATCATTAGTTAAAAGAGGTAAAATTTACATTTACTTATCGTATACCAAATTTGTTATGAGAGAGAAAAGGTACAAAACAGATGTTTGCCTTTTCTCTCTGAATTTTGCGTTCCCGTTATTCTTCTTTGGAATTGTTTGCGTTCTCATTATTTATATGGCAAGGTGGCAAAAAATCTTTGTTCAAATTTAGTTTGTTCCCTGCCCTCATACGATGATGAATTCTGATCTTTTATTATTTTAATATTTTCGTTTTAAACATTATTATTTTCGTATATAAATATACCTATTAAAAATATTGAATTATAATTACATTACAATAATATAAAATATTATTAATATTTTTGTCAGTAGTAAGTTGGAGTTACAAACATTATTATCTTATATATTAATACGCTTAAATGTCTGTTAAGCTTTTCACAAAGCTTTTACAACACGAAGCTTTTTTCAACTAGATTAGACAACTTTATTAGAACTATAGTGTGAAAAATTTTACTTAAAGACATAAACCACAAAACTATAAAACAAATAAACCCAAAAACAAATTAAAATTAACTTAAAAACAATTCACCTATTGAGCAATAGCATTGACTATCTAATTATATGAATTAATTTAAAAAAAAAAAAAAACAAAGTAGCAAAGACAAGAACCGAATTATCAGAATATTATTATTATATCGATTTATAAATAATTAAAATAGCTTTGCTAAAATATTACGATATTACGATATTACAGCAAAAAAACTTACCGGTAAAACAAATAGTCAATTTAGAAAATATATTTTTTACCTCACCCAGACCATGTTCACAAATTTCAAAAATTGAAATTTATTTATTTTATTAACAAATAATTCAAAAGTATAAATTCAAATGCGCAGTAGCATTGAGTAAATATTACATTTTACATGGAGAATCATAAACCGAAATTAACGATCTGCTAAGAACAAGAAAAACGAAATATGTTATGACATTATTATCAAGTTCCATTTCAATACACGGCAAATTTAGTACACATAAAAATTAAAAAAACTTTGAAAAGAAAAATCTCAAACTACCTACATTAGAGACCCTAGCGGGATAACAGCATAACAATAAAAACTGAACAATAAGAGAAAAAGCATAATTATTGACTTTAGCCCTAACTATAATAGTCATAAGGAGTCATATGATGTCATATGATACTTCGTTAAATGGTCTATATGATTCGATATGATTAATAAAGTCGTAACCAATCATAACCTTTACTATAACGGTCATACCTAATCATACCAAAACGTCAAAACCAAAATTTTAACAAAGTGAAATAAAAATATAAATTCTATAAATAAATGTTTTGTTTTTTTATTTTGAGTTTTGAAACAGTTAGGGCTATTCTAATAATAAAAAAAAACACAAAAAAAGTATCTATGGTTATTTTAATGTGTTTTTAATGTGGGTGTGGTATGTATTTAGTTTAAATGCATTTAATTTCATATTTCATACTGCCAGCGACATCTCTGTCGACGTCATCTCGACGTCTCTATTAATAGTATTTGTTAGGGAGCGTTTAGACATCAGATTTTATTTCATGAAAGTTTTGTTTTACTTATTTTTATTACATTTACAAATTTTATTGCAATTACATCAAATTTTATTTCAAAAGTTTTAACTACATATCTCAAAGATAAACAAAAATGGTTGCAAAGTATACTATATTTCTTCATGCAGAATCCACTTTCTAAACTTGCAAAATACGAAGATACGAATATGCGTGACGAGTACTAATAATAAATACTTATTTTTATTTTTTTTTCTCCTATTACTCCGCGTGGTAGCATAGGGCTTCGATAGTGAACCTCCATTCCTCTCTGTTGAGTACTACTTCCTTAATATCGTCCCAGGTATAATTGTTGATTGTTAATTCTTGATCGATTGTGCGTCTTTATGTGTTGTATGGTCTGCCGGGTCTCCTTTGTCCTTGTGGATTCCACTCTAGAGCTCTTCTTGCTATATCACTTTCTGATTTCCTTAATGTATGACCTATCCATTCCCATTTTTTCCTATTTATCTGTCTGTTGATAGGTTCTTCTCCAGTTATCATCCATAAATCCTCGTTGCTAATTCTTGCCGGCCAGAATATTCTGCATATAATTCTCAAGCACTTGTTGATGAATACTTGTAGCTTCTGTTTGATTCTGACCGAAGTGAGCCATGTTTCACTGCCATATATTAATGTTGACTTAACACATGATCTGAATATTGTTAGCTTTGTTGTTCTCGATATTTGGTTGCTCCGCCATATCTTCATTAGGCTCCCAAATGTTCTTCTTGCCTTATTTATACGGCTGTTGACATCTTCTGTTGTACCTCCTCTTGATGTTATGATGCTCCCCAGGTAGTTGAATTCTTCTGAAATATAAATATTTAAATAGTAAATCAATTATTCTAAGTATTTGTATTGATAAATAATAATAATATTTAATACACATTTTTTGTATTTTTTAATGTATATCTTTCAATATATTGGCATAACACAATTAGACGTTTATAAATACCTTTTCTCGCAAAATACCTTTTTCAACTAGCGAAATACGAAAATGCGTGTCAAGCACTATTATTTAATTATGATATTCTATAACAAAGTCGGATGTCAAACTTTAATGAACATCATTAATACGTTATAAACACAATTCAAAAACGTATAAACGCTCCCTTATATAAAAGTTTTAAAGGTCAAAATTTTCAATTTGATTCTATGAAATACAAATAAAATTATTATTTTTTTTTATGATCTTGACAGTAATTTAGGTAGAATCACCTTTTCGTGCTTAATTAAGTACGGTACTGCAATTTTACACTACAATATCTACAATAATTTGAGTATTTATTTTAACAAATTACTGGCTTATCTACTCATTAAATGTGGAAAACTACTACTATAAGCCTTTTAAATCGAGTATTTTCATTTTATTTAATTTGTTACCAGAATATATACTCTCAATTATTTTTGTCATTTATTATATCCCACTGACAAATGGTACTAGACCAGCTCGAAAAACCAATGAAACATTTTTTTTTTGCTTCATCGGGAATCGAACCCGGGACCTTTCAGTTGCTCTGCCTACTGCGCCACCCAGCGTGTAAATCTGGTTATAAATATTGTAAATTATAATTTTATTCATTTTATTATTATTATTTAAATAACAATAATAATTACAATTATAATAATTTATGATGCCGTACGTATTATAATACCTACCTACCTGTTGTGAAAATAAAATTTTAATACATACAGTGAAAGGTGCTTTCAAAATAAAACAAAAAAAATATAAACCTGAAGTAGGCCTGCGGATTTATCTACAGGTCCACTGATTAATAAATAAATAAATACCTAAATAAAATATATAAAAAAATAGTTATAGATAGATCAAACAATATTGTAAATTACTAGCTATTCCCGGCGTAACATTCGCCGGTGTAGCATTAGCATCATAAATGAAACAATTTATTTTATTTTCTTTATTTTCTTTAAAAATATCAATGTTGAAAAATAAATTGTTTCAATTATAATACTAATGCTAGACCGGCGATTGTTACGTCGGGAATAGCTAGTTTTTTATTAATTATATTAGTAAACCTAAATATTTATTATATTGGTATACGATTATAAAATAATACTGAGGACATCATCTATTTACAAATCACAGAATTTAAAGAATATAGTAACGCTCTTTTAGTTAGGTCTCCTAAAAATTATGCATAATCTACAAGTATAATTGGACAAGGATTTAAGGTCCTGCGCAGTAGACACCTTTTTATTTTATTTCCATTCTCCTACTCCATAATGTACTGCTAATATATAAGATTGTATATAAAACAATAATGCGCTCACTGCTGAAATTTTTTTACTCATATGATTTTATAATTCAGGAAATACATTATTCATATGGGAGATCTTATTAAAATAATAAACAAAAGCAAACAATCAGTTATTATGATTTACATTATATACTTGCAAATGAATCTATGTACATGTGGCAAATAAAAACAAAGAAACAAATTCATCTCAAATAAAAAATATAAAAAATCAACTTAAATTGTTTATATGACTAGCAAATTCATTTTTATATAGTAGAGTTAGAGTATCTATAATTATCCGTAATGAACCTCTAATATAATAGTTGTATATAAAACAAAAAGCGCACACATTTGAAATATTTTTACTCATATGATTTTATTATTCAACAAATACATTATGCATATGGGAGATCTTATTAAAATAATAAACAAAAGCAAATAAATCAGTTATTAAAATTTACATTCTATAATTGCAAATGAATCTATATACATATGCCAAATAAAAACAAAGAAAAAAATTCATCTCAAATAAAAAATATAAAAAAGCAAAAACAAAAAAAATCAGTTGAATTGTTGCTATGACTAGCAAATTCATTTTTATATAGTAGAGTTAGAGTACCTATCTATAATTATAATTGACAAGCATTTAAGGTCCTGCGCAGTAGACACCTTTTTATTTTATTTCGATTCTCCTACTCCTTAATGAATTTCTAATATATATAATATATAAGATTGTATATAAAACAAAAATGCGCACCCAGTTGAAAATTTTGTACTCATATGATTTTATTATTCAGCAAATACATTATGCATAAGTGAGATCTTATTAAAATAATAAACAAAAGCAAACAATCAGTTATTATGATTTACATTATATACTTGCAAATGAATCTATGTACATGTGCCAAATAAAAACAAAGAAACAAATTCATCTCAAATAAAAAATATAAAAAATCAACTTAAATTGTTTATATGACTAGCAAATTCATTTTTATATAGTAGAGTTAGAGTATCTATAATTATCCGTAATGAACCTGTAATATAATAGTTGTATATAAAACAAAAAGCGCACACATTTGAAATATTTTTACTCATATGATTTTATGATTCAACAAATAGGTACATTATGCATATAGGAGATCTTATTAAAATAATAAACAAAAGCAAACAAATCAGTTATTATAATTTAGATTATATACTCGCAAATGAATCTATGTACATATGCCAAATAAAAACAAAGAAAAAAATTCATCTCAAATAAAAAATATAAAAAAGCAATAACAAAAAACATCAGTTGAATTATTCATATGACTAGCAAATTAATTTTTGTATAGTAGAGTTAGAGTATCTATAATTATCCTTAATCTATAATTATTAATGGCAAACATTTAAGGTCCTACGCAGTAGACACCTTTTTATTTTATTTCCTTTCCTCTACTTCTTAATGAACTTCTAATATATGTAATACATAAGATTGTATATAAAACAATAATGCGTCCACAGCTGAAATTTTTTTACTCATATGATTTTATTACTCAGCAAATACATTATGCATATGTGAGATCTTATTAAAATATAAAACAAAAGCAAACAAATCAGTTATTATAATTTACATTATATACTTGCAAATGAATCTATGTACATATGCGAAATAAAAACAAAGAAACAAATTCACCTCAAATAAAAAATATAAAAAAGCAAAAACAAAAAAAATCAGTTGAATAGTTCATATGACTAGCAAATTCATTTTTATATAGTAGAGTTAGAGTATCTATAATTATCCTTCTTCTAATATAATAGTTGTATATAAAACAAAAATGCGCACATAGTTGAAAATTTTTTACTCATATGATTTTATTATTCAGCAAATACATTATGCATATGGGAGATCTTATGAAAATAATAAACAAAAGCAAACAAATCAGTTATTATAATTACTTGCAATTAACTTATATGTACATATTATATCAAATAAAAACAAAAAAACAAATTCATCTCAAATAAAAAATAACCTCTCCTCTCCATAATAAACTCTTAATATATAATAAGTAAGTTGTATATAAAACAAAAATGCGCCTACATTTGAAAATTTTTTACTCCTATGATTTTATTATTCAGCAAATACATTATGCATATGTGAGATGTTATTAAAATAATAAACAAAAGGAAACAAATCAGTTATTATAATTTACATTAAATACTTGCAAATGAATCTATGTACATATGCCAAATAAAAACAAAGAAACAAATTAATCTCAAATAAAAAATATAAAAAAGCAAAAACAAAAAAAATCAGTTGAATAGTTCATATGACTAGCAAATTCATTTTTATATAGTTGAATTAGAGTATATATAATTATCCTTAATGAACTTCTAATATTATAGTTGTATATAAAATAAAAATGCGCACATAGTTTAAAATTTTTTACTCATATAATTTTATTATTCAGCAAATAGATTATGCATTTGTGAGATCTTATTAAAATAATAAACAAAAGCAAACAAATCAGTTATTATAATTTACATTATATATTTGCAAATGAATCTATGTACATATGCCAAATAAAAACAAAGAAACAAATTCATCTTAAAGAAAAAATATAAAAAAGCAAAAACAAAAAAAATCAGATGAATTTTTCATATGACTAGCAAATTCATTTTTATATAGTAGAGTTAGAGTATCTAAAATTATCCTTAATGAACTTCTAATATAATGAATGAGATGTACCTATATATAAAACAAAAATGCGCACACTGTTGAAAGTTTTGTACTCATATGATTTTATTATTCAGCAAATACATTGTGCATATGTGAGAACTTATTAAAAAAATAAACAAAAGCAAACAAATCAGTTATTATAATTTACATTATGTACTTGCAAGTGAATCTATGTACATATGCCAAAAAAAAAGAAAAAAACAAATTCATCTAAAATAAAAAATATAAAAACAACAAAAAAACAAATCACTTGAATTCTTCATTTTTATCTTTTTAAGTAACTGTTTCTAAATTTTGGTTATTTGTAGTAATAATATAGTTTTTATTAAAATTATGTATTATGTAGGTATATATACATACCTCTTTAATGACAATATTTTTTATTTTTGGTAATAATTTTTTATTTTTAGTAAGATAAAACACAAAAGTATATAATGAATCTAGCTGGAATATTGTTAATGGACATTTTGAATATTTGCCGCTTGAAAAAAATCACGAATATTAAAAGAACATCACAAAGCGTTTCCAAATTCCAGTTAACAATATTCCAGCAAGATTCAATATATACTTTTGTGTTTTATCTTATAGTAGTTCTAGATGCTCAACATCCACCACTAGTTTTATTTTCTACTTTTTAGGGGGCTAGTTTGGTTTCGATAAAAGTATATTTTAAAAATTTTTATTTTTACATTATTATTTTATTTTATAGTTTTTAGTTTTAAGTGAAACCTATAGGTATTATAATTTCAGAAAGAGTATATAAGTGTAAACTTTTCTGCCTTTAACACAATTGGTTTTCGAAATATGCCTGAGACGTGCTAGAAGTTGTTCAGCAGCAACCCAAACCAGTCCAAATTTTTGAAATCGGTAGAAAGCGTATTTCTTTATTTGTAAAAGAGTATCTAAGTTTAAATTTTCATGCCTGTAATCAAATTGGTTTTCAAATATGCCTGAGACGTGCTAGGAGTTGTTCGGCAGCAACCCGACCCAGTCCAGATTTTCGAAATAGTTAACAGTCGTATTTCTTTATTTGTGAAAAAGAATCTAAGTGTAAATTTTCATGCCTGTAATACAATTGGTTTACAAATATGCCTGAGACTTGCTAGGAGTTGTTCGGCAGCAAGTCTACATTTTCGAAATAGTTAACAGTCGTATTTCTTTATTTGTGAAAAAGAATCTAAGCGTAAATTTTCATGCCTGTAATATTGCAATTGGTTTTCAAATATGCTGAGACGTGCTAAGAGTTGTTCGGCAGCAACCCGAACCAGTCCACATTTTTGAAATCGGTAAAAGTCGTATATCTTCATTTATGAAAAGGTATCTAAGTGTAAATTTTCATGCCTGTAATACAATTGGTTTTCAAATATGCCTGAGACGTGCTAGGACTTGTTCGGCAGCAACCCGAACCTGTCATTTGATAGCTTTGTAAAGTATCGTGTCCGGTTGCTTTTTTCATCGTGAGTAACTGTGCAAAATTTCAGAACTCTATCTTTAAATTTTTTAAACAAAATTATTCTTTTTCTTTTTGCGTTTGGTTTGAATATTAACAAAAAAATTCCAACCTACCTACCAAACATATATACATATATACATATAAACAGACGCTGGCAAGTTAATTCGCACGATATAGCAGAAACTACTCGTGTTTAATAAAAAGAACTTACTACACTCGTGGTTAGTAAGTTTTATTTAGGACACATAAATACACGTCCCTCCTATACGGCTTTGTTTCTGATATATTCCCTATAGTAAGTGGCATTTAGTGATAAAATTACTAAAAATAAAAAATTTTGTCATTAAAGAGGTATGTATATATACCTACATAATACATAATTTTAATAAAAACTATATTATTACTACAAATAACCAAAATTTAGAAACAAATACTTAAAAAGATAAAAATGAAGAATTCAAGTGATTTGTTTTTTTGTTGTTTTTATATTTTTTATTTTTCATTTTTATATAGTAGAGTTAGAGTATCTATTGTTTTTATTTGGCATATGTACATAGATTCATTTGCAAGTATATAATGTAAATTATAATAACTGATTTGTTTGCTTTTGTTTATTTTTTTACTAAGTTCTCACATATGCACAATTTATTTGCTGAATAATAAAATCATAAGAGTGAAAAATTTTCAACTGTAGGCGCATTTTTGTTTTATATACAACAATTATATTAGAAGTTCATTAAGGATTATTATAGATACTCTAACTCTACTATATAAAAATGAATTTGCTAGTCATATGAACAGGTTAACTGATTTTTTTTGTTTTTGCTTTTTATATTTTTTATTTGAGATGAATTTGTTTCTTTGTTTTTATTTGGCATATGTACATAGATTCATTTGCAAGTATATAATGTAAATTATAATAACTGATTTGTTTGCTTTTGTTTATTATTTCAATAAGATCTCACATATGCATAACGTATTTGCTGAATAATAAAATCATAAGAGTAAAAAAATTTCAACTGTAGGCGCATTTTTGTGTTTTATATACAACTATTATACTAGAAGTTCATTAAGGATTATTATAGATACTCTAACTCTACTATATAAAAATGAATTTGCTAGTCATATGAACAATTCATCTGATTTTTTTTGTTTTGGCTTTTTTATATTTTTTATTTGAGATGAATTTTTTTCTTTGTTTTTATTTGGCATATGTACATAGATTCATTTGCAAGTATATAATGTAAATTATAATAACAGATTTGTTTGCTTTTGTTTATTATTTTAATAAGTTCTCACATATGCATAACGTATTTGCTGAATAATAAAATCATAAGAGTAAAAAATTTTCAACTGTAGGCGCATTTTTGTTTTATATACAACTATTATATTAGAAGTTCATTAAGGATTATTAAAGATACTGTAACTCTACTATATAAAAATGAATTTGCTAGTTATATGAACAATTCAACTGATTTTTTTTGTTTTTGCTTTTTTATATTTTTTATTTGAGATGAATTTGTTTCTTTGTTTTTACTTGGCATATGTACATAGATTCATTTGCAAGTATATAATGTAAATTATAATAACTTATTTGTTTGCTTTTGTTTATTATTTTAATAAGTTCTCACATATGCGTAACGTATTTGCTGAATAATAAAATCATAAGAGTAAAAAATTTTCAACTGTAGGCGCATTTTTGTTTTATATACAACTATTATATTAGAAGTTCATTAAGGATTATTATTCACTTCTAATTGGTAATTCAAAGAAGAAGGACGTGTTTTGCTTACCTTTTTATTTGGTGTTTAATTTCAAAGCTTTTAATTAGTGCTATTAGTGAATTGAATTGGTATCAGTGACAATTTATTGACAATTTATTAACTTTTTGTAACAATTTATAGACTATCAATAAACTTTAAACATTTTAAACTTTATTTATTTTCTAAATTAAAAGAACTTTTGTGCTACCAGTGAAAGTGAATTTGCCTACCCTATAAAATTGTTCAATTTTTTTATTAAGTGCCGTAGTTTATGGCTGGGTACTGTTGTTTTTATTAACTCAATATTTTTGAACATCCACTATAAAAGGGTATAAAAACAATCAAAATATTTAATTGAAATAAAAAGATCAGTAAATATAATGAACATTAACCGGCTTTTATTTCATAAATTATTTGTATAAATCAAAAACATTTAGTAAAACTTTTTTTTATTTTCAACATAATTTTTCTTTATACAGTAGTTATTGTTACAAGTTTCTTTTTTCTTTTCTAATAATAAAAAATATATAAATTACTTATAGATACTTTTACAATTGAATTTTCATATAATACAACAATAAATAATTTAAATTTAAAATTAAAAAAAATTACTAATTGAATAAATGTATTAAATTAAATGTTTAAAAGATTAATAATATACAAATATACAAAAAAAAGATTTATGCTTATTGGCTACATAAACACTTTACACCCGAAATAAAAAATATAAATTACTTATACAGATACTTTTACAATTGAATTTTCATATAATACAACAATAAATAATTTAAATTTAAAATTAAAAAAATTACTAATAGAATAAATGTATTAAATTAAATGTTTAAAAGATTAATAATATACAAATATACAAAAAAAAGATTTGTGCTTATTGGCTACATAAACACTTTACACCCGCGTTTTTTTTCTTCCATTGCCGCTCCGAATTCCGATATTTTGTATTTACTGGCTGGATAAAATACTAATACTAATTACTATATTTCAATAAAAATAATTATTGCTTTTATTTTATTACCACTATTATCACCCGATTTAATTTCTTAATACATACTATAATAATACTTATACATATATATAAATTGGCTGCACTGGTAAGTTTTTGATTATTTGATTATACACCTATTTGCCTTGGCGACATCTGTTGACCAGATTATTTATAACTAATTTTTGAAAGTATGTATTGAAGTAAGCAACATGGTCGAGAATAAAAAATGCAATAAATGCAAAAATAGCATTCGAGGGGAAACAGGTATAAGGTGTACTGTAGTGTGTAGTAAAATTTTTCATTCTGCTGCAAAATGTTCTGGTTTAGATCAGAACACATGCAATGTATTGGATTCTAATGAATGGATTGTTTTTATGTGCCATGATTGTGTTACTTATATTCAAAATGTTGACTGGATATTAAAAGAAATGCAGGGTAGTGTAACAAAAAATAATGGGTATCTCAGGGAGTATAAAGATGAATTTGAAGTGTCTATGAAAAAAAATGAACTTGAGCTTAAATCACTTTTAGAGGCAATCGAGACAAGATACACGGAACGTCTTGATGCAATGAAGCGTGCCCAAGAGATTGAAATTAGGAAGATTTGTAATTTAACGGAAAAGTTTGATTTACAATGTAACAAATTATCTATGGAGTTAAAAAATACGTGTATAAAAAATGAGGAAGTTCATAATGAATTGGTTAAAAGAAGCAATGTTACTACTATTAATGCAGCTCAGTTATCGTTTTTTGATGTTCTAAAAAGTAAGGGTAAATTCACTCAACGTGACACTGTACTTGTTCCAGAATTAAGGAAAAGTGTACCACTCATTTTGAAACCGAAGATTAAACAAAAAATTGACACTATAAAAAATGATCTAAATTGTAAAGTCAACCCTGCTGCTCTAAAAATTTCAAACATTGAAAGCAGGAACAATGGGGTTTTACTTATTGAAAGTGACAATATTAAGGAAAGAGATAAAATTATGGCAGCCATTAATAAAAATATAGGTGATAAATATGAAATTAAGGTGCCTAGTGCTCTTAAACCGAGATTTCGACTTGTGAATATGAAATTCAAGCACGAGGAAAATGAAATTATCGACAAGCTAAAAAAGCAAAATCCACTGTTAGGGGATTGTTCCCTTAAATTAATAAAATATTATGAGGTGAAAAAAACTGAAAGCAGTTTTTTTAATGCTTTACTAGAAGTTGATAGCGAATGTTTCCCCAAAATCTTAGCAGCTGAAAAATTGAATATTGGATGGGAAAGATGCAGGGTGTATGATGGTGTTGAAGTTACTCGTTGCTACAAATGCAAAGGTTTCAACCATAAGTCTTCTGATTGTAAAGAGGTGGAAGTTTGCTCCAAGTGTCTAGGTGATCATCACACGAAGCAGTGTGTTAAGGAACAAGTTATTAAATGTTTAACTGTGTGCGAGCTAATGCCAAATTAAAACTAGGGCTAGATGAAAATCATACCACTTTTGATAGTCTTTGCCCTGTTTTCAATAATAGGTTGGATTCTAAAAGAAGGAGAATTGGCTATAATAATAATCATGATGGATGGTAATGTTATGTGTGTTTATAATAGTGTACCTTGTTGTAAATTTAGTAATAATTTTTGTGAAAGTGTTTTCCAAAACCCGGTTTTGACTAATTGTTTTTCTTAAATTAATCAAAACATTCGTAGTATGCGTGCTAATTTTGATGAGTTTATTATTTTTCTGAATTCATTGTCGAATAAGCCTGATTTTATTTTTTTAACTAAGACATGGATCTATGATTGTGAAGCTTCCCTTTATTGTATTTCTGGGTACGATCAATATTGTTGCTGCAACAATTCATATGCTGCTGGTGGTATTTTTATTTTTGCAAAAAATAATATTAAGTGTAGTACAGATATTCTCTCATTTAGGAGTGCAGATGTTCTTAAAATCAATTGTGTAGTTGAAAATTGTAAATTTAGTTTTGTTTGTATTCATAGATTTAATAGTATTAAATTTGATGTTTTCTTGGATGAGTTATCAACTTTTTTAATCTCTGAGCGAGCTCATAATTTGATAATTTTAGGCGATATTAACTTGGATATCTTATCTGAATCGAATAATGCTATAGCCTATTTAAACTTAATGTCTAGCTTTGGTCTTGAGTCGTGTATTAACTGTCCTACACGGGTTTCCAATATATCTTCCACTTGTATTGACCATATTTTTGTTAGACTTATGTTATCCAGTGACATAGATTTACTTAGCTCTTGTATAGATCAAGGCATTTCAGATCATTCAATGTGCTACCTATTTCTTCGGAATTTAAATTCTTCACCTAGGTATACAAGAAATCTGAACTCTGATATATTTTCTTACTCAAAAATAAATTTTGTGGAATTTAATTCTCAGCTCAGATTTGAGACCTGGGATGATATTTTTAATGAATTAAACCCCTCCATAGGCTTCGATTTATTTATAAGTAAGTTGAAATATTATCTCAACTCTTCCACTGTAGTTACGATGCGAAAAAGAAAAAAAAACTTGCTGCCTTTAAAGCCATGGATGAATTCGAGTCTACTTAAACTCATTGAAAAAAAAAAGAAATTACTTAAATCATGCAACAAGTTTCCCAATAAGTCTAGCCTAAAAAGAAAATATTTAAAATTTTCAAAACTTCTCAGGAAAAAAATTCAGGAAATTAAAGAAGAATTTTACATAAAACAATTGTCAAATGCCAAAGGTAACGCAAAAAATGAATGGAAAGTTGTAAACAATTTACTTAATCGAAATATAAGTTCTAGTAATTCTATTACTTCTCTATCTATTGGTGATTTTCTTGTATGTGATAAAAAAGTTATTGCAAACCATTTTAATGAAAAATTAAGATGAAGATGCACAGATATGAGTAGTCTTACTGCAGAATTTAGTTCTGACATTTGTGACAGTAACCAGCTGTATATAGTTGAAGATGTTTGGCAGCAGCAAAGTTGTTATTTTGAAGAAATAAATTCACTTGAACTCCATAGATTGATAATGAAATTAAATAATTCTAATTTCGATACGCTAGGTATTTCTAATTTTGTTTTAAAAAAAAATTAGTCTTAATATAGTGGATGTTGTAGCTCATATTTTTAATTGCTGTGTTGAACTTGGAGTTTTTCGTAATGCTCTAAAAACTGCTGAGGTAATTCCTTTATTCAAGAAAGGAGATAAAAATTGCTCAGATAACTATCGTCCCATTTCCATGTTAAGTTCTTTCTCCAAAATATTTGAAAGAGTGATAAAAAAAAGAATGATGCAATTTTTAGATCTTACTAACTTTTTAAGTTGTAAGCAATTTGGTTTTCGTAGTGGCAGATCTACTGAAGGTGCACTTCTGACTTTTTGTTCGCATATTTATGAAGCTCTTAATAATAAACTAAAAAGTGCTGCGTTATTTATTGATATTAAAAAAGCATTTGATACTGTGGATCATAAAATCCTATTAGGCAAATTGTATAAAGCTGGCTTCCGGGGTAATTTCTTTCATTTACTTTCTTCGTATTTAACGGGTCGAACTCAGAAAGTTAAAATTGATGACACCATCAGTGATTTAAAAAATATTTCTTTGGGTGTACCTCAAGGATTTGTTCTGGGTCCTACATTGTTTTTAATCTTCTTTAATTCTGTTCTTCTTCAAAAATTTAAGGGTTGTTGCTGAAAAAAGCAAAGGCAGTTGTTGCTGATGATGTTGGTCTATCCTACAATAATAAGTCATTTTTTGAAAATGTGTGTAATATTAATTAGGACTTGGACTTATTACGTCGCTGGTTTTGCCATCACAAATTATTATTAAGTGATAAAACTAAAATTATGTTTTTCAGTTTAGGTAACTCTATTCCCACGTGTGATAATATTTTGTATCACTGTGCTAAATGTAGAAGATTTCCTCTTCCTCATTATAATTCTCTTCTTACTCAGAAATTATGTAATTTTAACGAAATGTATAACTGTTCCGCAGGTTGTTTTAAAGTTGATTGTGTGGATTCCTTCAAATATTTAGGTGTTACAATAGATTCTAAGTTAGATTGGTCAATTCATACATGATTTTTGAGTAAGTATTTTCATTTAGTTGTTAGACAGTTTTATCACCTTAAGCAGTTCTGTTCTTCTAAACTGCTTACGTCTGTATACTATGGTTTATTTAATTCTAAATTACAATATGGAATTGTTAATTGGGGTGGTACTTTTAATAATTATCTTAAACCTTTGTTAATACAACAAAAGTGTGTTATCAGACTAATTTTAAAAAAACATCGTAGGGAAAGCAGCTTCCCTTTATTTCAATGTTTGAATATTTTACCTCTGAAGCATCTTTTTTACTTCCGAGTCCTCAAAGTATTCTTTAATAGAAGTGGTTACTTACGAAGTAGGTATTCTGAAATATATAATCTGAGAATCAACAACAGAAGATTAGCTATCATACCCCCTAATAATGTACATCATTTTTTACGCTCATTTTTAGCAATTGCACCTCGGCTTTATAATTTATTACCTCCACCTTTAACTGACAATTGTTATGGTTCTAAATTACTCAGTTTGGTTAAACTCTGGCTTTTTAATTTCAATCATGATCAAGTAAATGACTTAGTACGCATAGTTACGTAAATTTTTTGTATTTAATTAAACTTAATTGTTTTTTTTTTATAAGATATTGGTTTTTATTTTTAGTTTTTTTTTAATAGGGCAATAAGCTCTTATTATCGGTTTTTATTCGTTATTATATTTCTATTTTTATTTTGGTCAAATATTTTTTTTTGTAACTACACTCGCTACTGCATGCTTTTTGCATAGAGTGTTTTTAGCTTTTATTTTTATTGTTTGCTAGTTTATTTAGTTTATAATATTTTGCTTTTGTAGAACACTTTTTTTTTCGTTATTTTATAATTCCTAATATATAATTATAAGTTTAATTGATATTTTACTCTCTAACTTTATTTTTGAACACAATTTTATAAGTTTCTTTTTTTCTTTTGTTCTTATGATTATATCAAAATAATTACTTACTTAAATTTTGTTAATTTTGTTAATTGTTTAATTTATAAATAATATTAATTTGTATTTTTTTTATTTATTCTCTTAAATCTTTTAAATTAAAAAAAAATTTTTTATATTAAAAACCGCTTGTCTATAGAACAGTTATTATATTTTAATTAAACAATGAAATAAAAATAAAATAATTAATAAAAAAAAAAAAAAAAATTTATTTATAGATATTCTAACTCTACTATATAAAAATGAATTTGCTAGTCATATGAACAATTCAACTGATTTTTTTTTGTTTTTGCTTTTTTATATTTTTTATTAGAGATGATTTTTTTTCTTTGTTTTTATTTGGCATATTTACATAGATTCATTTGCAAGTATATAATGTAAATTATAATAACTGATTTGTTTGCTTTTGTTTATTATATCAATAAGATCTCACATATGCATAACGTATTTGCTGAATAATAAAATCATAAGAGTAAAAAAATTTCAACTGTAGGCGCATTTTTGTTTTATAAACAACTATTATATTAGAAGTTCATTAAGGATAATTATAGATACTCTAACTCTACTATATAAAAATGAAAATGCTAGTCATATGAACAATTCAACTGTTTTTTTTGTTTTTGCTTTTTTATATTTTTTATTTGAGATGAATTTGGTTCTTTGTTTTTATTTGGCATATATAAATAGATTCATTTGCAAGTATATAATGTAAATTATTATAACTGATTTGTTTTCTTTTGTTTATTATATTAATGACATCTCACATATGCATAATGTATTTACTGAATAATAAAATCATAGGAGTAAAAACTTTTCAACTGTGTGCGCATTTTTGTTTTATATATACATCTTATATATTATATCAGAAGTTCATTACGGAGTAGGAGAATCGAACTAAAATGAAAAGGGGTCTACTGCGCAGGACCTAATATGCTTGTCAATAATAATTATAGATAGGTACTCTAACTCTACTACATAAAAATGAATTTGCTAGTCATATGAACAATTCAACTGATTTTTTTTGTTTTTGCTTTCTTATATTTTTTATTTGAGATGAATTTGTTTCTTTGTTTTTATTTGGATATTTACATAGATTCATTTGCAGGTATATAATCTAAATTATAATAACTGATTTGTTTGCTTTTTGTTTATTATTTTAATAAGTTCTCACATATGCATAATCTATTTGCTGAATAATAAAATCATATGAGTAAAAAATTTTCAACTGTGTCGCATTTTTGTTTTATATATACATCTTGTATATTATATCAGAAGTTCATTACGGAGTAGGAGAATCGAAATAAAATGAAAAGGTGTCTACTGCGCAGGACCTAAAATGCTTGTCAATTATAGTTATAGATAGGTACTCTAACTGTACTATATCAAAATGAATTTGCTAGTCATATGAACAATTCAACTGATTTTTTTTGTTTTTGCTTTTTTACATTTTTTTTTTTAGATGAATTTGTTTCTTTGTTTTTATTTGGCATATTTACATAGATTCATTTGCAAGTATATAATCTAAATTATAATAACTGATTTGTTTGCTTTTGTTTATTATTTTAATAAGATCTCCCATATGCATAATGTACCTATTTGTTGAATAATAAAATCATATGAGTAAAAAATTTTCAACTGTGTGTGCATTTTTGTTTTATATGTAACTATTATATTAGAAGTTCATTATGGATAATTATAGATACTCTAACTCTACTATATAAAAATGAATTTGCTAGTCATACCAACAATTCAACTGATTTTTTTTGTTTTTGCTTTTTTATATTTTTTATTTGAGATGAATTTTTTTCTTTGTTTTATTTGGCATATGTACATAGATTCATTTGCAATTATAGAATGTAAATTATAATAACTGATTTATTTGCTTTTGTTTATTATTTTAATAAGATCTCCCATATGCATAATGTATTTGCTGAATAATAAAATCATATGAGTAAAAATATTTCAAATGTGTGCGCTTTTTGTTTTATATACAATCGTATATATTATATATATTAGAAATTCATTAAGGAGTAGGAGAATCGAAATAACATAAAAAGGTGTCTACTGCGCAGGACCTTAAATGCTTGTCAATTATAATTATAGATAGGTACTCTAACTCTACTATATGAAAATGAATTTGTTAGTCATATGAACAATTCAACTGATTTTTTTTGTTTTTGCTTTTTTATATTTTTTATTTGAGATGAATTTGTTTCGTTGTTTTTTTTTTGGCATATGTACATAGATTCATTCGCAAGTACATAATATAAAATATAATAACTGATTTGTTTACTTTTGTTTATTATTTTCATAATATCTCACTTATGCATAATGTATTTGCTGAATAATAAAATCATATGAGTACAAAATTTTCAACTGGGTGCGCATTTTTGTTTTATATACAATCTTATATATTTTATATATTCGAAATTCATTAAAGAGTAGGAGAATCGAAATAAAATAAAAAGGTGTCTACTGCGTAGGACCTTAAATGCTTGTCAATTATAATTATAGATAGGTACTCTAACTCTACTATATGAGAATAAATTTGCTAGTCATATGAACAATTCAACTGATTTTTTTTGTTTTTGCTTTTTAATATTTTTTATTTGAGATGAATTTGTTTCTTTATTTTGTTATTATGAATTTGTTATTTGTTTTTTTTTTTTGGCATATGTACATAGATTTATTCGCAAGTACATAATATAGAATATAATAACTGATTTGTTTACTTTTGTTTATTATTTTCATAATATCTCACTTATGCATAATGTATTTGCTGAATAATAAAATCATATGAGTACAAAATTTTCAACTGGGTGCGCATTTTTGTTTTATATACAATCTTATATATTATATATATTAGAAATTCATTAAGGAGTAGGAGAATCGAAATAAAATAAAAAGGTGTCTACTGCGCAGGACTTTAAATGCTTGTCAATTATAATTATAGATAGGTACTCTAACTCTACTATATGAAAATAAATTTGTTAGTCATATGAACAATTCAACTGATTTTTTTTGTTTTTGCTTTTTTATATTTTTTATTTGAGATGAATTTGTTTCTTTGTTTTTTTTTTGGCATATGTACATAGATTCATTCGCAAGTACATAATATAAAATATAATAACTGATTTGTTTACTTTTGTTTATTATTTTCATAATATCTCACTTATGCATAATGTATTTGCTGAATAATAAAATCATATGAGTACAAAATTTTCAACTGGGTGCGCATTTTTGTTTTATATACAATCTTATATATTATATATATTAGAAATTCATTAAGGAGTAGGAGAATCGAAATAAAATAAAAAGGTGTCTACTGCGCAGGACCTTAAATGCTTGTCAATTATTATTATAGATAGGTACTCTAACTCTACTATATGAGAATAAATTTGCTAGTCATATGAACAATTCAACTAATTTTTTTTGTTTTTGCTTTTTTATATTTTTTATTTGAGATGAATTTGTTTCGTTGTTTTTTTTTTGCATATGTACATAGATTCATTCGCAATTATAGAATGTAAATTATAATAACTGATTTATTTGCTTTTGTTTATTATTTTAATAAGTTCTGACATATGCTTAATGTATTTGCTGAATAACAAAATCATATGAGGACAAAATTTTCAACTGTGTGCGCATTTTTGTTTTATATATATGAACAATTCAACTGATTTTTTTTGTTTTTGCTTTTTTTTATTTTTTATTTGAGATGAATTTGTTTCTTTGTTTTTTTTTTGGCATATGTACATAGATTTATTCGCAAGTACATAATATAAAATATAATAACTGATTTGTTTACTTTTGTTTATTATTTTTATAATATCTCACTTATGCATAATGTATTTGCTGAATAATAAAATCATATGAGTACAAAATTTTCAACTGGGTGCGCATTTTTGTTTTATATACAATCTTATATATTATATATATTAGAAATTCATTAAGGAGTAGGAGAATCGAAATAAAATAAAAAGGTGTCTACTGCGCAGGACCTTAAATGCTTGTCAATTATTATTATAGATAGGTACTTTAACTCTACTATATGAGAATAAATTTGCTAGTCATATGAACAATTCAACTAATTTTTTTTGTTTTTGCTTTTTAATATTTTTTATTTGAGATGAATTTGTTTCTTTGTTTTTTTTTTGGCATATGTACATAGATTTATTCGCAAGTACATAATATAAAATATAATAACTGATTTGTTTACTTTTGTTTATTATTTTCATAATATCTCACTTAAGCATAATGTATTTGCTGAATAATAAAATCATATGAGTACAAAATTTTCAACTGGGTGCGCATTTTTGTTTTATATACAATCTTATATATTATATATATTAGAAATTCATTAAGGAGTAGGAGAATCGAAATAAAATAAAAAGGTGTCTACTGCGCAGGACCTTAAATGCTTGTCAATTATAATTATAGATAGGTACTCTAACTCCACTATATGAAAATAAATTTGTTAGTCATATGAACAATTCAACTGATTTTTTTTGTTTTTGCTTTTTTATATTTTTTATTTGAGATGAATTTGTTTCGTTGTTTTTTTTTTGCATATGTACATAGATTCATTCGCAAGTACATAATATAAAATATAATAACTGATTTGTTTACTTTTGTTTATTATTTTCATAATATCTCACTTATGCATAATGTATTTGCTGAATAATAAAATCATATGAGTACAAAATTTTCAATTGGGTGCGCATTTTTGTTTTATATACAATCTTATCTATTTTATATATTAGAAATTCATTAAGGAGTAAGAGAATCGAAATAAAATAAAAAGGTGTCTACTGCGCAGGACCTTAAATGCTTGTCAATTATAATTATAGATAGGTACTCTAACTCTACTATATGAGAATAAATTTGCTAGTCATATGAACAATTCAACTGATTTTTTTTGTTTTTGCTTTTTAATATTTTTTATTTGAGATGAATTTGTTTCTTTGTTTTTTTTTTGGCATATGTACATAGATTCATTCGCAAGTACATAATATAAAATATAATAACTGCTTTGTTTACTTTTGTTTATTATTTTCATAAGATCTCACTTATGCATAATGTATTTGCTGAATAATAAAATCATATAAGTACAAAATTTTCAACTGTGTGCGCATTTTTGTTTTATATACAATCGTATATATTATATATATTAGAAATTCATTAAGGAGTAGGAGAATCGAAATAACATAAAAAGGTGTCTACTGCGCAGGACCTTAAATGCTTGTCAATTATAATTATAGATAGGTACTCTAACTCTACTATATGAAAATAAATTTGTTAGTCATATGAAGAATTCAACTGATTTTTTTGTTTTTGCTTTTTTATATTTTTTATTTGAGATGAATTTGTTTCGTTGTTTTTTTTTTGGCATATGTACATAGATTCATTCGCAAGTACATAATATAAAATATAATAACTGATTTGTTTACTTTTGTTTATTATTTTGATAATATCTCACTTATGCATAATGTATTTGCTGAATAATAAAATCATATGAGTACAAAATTTTCAACTGGGTGCGCATTTTTGTTTTATATACAATCTTATATATTATATATATTAGAAATTCATTAAGGAGTAGGAGAATCGAAATAAAATAAAAAGGTGTCTACTGCGCAGGACCTTAAATGCTTGTCAATTATAATTATAGATAGGTACTCTAACTTTACTATATGAAAATAAATTTGTTAGTCATATGAACAATTCAACTGATTTTTTTGTTTTTGCTTTTTTATATTTTTTATCTGAGATGAAATTGTTTCGTTGTTTTTTTTTGGCATATGTACATAGATTCATTCGCAAGTGCATAATATAAAATATAATAACTGATTTGTTTACTTTTGTTTATTATTTTCATAATATCTCACTTATGCATAATGTATTTGCTGAATAATAAAATCATATGAGTACAAAATTTTCAACTGTGTGCGCATTTTTGTTTTATATACAATCTTATATATTATATATATTAGAAATTCATTAAGGAGTAGGAGAATCGAAATAAAATAAAAAGGTGTCTACTGCGCAGGACCTTAAATGTTTGTCAATTATAATTATAGATAGGTACTCTAACTCTACTATATGAAAATAAATTTGTTAGTCATATGAACAATTCAACTGATTTTTTTTGTTTTTGCTTTGTTATATTTTTTATTTGAGATGAATTTGTTTCGTTGTTTTTTTTTGGCATATGTACATAGATTCATTCGCAAGTACATAATGTAAAATATAATAACTGATTTGTTTACTTTTGTTTATTATTTTCATAATATCTCACTTATGCATAATGTATTTGCTGAATAATAAAATTATATGAGTACAAAATTTTCAACTGTGTGCGCATTTTTGTTTTATATACAATCGTATATATTATATATATTAGAAATTCATTAAGGAGTAGGAGAATCGAAATAACATAAAAAGGTGTCTACTGCGCAGGACCTTAAATGCTTGTCAATTATAATTATAGATAGGTACTCTAACTCTACTATATGAAAATAAATTTGTTAGTCATATGAAGAATTCAACTGATTTTTTTGTTTTTGCTTTTTTATATTTTTTATTTGAGATGAATTTGTTTCGTTGTTTTTTTTTTGGCATATGTACATAGATTCATTCGCAAGTACATAATATAAAATATAATAACTGATTTGTTTACTTTTGTTTATTATTTTGATAATATCTCACTTATGCATAATGTATTTGCTGAATAATAAAATCATATGAGTACAAAATTTTCAACTGGGTGCGCATTTTTGTTTTATATACAATCTTATATATTATATATATTAGAAATTCATTAAGGAGTAGGAGAATCGAAATAAAATAAAAAGGTGTCTACTGCGCAGGACCTTAAATGCTTGTCAATTATAATTATAGATAGGTACTCTAACTTTACTATATGAAAATAAATTTGTTAGTCATATGAACAATTCAACTGATTTTTTTGTTTTTGCTTTTTTATATTTTTTATCTGAGATGAAATTGTTTCGTTGTTTTTTTTTGGCATATGTACATAGATTCATTCGCAAGTGCATAATATAAAATATAATAACTGATTTGTTTACTTTTGTTTATTATTTTCATAATATCTCACTTATGCATAATGTATTTGCTGAATAATAAAATCATATGAGTACAAAATTTTCAACTGTGTGCGCATTTTTGTTTTATATACAATCTTATATATTATATATATTAGAAATTCATTAAGGAGTAGGAGAATCGAAATAAAATAAAAAGGTGTCTACTGCGCAGGACCTTAAATGTTTGTCAATTATAATTATATATAGGTACTCTAACTCTACTATATGAAAATAAATTTGTTAGTCATATGAACAATTCAACTGATTTTTTTTGTTTTTGCTTTGTTATATTTTTTATTTGAGATGAATTTGTTTCGTTGTTTTTTTTTGGCATATGTACATAGATTCATTCGCAAGTACATAATGTAAAATATAATAACTGATTTGTTTACTTTTGTTTATTATTTTCATAATATCTCACTTATGCATAATGTATTTGCTGAATAATAAAATTATATGAGTACAAAATTTTCAACTGTGTGCGCATTTTTGTTTTATATACAATCTTATATATTATATATATTAGAAATTCATTAAGGAGTAGGAGAATCGAAATAAAATAAAAAGGTGTCTACTGCGCAGGACCTTAAATGCTTGTCAATTATAATTATAGATATCAGAAGTTCATTAAGGAGTAGGAGGATCGAAATAAAATGAAAAGGTATCTACTGCGCAGGACCTTAAATGCTTGTGAATTATAATTATAGATAGGTACTCTAACTCTACTATATAAAAATGAATTTGCTAGTCATATGAACAATTCAACTGATTTTTTTTGTTTTTGCTTTTTTATATTTTTTATTTGAGATGAATTTGTTTCTTTGTTGTTATTTGGCATATATAAATAGATTCATTTGCAAGTATATAATGTTAATTATTATAACTGATTTGTGTGCTTTTGTTTATTATATTAATGACATCTCAAATATGCATAATGCATTTGCTGAATAATAAAATCATAGGAGTAAAAACTTTTCACCTGTGTGCGCATTTTTGTATTATATACAACTATTATATTAGAAGTTCATTAAGGATAATTATAGATACTCTAACTCTACTATATAAAAATGAATTTGCTAGTCATATGACCAATTCAACTGATTTTTTTTTGTTTTTGTTTTGTTATATTTTTTATTTGAGATGAATTTGTTTCTTTGTTTTTATTTGGCATATACAAATAGATTCATTTGCAAGTATATAATGTAAATTATTATAACTGATTTGTTTGCTTTTGTTTATTATATTAATGACATCTCACATATACATAATGTATTTGCTGAATAATAAAATCATAGGAGTAAAAACTTTTCAACTGTGTGCGCATTTTTGTATTATATACAACTATTATATTAGAAGTTCATTAAGGATAATTATAGATACTCTACGCTACTATATAAAAAAGAATTTGCTAGTCATATGAACAATTCAACTGATTTTTTTTGTTTTTGCTTTTTTATATTTTTTATTTAAGATGAATTTGTTTCTTTGTTTTTATTTGGCATATGTACATAGATTCATTTGCAAGTACATAATGTAAATTATAATAACTGATTTGTTTGCTTTTGTTTATTATTTTAATAAGTTCTCAAAAATTTCAAACATTAAGTACTTATTTCTATATGTTAGTATAAAACTAATGATACATAAACTTATGCTAGATGTTAGTAGTTCACATTTTAATTTTTGCTACTCTTAATTTAATTACTAATCAATTCTTATTCATATAGCAGTTTTTTTCATTGTTCAAAAAATAAAAGTAAAAAATGTTATAAAGAAAACAAAACCAAATTTAGAAAAAAAGATAGAAATCCAAAAAAGACAAAGACAATTATAAAAAACCAAAAGAACAGAAAAAAGGAAAGACGAAAAAATACAAAATAATAAACTAATTAAATTAACGGGTGATTAAATAATTTTCTCAAGATAAAACTTGATTATAAACAACGTTTTTAGTTTCGCCTTCACATTTAAATCCACACCGCAGTACTTAATAGGCTGTCCCTGTGCCTTGTTTATCGTAATCGAGAACGCAAGTCTAACTGGAAATTGCAACCTCTTAAAGTTAAAAGGAAGATCATTTGGAATAAGTGGTATCCTTGGGATGAAAACGACTTCACCCTGTCCCGTCACTGTTAAAACAGTTGCTTCAATTACATTTGCCAGCAATTTTTTAACACAAAGTCTTGTGCCGTTGCAAAGTTTTGGTGGGTCGAGGTTCCGTATTAAAATAATCGGTGATCCCAGTTTCAGTAAAAGACGATGTGGCGGTAATCCAGCCGGATCAAGAGAATTTAGGAACTGTGTTAGAAAATTAACTACCTCATCAGCATTTACTACGTTATCAATGGACTTGTATTCATTTACTACGCCCGGTAATTTGGAGAGTATTTGATTATTCATTTCGCTGACATCAGCGTTTTTAGCAGCAAGAATTGCCCTCTCTCGAAATCAGTTCAAATTATGATAGTTTTGCTGAATATCCGGATAGACTGCATCTATTAGTTCTGCGCCGGACGACACCAAATTACAAAAATCGGATGGCAATTTGATTTTTCCAGATGGCTCAAGTAGCTTGTTGGCGAAAATGTGAGCACTGTCATCCCCCAGATGTACTCTCATGTTTTGTTTCAAACTTATCTTTCATACATGTCTCCACAAAGATGAATGTTTTAAAGAGGGGAAAATTTCATCGACTGGTGTTGAGTTTGGGATGACGGGTAAAGTTTGACGGAAGTCTCCACATAGAAGTACCAGAACTCCTCTCATTTAATAACAGTTTTTCAGTAATTGACTTCAACTACAGTAGATTCGTTTTTAGGAGAAAAATCATCACATTTTTTGAAACATTACAATAATTCTTCTAATTTTAATTAATTATAATTTTATTCTACAAATTTATTAAAATTATTCTCTGTTATCATTTGAATGTACTGCATACCTTTATAATTACTATTGCTATTACTATTAATATTTATTTATTACTTAAGTCTGAATTTTTCTTTTTTTTTTTAACTTCTTTTCTTGAATTAATGTTATTTTTAACTTGAAATTGTTAATGCATCTTATTATTAATGTTATTTTATATCTGAAATTATTTTTATATTTACAATTTTTGTTTTCTATTTCTAGTTTTATTTTATTTTAGTTTTAAATATTTTATAAGCAAAATCTGTAAGGGACTACCCAGTAGATTGAAATAAATAAATAAATAAATAAATAAATAAATAAGGTTGTTATTTCCTCTCAGATCTCTCACAGTTACGTCAAGGGCTTCGAGAGCTTTCTTGTGAGCCATGGTACATTAATCCCATACGATAATTTTGCATGTCTTGAGCACTTGCGCCCGACCAATTGTTTTACTAATGTTGCAGGTAGGATTTTCCTGTCTGGAGATGTCTAGTGGCAACTTAAGTGCAGAATGGGCTGTTCTTCCTCCTTCGATTAATGCTGCCGTGATTCCTCAAGATGCAATGGCAAGAGCAACTTTTCCTCGAACTCTGATTTCGGCTAGAATTCTGCTAGAACTCGGTCCCCCAAAGCATCAAGAAAAACGGTACCACCTTGTTGGTTCTCTGCCTGATCCATGATAATTTTGTATGCTTTTTTCTGATCTTGATTTAGAAGTGGTATTTTTTCCGCGATATTACGCTTTCAGCTCTTCGACGTTGCAGTTCTTTTCTCGTATGTAATCTGTATAAAGTTCATTCTGTTGGTTTCATACTGGTGAAGATAGGCCGAGTTGCAGTAATGTTTTACCGATCATAGCCACACATTTATCTTCAAGAATAATTAATGCGTTGTTGAATATGTCCGGACCAAACGTGATTGCTAACATCGCGCCGGACTTTGGCAGAACAGTATGTACTCGATTCAAGGCGTCACTCTAGACCAAATTATATCCGGGGACGGGCTGTCCGACTTTTCTTCTGTATTGCTTTGAAAACCTTATATCAAGCTGTGATTCTAAAGTTTTCTTTTGTAGTTTTAGTACGCTTAAATTCAAGGCAAATATTTCTAAAAAAAAATTTTTTTCTTAATTTTATTTCATTAAAAGATAGAAATAAATAAAAATGAGAATTTTGTTTTGCTATTTTCTTCACCCCTTTTTCTCTTCCTCTCTAAAAATAATAAAATAAAAAAAAAATTTAAAAACTTGCTTTTTGAATGACTATCACCAGTATTTCGTACCAATATTAACTGCACTAAAAAGGGTTAAATAAATAAGCTAAATTCAAGCTCCATTAGAAAATTGTATATGGTCTGCATAACATATGAAATTCAGGCATTTTAGACCCACTTCCTGTTAAGTTAGGGACTTGACATTTTACCTTGGACATTTTATCCCGATTACGGCAGTTTCTGCCAAATTTGTTGAACCTGCTTTCCGCCAGAGCTCTTTTGAACGAAAATTCATATCTCAGAAACTGGACCGATTTGGTTCCAATTTAATACACAAAAGTCAAAATTTCGAAAAAATGTGAAAGTCATATTTGTTTATTTTTGGAAGAGTACCTGTATGCAAATTTTCCGCTTTCTAGCACCTTTGGTTTTTGAAATCTTTTTGTCGGGTGCTGGGAGTTGTATGATAGCTACCTGAACCAGTCAAAATTTCGAAAAAATGTGAAAGTCAAATTTGTTTATTTTAGGAATAGTACCTGTGTACAAATTTTCAGCTCTCTAGCACTTTTGGTTTTTGAAATATTTTTTGCGGGTGCTGGGAGTTGTACGACAGCTACCCGAACCAGCCAAAATTTTGAAAAAATGTGAAAGTCATATTTATTTATTTTTGAGAGAGTAACTTGTGCAAATTTTCAACTCTGTAGCACCTTTAGTTTTTGAAATATTTTTGTCAGGTGCTCGGAGTTGTATGACAGGTACCCAAACCAGTCAGAATTTTGCAAAACAACATATCACGGGTTCGATTCCAAGTAGTAAAAAACCATCCTGTAAAATTTTATTGAAATTGGTCCATGCGTCTCGGAGGAGTTCTGACACAAACATACATACATACATACATACATACATACATACATAAATACATACATACATACACACATACAAACATCCTTCTGTATATATAAGACTAGCGGAGTTGCCCGGCGTTGCCCGAGAAAATTTAAAGTTCCTAGAATTTTTTCTTCGTTTTTAGTTTGAAAAGGGAAGTATTATGTCATGTTTGTCTGTTAGTAAACTATCTGTTAAATGTTTTTATATGCAATTGTTGTTTTTTTTTTTGTGGAAAGTTTGAAAACCAATACAAAGAATAATACGCCCGTGCTTTGTAATAATGTGGGATCCACCCCCACTGTGTTATGAACGTTATCAATGGACTTGCATTCATTTACTACGCCCGGTAATGTGGAAAGTATTTGATTATTCATTTCGCTGACATCAGCGTTTTTAGCAGCAAGAATTGCCCTCTCTCGAAACCAGTTCAAATTATGATAGTTTTGCTGAATATCCGGATAGACTGCATTTATTAGTTCTGCGCCGGACGACACCAAATTACAAAAATCGGATGGCAATTTGATTTTTCCAGATGGCTCAAGTAGCTTGTTGGCGAAAATGTGAGCACTGTCATCCCCCAGATGTACTCTCATGTTTTGTTTCAAACTTATCTTTCATACATGTCTCCACAAAGATGAATGTTTTAAACATGGGTAAATTTCATCGACTGGTGTTGACTTTGGGATGACGGGTAAAGTTTGACGGAAGTCTCCACATAGAAGTACCAGAACTCCTCCCATAAGGTTGTTATTTCCTCTCAGATCTCTCACAGTCACGTCAAGGGCTTCGAGAGCTTCCTTGTGAGCCATGGTACATTAATCCCATACGATAATTTTGCATGTCTTGAGCACTTGCGCCCGAACTCTTGTTTTACTAATGTTGCAGGTAGGATTTTCCTGTCTGGAGATGTCTAGTGGCAACTTAAGTGCAGAATGGGCTGTTCTTCCTCCTTCCATTAATGCTGCCGTGATTCCTGAAGATGCAATGGCAAGAGCAACTTTTCCTCGAACTCTGATTTCGGCTAGAATTCTGCTAGAATTCGGTCTCCCAAAGCATCAAGAAAAACGGTACCACCTTGTTGGTTCTCTGCCTGATCCATGATAATTTTGTATGCTTTTTTTCTGATCTTGATTTAGAAGTGGTATTTTTTCCGCGATATTATGCTTTCAGCTCTTCGGCGTTGCAGTTCTTTTCTCGTATGTAATCTGTATAAAGTTCATTTTGTTGGTTTCATACTGGTGAAGATAGGACGAGTTGCAGTAATGTTTACCGATCATAGCCACACCTGTATGCAAATTTTCCACTTTCTAGCACCTTTGGTTTTTGAAATCTTTTTGTCGGGTGCTGGGAGTTGTATGATAGCTACCTGAACCAGTCAAAATTTCGAAAAAATGTGAAAGTCAAATTTGTTTATTTTTGGAATAGTACCTGTGTACAAATTTTCAGCTCTCTAGCACTTTTGGTTTTTGAAATATTTTTTGCGGGTGCTGGGAGTTGTACGACAGCTACCCGAACCAGCCAAAATTTCGAAAAAATGTGAAAGTCATATTTATTTATTTTTGAGAGAGTAACTGTGTGCAAATTTACAACTCTGTAGCACCTTTAGTTTTTGAAATATTTTTGTCAGGTGCTCGGAGTTGTATGACAGGTACCCGAACCAGTCAGAATTTTGCAAAACAACATATCACGGGTTCGATTCCAAGTAGTAAAAAACCATCTTGTAAAATTTTATTGAAATTGGTCCATGTGTCTCGGAGGAGTTCTGCACAAACATACATGCATACATACATACATACATACATACATGCATACATAAAAACATCCTTCTTTATATGTAAGATTATATTAGAAGTTCATTAAGGATAATTATAGATACTCTAACTCTACTATATAAAAAGGAATTTGCTAGTTATATGAACAATTCAACTGATTTTTTTTGTTTTTGCTTTTTTTATATTTTTTATTTAAGATGAATTTGTTTCTTTGTTTTTATTTGGCATATGTACATAGATTCATTTGCAAGTATATAATGTAAATTATAATAACTGATTTGTTTGCTTTTGTTTATTATTTTAATAAGATCTCACATATGCATAATCTATTTGCTGAATAATAAAATCATATGAGTACAAAATTTTCAACTGTGTGCGCATTTTTGTTTTATATATACATCTTATATATTATATCAGAAGTTCATTAAGGAGTAGGAGAAACGAAATAAAATGAAAAGGTGTCTACTGCGCAGGACGTTAAATGCTTGTGAATTATAATTGCAGATATTAGAAGTTCATTAAGGAGTAGGAGAATCGAAATAAAATGAAAAGGTGTCTACTGCGCAGAACCTTAAATACTTGTCAATAATAATTATAGATATGTACTCTTAACTCTAACTCTACTATATAAAAATAAATTTGCTAGTCATATTATGAACAATTCAACTGATTTTTTTTGTTTTTGCTTTTTTATATTTTTTATTTGAGATGAATTTGTTTCTTTGGTTTTATTTGGCATATGTACATAGATTCTGAACAAAAGCAAACAATTTTGTTTATTATTTTAATAAGAGCTCACATATGCATAATGTATTTGCTGAATAATAAAATCGTATGAGTAAAAAATTTTCAACTGTGTGCGCATTATTGTTTTATATGCAATCTTATATATTACATATGTTAGAAGTTCATTATGGACTTAAGGAGTAGGAAAATCGAAATAAAATAAAAAGGTGTCTACTGCCCAGGACTTAAATGCTTTTCAATAATAATTATAGATATCTACTTTGACTCTATTATACAAAGATGAAATTGCCCATCATATGAAGAATTCAACTGATTTTTTTTGTTTTTTAATTTTTTTTTTATAATTTTTTTTGTTTTTTATTTTAATAAGAACTCACGAATAATGTATTACGTGAATAATAAAACCATATGATTAAAAAAATTTCAACTGTGTACCCATTATTGTTTTATATATAACTTACTTATTATATATTAAGAGTTTATTATGGTGAGGAGAGATTATTTTTTATTTGAGATGAGTTTGTTTTTTTGTTTTTATTTGGCATATATACACAGATTCATTTGCAAGTATATAATGTAAATTATAATAACTGATTTTTTTTTTTTTTTTTTTTTTTTTTTTTTGTCTTTGTTCTATACAACTATCTACATAAAATATAAAAGATATTGAGTATAATGTTGGAATTAAAATTGACGTGACGTAACTGACATGCAATCTAAGTCAAAAATCCATTGATTCTTGACTTAATATTCAAATTTATATTTATGGAGTCTCAGGTAAAGTGAATCTAGTAGATAAATCCAGCGGTCTGAAGTGTCCTAATCTACGCTCGCTTGTTCGTTCATTATTGATGAATTGAGGAGCAAGTAAATTTGGATGGTTTTCCAGTCGAACATAGTATTTTCAGCTTTCTTTTTAATGAATTTCTTAACAGATGGGATATTTAAATCTGATCTAATTGTGTCATTTCGGACATACCAAGGCGCGTTGACTATAGACCTTAATACTTTGGACTGGAAGCGTTCTATTATTTCGATGTTGGAGTTACTAGTTGTTCCCCATAGTTCCAACCCGTAGCTCCAGATTGGCCTGATGATAGCTTTGTACACTGCAACTTTACATTCTAGGGTTAAATTGGAGAAACGACCTATTAGCCAAATTAATTGGTTAAATTTTAATCGTAGTTGTTTATTTTTGCTGATGATGTGACTTTTCCAAGTGAGGCGTCTATCCAAGTGCATACCTAAGTACTAAACCGAGTCTTGGTGAGTCAATTCTATGTCGCTAAGGTGAACAGCGGGGCAATTTCCCTTGCGATTAGTAAAGGTGATATGAAGGGATTTCGATTCATTGGCCTTTATTCTCCACTTTTTCAGCCAGTTTTGTATATCCAATGAGTAGTTCTGAAGAACTTCTGAAGCTTTTCTCGGATTAGTATGAGACACTAAGACCGCTGTGTCGTCAGCAAAGGTAGCAGTGAGTACCCTCGGCGATGTTGGGAGGTCTGCTGTAAATATCAGGTAAAGTAGTGGGCCAAGGACACTGCCCTGAGGAACCCCAGATTTAATTTCTTTTAGTGACGATTGTTCCCCGTTGTATTTAACGAAGAACCTCCTATTTGATAAATAAGTTGATAACAGTTGCTGGTAGTGGTGAGGAAGTAGTTTTTTAAGCTTGTAAAGGAGACCTTTGTGCCAAACTTTGTCGAAGGCTTGCAAAATGTCCAGAAAAGCTGCAGAACAGTATTTTTTCTTGTCAAGTGAATTATTTATATGGTTCACTACTCTATGTATTTGCTCAATTGTTCCGTGATTGTGACAAAAGCCAAACTTATGAGCTGGTACGATATCTCGTTCATTATTTATTTTAATCAATCTTTTGGCTATTAGTTTTTCGATTAATTTTGATATTACTGGCAGAAGACTTATTGGCCTATATGAACTAGTCTCATTTGGCTCTTTCCCCGGTTTAGCTAACATTATGATATGAGCAGTTTTCCAGATATCTGGGATGTAGCTAGTTCTTAATATAGCATTAAAAATGTGGGTTAAGAATTTTATACTGCAATACGGAAGTTCCTTTACCATTTTGCCTGTGATACCATCATACCCAGGAGCCTTCTTGTCTGACACAGGGTTTTTTATAATTTCCTGTACTTCCTTTATCCGGACTTTCTTTATCGGTAAATCCATTTGATAAGGCACTTCAAGGTAGTTTTCAATCTTGTTGTTTTCGTCGGTTGAAATTACTGGTGGATACGGTACAAACACTTTTTGTAAATGTGATGCAAAAAGCTCTGCTTTCTCACCATCGCTTCTGGCCCAATTACCATTTGATTTCCTTAGTGGAGGTATAATTTGTTGTGGCCGTTTCAGTTTTCTTGTTGCTTTCCACAGTGAGTAGTCATTAAGATCGGTATATGTTAGTCTTTCAAGGTAATTCTTAAATGAACTTTCTCTGCTTTTATTTAACAAAAATTTAAGTTCGTTGATTGCACGGTTTAACCTAGCTTTGATTTCAAGGGATCTAGTTTGTTGCCAATATTTCCTAAGGTTTCTTTTTTCCATGATTTTGGATTTTATTTCAAGTGGAGAAATAACATATTTTCGAATGTTACCTTGCGTCGGAGTTGATGACATTGCTGCTTCAATCATGGTTATATTTAGGTTTTTTATAGCTTCATTGATATCTTGGGGGTTTTTCAGTCCTATATTTAGAGAAGTTTTCATTTCAATTTCCTTTCTATAATTATCCCAGTTAGTTTTCCTTGTATGTAACCGTTGTTCATTTTGAGTTATTACTACTTTGGATGAGGCAGAGATAATGATAGGCGTATGATCTGAAGACAGCTCGAGGCTTGATTTCACAGTAAATAGTTTTGGTGAGATACCTTTCGAGACGCAAAAACCAAAAGATCCGGTGTCTTATTAAGATCAGAAGGCCAGTATGTAGGTTGTCTAGTAGACAGATAATTCAAGTTGAATTCTTGCATGGCTAGTAGTAGCTGCCTTCCTTTTTGGGTGATCAGCCTAGAGCCCCAGAACGAATGTTTAGAATTATAATCTCCACCGGCAATAAATCTATTTCCCAGAGTTTTAAAATAATCAATAAATTGAGATTTGTTGATATTGTGTTTAGGAGGGCAATATATAGCTGAAATAGTTAAGGGTCCATTCCAGTCAGCTATCACGACACTTGTTGCTTGAATATGATTAAATTTATATTTAGGAAGTTCATAGTGCTGTATGTTTTTCCTGAAGATTATTGCAGTACCAGCATGAGCCGTCCCATCAGGATGATTTGTGGAATATGTGTTGTAATTTTTTATGTTAAAATAACTTTTGTTTGTAAAATGGGTTTCAGAAATTAACAAGATGTCTATTTGGTGATCGATAATAAAATGATACAATTCTTGTTGATGGTTTGACAGTCCGTTGGCATTCCAGACGACTATGTTGAGGAGTTTAGCTATTTTTATGTAAGTTTAGGAGAAGTGTATTAACGAGGTTAATCAAAGGCCCAACTTGTGACATTAATTCTTTCACCATGTTTTTTAATTCGAAAACTTCATTTGAATTGGCTGAGGAGCTGATAGTATAAGTTGCATTATTGTTTGATATGATAGCTGGTTGCTGTGGCGTATCACTCATGTTTTTTAATATTTCCGCATAGGATTTATGGCCAAAAACAGTTTGAATATCACTTGTTCCCTTAACTGCCTCAGCGCTATGACTTTGTTGAGGTAGCTGCCTATTACGTAAACTGGGAAATTTTTTTTCTTTAATTTCTTTATACCGTTGACAACCCTTGTAATTAGCGGGATGATTTCCTAGACACAAAGTGCACTTTACATTAGACTCTAGGTATTTGTTTGGGCAATTCTTTGAGATATGATCACCAGCGCACTTTACACATTTAAGCAACCTATTACAGTATTGCCAAGTGTGCTCATAACGCTGGCATTTGGTACATTGAGGTATTTCCTTTTTCTTTATTGGAGCTTCTACAATTATACGTGTATGTAACAGATATCGTATTTTGTAAATATCTTTGTTATTTTCACTTTGGCTAAGATCTACGAAGAAAAGCGGTACTGCAAATTCATTTTCTCCTCTACGCTGTTTGAGGTTGTAGATGTTAATTACTTCGTGATCTAATTTTTTAAGTTCATCTTTAATTAGATTTAGTTCTACAGAAGGATGTAGACCTCTGATTACCACTCTAAAACTTTTGTCCTGTTTCAGTTGATACGTATGGAACTGAGTTTCCTTTAGTTTTAATCCTTTAACTGTTTCTCGGTAGTCATTGATGTCTGTCACCTGAATTTTCACTTCATTTCCCTTAAGAACCTTCGTGAAGTATTCGGCTGAGCAAGTTTGACTTAAAAGGTTAATAAGAGGAGACATGTTCTAAACCCCAGACACATAAATTGGAGGAGGTTTTGGCGATTTTGTATCCTGGGTAGTTTCTTCAGGTTCAGCTGTTTCGAGTTCGCTAAATCTATTGGTGAATTCTTTGGAGTTATTCAACCAGTAATCATTGATTCTGGTTTGTTTTGGGTGAGGCAGTTTTTGAGGACTATCCTTCTTCCTTTTTTTTTTTGAATTTATGACAAGTTCGAAGCTGTTTATACCATTTTTTTTTCGGCATTATCAGAGAGGGTCACAACTGGTACAACCTTTTCAGTAGAGTGTTTTGATAGAACTTCCTTTAACTGCTCCTTTAGTTCTTCATTTTGCATTCGCAGCGACTGAAGCTCTTGGTGTAAATCATCTTCTTTAATCGTTGAGTTATTAGATGAGTTTGGAATGCTATTAATGTTTGAGGATGATGAAGCTCGAGTTAGTGTTGATCCTGTTGATGTCGATGTCGAGGACGAATCTTTTTTATCAGATGAGAGCGGTGGAGTGCGCAACGTCATATCCGGTTATTTATTATATAATTATATTTTATATTATTTATGCTATAAAAATAGTTGTATTTAGAAGTTTAAAAAGGCATTCTAAAGTGTTAGAATATAATTGTTATGAATATACAGGTATATACATAAAATTACACTTGTTTAAACACAAAAAATGCCTGTTTAAACAAAACTAATATAGAATAATTAATATAATATAAAACACTGAAAATTTTTTTCAATAGGTCGGGCTATCTCGCTCACCGATTTGTTACTAGATATCATCTTAGAATTAATAATTTATACCTTGTAAATGTTCCAAGAGCCCGTACCTCTCATTTTTGCCACTTTTATGATTATATAGCTCCAAAATTTTTTAATATGTTACCTTATTCTTTAAGATCGGACAGATCACCTGTTTCATTTTGCAAAAATCTTCGATTTTCGCTTTTTGAACTGGATCACCTTCAAATTGAATCTGTTTTTAATACTATTTAGTTTTAACTTTAATTTAGTTTTTTTTCTAACTATAATTTTTTTAATTTTCTTTCAGTCTTCTAGTTATTAATTTACTTTTTATTCTTGTTATAATTTTGTATTTAATTCTGCTTACTCTCGTTTATTATTTAAATTTTGCTTTAAATTTTATGAAATTTTATTTTAAATTTTATTTTTTTAATTACATAATTTTAATTTTAAGATATTTTAGTTTTTTCATATTTAGCTTTAATTTTCTACTTTACTATGTATGTACCCAACAATATTTTATATTTTTAATGCTTGTATTTTTGCTTGCAGTTTCATTCATCACATATTCTAATGAATATCCGAATGATCCTATATTTATTCTTATTATTTTTATTTAGTAAATGTATATTTTTAAGTATTGTATTTTACTATAATATGAATAAATGAATTAAAAATCTAAAAAATCTAAATATATATCATAAGATATATACATACAATTATATACAATTATATTTTATATTAATTATTAATTATAGATAATTAATTATAATTTAATAAATATTCGGTATATAAGACTAAGAAAAAATATTCATAAATCAAATAGTACTTACAATTTATAATTTATATAAGACAAAGATATTTTCTATAAGTTCCAGAATTTGACGCCAGATGAACAATATTAACTTAATCTGCGAGTTTAAGTTGTCAGCACTGATTTTTATTGTTGAAGACGTTTTTCTTAATATTCTGTCACGGTGTCAAAAATGACAGTAACAAAATTATTATTATTTAAAACGGTCGCGGTTTTTATTATAATTTTTTTGTTTTTTTATTTATTTATATTTGTTTATTTTATAATTTTTGTACTTTTTTTTCGGCGCGAATTGAATTTGCTTTTTTGCGCGAACAATTACAATTCGTCCGTATAGTTTCAAGGCTCGAGAACGAATGTTTAACTGATTTGTTTGCTTTTGTTTATTATTTTAATAAGATGTCACATATGCATAATGTATTTGCTGAATAATAAAATCATATGAGTAAAAAATTTTCCACAAGGTGCGCATTATAATTTTATATACAATATAATATATTACATATATTAGAAGTTCATTAAGGAGTAGGAGAATCGAAATAAAATAAAAAGGTGTCTACTGCGCAGGACCTTAAATGCTTGTCAATTATAATTATAGATTTGTTTGCTTTTGTTTATTATTTCAATAAGATCTCACATATGCATAATGTATTTGGTGAATAATAAAACCATATGATTAAAAAATGTTCAACTGTGTGCGCATTTTTGTTTTATATAGAACTATTATATTAGAAGTTCATTAAGGATAATTATAGATACTCTAACTCTACTATATAAAAATGAATTTGCTAGTCATATGAACAATTCAACTAATTTTTTTGTTTTTCCTTTTTTATATTTTTTTTTTAGATGAATTTTTTTCTTTGTTTTTATTTGGCATATGTACATAGATTCATTTGCAAGTATATAATGTAAATTATAATAACTTATTTGTTTGCTTTTGTTTATTATTTTAATAAGATCTTCCATATGCATAATGTATTTGCTGAATAATTCCTTCATTAGGAACCTAAAAAAAATAAAAAGGAATAAAATATTTAAATATTCAATCATAATAATAATACTAACCTTATCAATATTGTTGTGATCTACAAAGCTGTTCATCCAAGTGAAGCTTTCCAACCTAAAAAATAAAGTACAAATAAAACTATTTAGATAAAAAGAAAAATTATACTTAACTGCGAAACGACTTGATGTTCCAGTGATGACTTGATGTTCCATTATTCCTCATTCCCTCGTTGGACAGGATTTAAATTATATTCTTATTTTGATAAGAATATAAATAATAATAATAATTATTATTATTATTGATGTACCTGCCAGCTGTCTATTCAAAATGTTGAAATGACATATACAATTTAATCACAAACACAAGGAAAACAACAAATGCATTAAAGCTTTTATTTTCAACTATAATGCATTAAAGCTTTTTCAACAATTAAATAAAAAACACGATAAAAGGCATCGTGAAGAAAACTTCGATATTACGAAAGCAATAATAAAGCTTTAAGTTTAAATGACATCACAATATGTTGTGGTGAAATTAATAACAGAAATTAATAACAGAACAAGAAATAAAACCAAAAATGTAATGTTAAATACAGAGCTTAAAAAAAAGAATCATATGAATCTTTGAAAGGTATGACCGGTATATGAAAAACTATGTAAAAAAAAAGGGTATAACAACTGAAGGTTACATGAAAATCTAATAATGAAAAAAATGGGATGATTATCAAAAATTACGAATAGAAAAAATATCGAGGATTACGATTGGTAGAAAACAAGAAGACAACGGTACGGACATTTGAGAAGAAAGATTATAAATGGATTTTTGAAAAAAAAAACGAGGATTCTTGTATTATCGGTGATCGTGCGCGGATGAATTATACTTAGAAGACAGAAGTCAAAAGAATAGAATTATAAAATTCATTAAATTTTAAATCTTTAACGCATGTGTAAAATACAAAATAATAATTTATTATTTTACTAAATAATTTATATTACTTTGATAAATAATTTTAAAAGGAATTTTTGATGTAAAAAAAAACAGTTTACAGTTCTTAAAATTAAATATTATGTTTTCTCTTAGTTTGTAAGAAATAAAAAAGTTGAGAAATAAAATTTATTCAATTTATAAAAAAAATTGTGCCTTTAAATTTTTAATGGATTAAATTTACATAGTGAATAAATCGTGACAATTTATTTGAAAAGGCTAAAAACTAAAATGCAAAATTAAGCAAAAAAAAACATTGGTCCTTCGAGCCGGATTTTTAGTTATTCCTCAACACTATTGGAATACGGCGCTACTAAAACGGGAACATAATTGAGAACAAAGGTAAAGAGTTGAGATCATTACACTGAGTAAGTTTGTAAAACAAAACGTTATAAATTAATTATAACTACATATACATACAAATAAAATAAATACCAAAAAAATTATACAAAAATAAAAATTCAGAAAAGGTGTTTTACTTAAATAAATTATATTCTACCAATTATAAATTCTAAACATGACGTCATTAGATAAACTAATTAAACAACAGCTAGCAGATAAGCGTCTGTTGGAAGACAACGTCAAAATGTATGAAGAGGACAAATTAGATGTCAGAGACCGCACATATTATGAAACCATACTAGAGGACTTGACTGATATATGGGAGGAATTAAGAAAGCGACACAAACAGATCTTTTGTGTAGCCTATGCGGATTCTAAGGTGGATGTCACTCAAGTCGAGTACTTACAATCAAATATATTTTCGATGATGAGGTCCATATATCAGGAAAGTCATTTCAAATTTAACAAAGAAATGAACAAAAGATGCCCAACACCAATTTCAATCAAAACGATGCAGCAGGAGATACATACTCCATCAAATAGTTCGACCATCAGACTCCCAAAAATAACGTTAGACAAGTTTGATGGTGACTATTTAAAATGGCCATCATTTTTCGATCTATTTAAGTCTTTAGTGCACAACAATGAGGCATTAAGCCCGGTCGAAAAACTCCAGTATCTAAAATTACATTTAACTGGAGAACCAGAGAAGTTAATCCGACCATTTCAAATCACCAACAGTAATTATACTTCCGCATGGGACACATTAACTAACCGATACGATAACAAGAGGGAGTTAGTGAATAAACATCTTGAGGTATTGTTAGACAAGGCCCCAATAACACAAGAATCAGCTTACAATATAAGAAATATATTAGACTCAACCAAGGAGTCATTGCAGGCGTTATCCAACTTGCGAGTGGATACAGATAACTGGGACCCACTCATATTACACATAATAGTAAAGCGACTACCACTAGAGACACGCCAATTATGGGAGCAAGAAGTGAGTTCTTCAACGGAACTACTGTCGTGGATCACGTTGGAAAAATTTCTGGAAGCTAGATTTCGAGCATTAGAAGCAACAACTTCCAGCAAATCTAAATTTCAAATAAAACATAGAATTGGACTACAACGAACATATCATGGAACTCATACAATTAAATGTACCTTGTGTAGTGGCGAACATGTTGTAAGAAGGTGCCCCAAATTTCTGAAAATGACGCCATCACAAAGGTCTGAGTTAGTAAAATCAAAGGGATTATATTTTAATTGTTTAGGTTCCGGACATCGATTATCGAATTGTACAAGCCGATCGAGATGCATGAATTGCAAACAATCTCATCACACTCTTCTACATTTGGAACGAAGAGCAGAGAACCAGGATGTCGGATCAAATCAATCAATTGGATCCAATCAGTCGTACGCAACTCGTACCATAGCTGAAAAAGGGTTGTCAACTTCAGCTCCAACTTTTGTTCCACAGAGTGATCTCAGTAGTCGTGTGCTAACATATGCTACACATGGATATGAACAAAATCAAGTTTTACTAGCGACCACACGCATAATTGCAGTATCACCCACATCAGGAGAGACCTTAATCATCAGAGCGTTGATAGATCCAGGGTCTCAAACGTCGTTCATCACAGAAGCCGTAGTTCAGCAACTAGGCTTACAGAACGAATCAATACATGCCACAATACAAGGAGTGGGAGAAACGGAAATCGGTCGATCAACAGCAAGGGTGACATGTAAGCTGCAAGCTCGTCATAAGACAACAGCTATCAACATATCGGCACTTGTACTACGCAAGCTTACCAGTATTTTCAAAAAATTAATCAAAAAATTAAACGTCGATGTTGGCCACATTTAAAAAATTTACAACTCGCGGATCCAGAATATTTCATTCCAGCCAATATTGATCTGCTCATAGGTGCAGATTTTTACAGTAAAATAATGTTAGGAGGAGTAAGAAAGGGATCTAAAGATAGCCCTATAGCTCAGCAAACAATTTTCGGCTGGATACTTTCTGGACAGGTCCGACCAATTTACAAGTGAATAATTTTCATATTTATGCCGAGCTAAATACTAATATAAAGAAATTCTGGGAAATCGAAGAACTACCAGTGTCCAAGTTCTTCACGGAAGAGGAGGCATTGTGTGAGGAACATTTTTAGGAAACTCACAAACGACTAGAGGACGGAAGATATGAAGTGAATCTTCCATTGAAACTCAACAATGAATTAGTTCTAGGCAGATCGAGAGCTATAGCATTAGCACGTCTAAGAGCTTTGGAGAGTCAATTCAGCAAAAGGGAATTGTACAAAATAGACTACACCAAATGCATGAATGAATATTTAGAACTCGGGCACATGCAAAGAGTAAACAATAATGAACTCGACTTCGTCAACACAATCAACCAGCACGAAGCATTATCATGCAGTTATTTGCCTCATCATGGAGTTATAAAAGAAAGCAGCACCACTACAAAACTCAGAGTTGTATTTGATGCGTCACGGGCCACTCAAAGTGGAGTTTCATTAAACGACAAGATGTTGAAAGGACCTGTAATACAAGACGACCTAACCACACTATTGTTGAGATGGCGTGCACAAAATCGCCTTTACCGCAGACGTGGAAAAAATGTATCGCCAAAACAGTGTCACTCCAGCTCATGCAGAATTACAACGAATCGTGTAATCGTGTGGAGTCAGATGATAAACAAATAGAGGATTATAAACTTACAACGGTTACATTCGGAACAAAATCAGCACCATTTTTAGCTACTCGAGTTTTACATCAACTAGCATCGGATGAAAAACATAATTATCCTTTGGCCTCTCATAAAGTACTCAGTGACTTCTATGTTGATGAGCTATTATCCGGTGCAGACACACTCGAAATAGCCGTAGAAACTCAGAGTCAATTAATTCAGTTAATGACTTCTGGAGGTTTTAAACTACGAAAATGGGCCTCAATTATAGAGGAGCTATTGGAAAATATACCGAAAGAGGATCAAGAGTCAACAACACCACTTACCATTAACCAGGAGGAGAACATAAAAACATTGGGAATCCATTGGAGTCCTACATCGGATATGTTCTCATTCTCGGCATCCGTCAAAGAACTTAATATACAAACATGGTCAAAGCGACTCATACTCAGCGAGATAGCAAAATTATTTGATCCGTTAGGATGGTTAGCCCCAATCATTATAATAGCAAAAATCATAATGCAAAAATTATGGCTAGCAGGCTTAGATTGGGATGAGGAAGTGGATTCAAGCTTACAGTTGGAGTGGAAACAATTTAGGAAAAGATTGATCGAAATTGAAAGGATTCGAATACCAAGATGGTTGTGCTATAATGAGAACAGTCAAAGGGTTGAAATACATGGATTTTCCGATGCGTCACTCAGAGCATACGCGGCCGTAGTATATCTTTGTGTAACTGATGAGAACGACATCAGACACACAAATTTAATAATGTCTAAAACATAGGTAGCTCCGATAAAAACGATCTCACTACCGCGCTTAGAACTCAGTGGAGCTGCACTTCTAGCCAAAGTTATTAAATATGTCACCAGTGCTTTACAAATAGAAATCACTAATGTATACACCTGGACAGATTCCGAAATTGTTTTTGCATGGCTGAAGACACACCCATCTAAGTGGACATCGTTTGTTGCAAATAGAGTATCAGAGATTCATCAATCTCTCCGGCAGAACGTTTGGCGATATGTACCATCGAAAGAAAATCCAGCAGACTGTGCCTCACGAGGAAGTCCCCCATTAACTCTCCAAAACGACAAAATGTGGTGGTATGGTCCAGAATGGCTAAAACAATCTGAATATCATTGGCCAATGAAAACTATCAAGAGTACCGACAGCGAAATGAGAAAATCTACGTTAATAGCTCATCATAATACGACAGACTCCAATGTAATACAAGAGTTGCAGCTGCAGTCTTCATCCTTGCAAAAATTGGTTAGAGTTATGAGTTATGTTCAACGTTTTTATCATAATATAAAACATCCAACTCAACGGATATCAACTAAATATTTATTAGCCACCGAAATAACAAAAACTACACAGCTATTAATAAATTTTGCACAACACACTCATTTTGTAGAGGAGATTAGTCTACTCAAACAGAGTAAACCATTGCCGAGTAAGAGTCGTTTACTACCTTTGAACATATTTTTAGATGAAAATGAAATTATAAGGATAGGTGGCCGTCTACGTTTCTCTAATCTCAACTATAACGAAAAGTTTCCAATAGTACTGCCAGAGAAGGACACCTTTGTCAGCTTACTAATCGCTGAAACACATCAAAAACACTGCATGGAGGAACACAACTAATGCTGAATACGATCAGGATGAATTTTTGGATCCTCAATGCTCGGAATCTAATACGAACTCATATACACAAATGTATCCCCTGTTATAGGCAAAGAGCAACTCCAAAAACCCAATTAATGGGCGATTTACCGAACACACGAGTGCAAATGAATCGACCATTTTCTCATACTGGAATTGACTACTGTGGGCCCTTCGAGCTAAAAACTTACAAGGGTAAGTCTTCTAAAAAATATAAGGCTTACATAGCTCTTTTCGTTTGTATGGCAGTAAAAGCCATACACTTGGAACTTGTCACGGATCTAACAGCTGAAGGACTTACAGCAGCATACAGGAGATTCAGTTCTAGACGTGGAAAATGCCAAACAATATATTGCGATAATGGTACAAACTTTATAGCAGCAGACAAATAGCTGAACCAACAAGCTAAACAATCAGCAAATCAACTAAGCACAGATATATCAGCTAATTTGGAAAACGAAGGAGTGCAATTTAAATTCATACCTCCTGGAGCACCACATTTTGGCGGATTATGGGAAGCCGGTGTACGTTCCACAAAAACACATCTGAAGCGAGTTCTGGGTGAATCCTTATTGACATACGAAGACTTCACCACAATAATCACACAAATCGAAGCATGTCTAAATTCAGGACCTCTAACAGAGCTAAGTAGCGATCCGAATGATTTAAATGCGCTAACACCAGCTCACTTTTTAATTGGAGATGTTCTTTTAACACCACCAGAATCACTGTTATTAGATATAAATATCAACCGTTTAAATCGATGGTAGTATTTACAAAGATTACATCAAACATTCTGGGCACGTTGGCCCAATGAATATTTGTCACGTTTGCAACAAAGACCGAAGTGGACGAAGAGAAACGACAACGTCAAGATAAACGTCATTTTAAAAAATGAAAACTTACCACCCAGTAGGTGGTTATTAGGACGAATCATCGAAGCCTATCCAGGATCTGATGGTGTAATTAGAGTTCTAACAATACAAACAAAGAATGGTAGTTTAAAGCGTCCTATTACAAAAATATGTATTCTACCTTTCGAAACAAACCATAAGAAAATATAAAGTAAACATCAACAACACACATCAACAACATTTTCACAAAAAAAAAAAAAAAAAAAAACTTCAATCTCACCAGATTCTTGTGTCAACCATAGTGTCATCATCACCATCGGAACTTCTGAGTTTACTAAAAAAGCGATGTTCGAAATTATTGCTGAACTAAGCACTGAACAAAAAATGAACTCCATAGCGAAACAACCATAGCATCAGCATCAATCTAAAAACCTAAAATCACACAAACAAAATATCAGTCATATATACTAAAGGAAACGTATTGATAAATTTAGTGAACTCGACAAATAAAGAGATTATACATATTACATACATAACGCACATAAATACATACACTAATGAAAAATAAAATTTAAATATAAAAATGAATTATAAAAACCAAGTGAAATTAAAAATACTCCATCGATGCCTTTCAAACCCGTACATATTCAGCACAACGTATAAACATGTCACCTCTAATCTAAAATAAACAAATAAAAACAATAAAATTATAGGTGAGATACAATCATAATCACCATATTTATTACAGTCCTACTTCCTGTATATATATATATTGACATACTCCAGTACGTCAAGGGGTGGGAGAATGTTCAGTCGTGCCTTCATTAGGAACCTAAAAAAAATAAAAAGGAATAAAATATTTAAATATTCAATCATAATAATAATACTAACCTTATCAATATTGTTGTGATCTACAAAGCTGTTCATCCAAGTGAAGCTTTCCAACCTAAAAAATAAAGTACAAATAAAACTATTTAGATAAAAAAAAAAATTATACTTAACTGCGAAACGACTTGATGTTCCAGTGATGACTTGATGTTCCATTATTCCTCATTCCCTCGTTGGACAGGATTTAAATTATATTCTTATTTTTATAAGAATATAAATAATAATAATAATTATTATTATTATTGATGTACCTGCCAGCTGTCTATTCAAAATGTTGAAATGACATATACAATTTAATCACAAACACAAGAAAAACAACAAATGCATTAAAGCTTTTATTTTCAACAATAATGCATTAAAGCTTTTTCAACAATTAAATAAAAAACACGATAAAAGGCATCGTGAAGAAAACTTCGATATTACAAAAGCAATAATAAAGCTTTAAGTTTAAATGACATCACAATATGTTGTGGTGAAATTAATAACAGAAATAAATAACAGAACAAGAAATAAAACCAAAAATGTAATGTTAAATACAGAGCTTAAAAAAAAGAATCATATGAATCTTTGAAAGGTATGACCGGTATATGAAAAACTATGTAAAAAAAAAGGGTATAACAACTGAAGGTTACATGAAAATCTAATAATGAAAAATGGGATGATTATCAAAAATTACGAATAGAAAAAATATCGAGGATTACGATTGGTAGAAAACAAGAAGACAACGGTACGGACATTTGAGAAGAAAGATTATAAATGGATTTTTGAAAAAAAAAAAACGAGGATTCTTGTATTATCGGTGATCGTGTGCGGATGAATTATACTTAGAAGACAGAAGTCAAAAGAATAGAATTATAAAATTCATTAAATTTTAAATCTTTAACGCATGTGTAAAATACAAAATAATAATTTATTATTTTACTAAATAATTTATATTACTTTGATAAATAATTTTAAAAGGAATTTTTGATGTAAAAAAAACAGTTTACAGTTCTTAAAATTAAATATTATTTTTTCTCTTAGTTTGTAAGAAATAAAAAAGTTGAGAAATAAAATTTGTTCAATTTATAAAAAAAATTGTGCCTTTAAATTTTTAATGGATTAAATTTACATAGTGAATAAATCGTGACAATTTATTTGAAAAGGCTAAAAACTAGAATGCAAAATTAAGCAAAAAATTTTCAACTGTGTGCGCATTTCTGTTTTGTATACAACTATTATATTAGAAGTTCATTAAGGATAATTATAGATACTCTAACTCTACTATATAAAAATGAATTTGCTAGTCATATGAACAATTCAACTGTTTTTTTTGTTTTTGCTGTTTATATTTTTTATTTGAGATGAATTTGTTTCTTTGTTTTTACTTGGCATATGTACATAGATTCATTTGCAAGTACATAATGTAAATTATAACAACTGATTTGTTTGCTTTTGTTTATTATTTTAATAAGATCTCCCATATGCATAATGTATTTGCTGAATAATAAAATCATATGAGTAAAAAATTTTCAACTCTGTGCACATTTCAGTATTATATACAACTATTATATTAGAAGTTCATTAAGGATAATTATAGATACTCTAACTCTACTATATAAAAATGAATTTGCTAGTCATATGAACAATTCAACTGATTTTTTTTGTTTTTGGTTTTTATATTTTTTATTTGAGATTAATTTGTTTCTTTGTTTTTATTTGGCATATGTACATAGATTCACTTGCAAGTACATAATGTAAATTATAACAACTGATTTGTTTGCTTTTGTTTATTATTTTAATAAGATCTCACATATGCACAATGTATTTGCTGAATAATAAAATCATATGAGTACAAAATTTTCAACTGGGTGCGTATTTTTGTTTTATATATACATCTTATATATTATATCCGAAGTTCATTAAGGAGTAGGAGAATCGAAATAAAATGAAAAGGTGTCTACTGCGCAGGACCTTAAATGGTTGTCAATTATAATTATAGATAGATACTCTTAACTCTAACTCTACTATATAAAAATAAATTTGTTAGTCATATTATGAACAATTCAACCGGTTTTTTTTGTTTTTGCTTTTTTATATTTTTTATTTGAGATGAATTTGTTTCTTTGTTTTTATTTGGCATATGTACATAGATTCATTTGCAAGTACATAATGTAAATTATAATAACTAATGTGTTTGCTTTTGTTTATTATTTTAATAAGATCTCGCTTATGCATAATGTATTTGCTGAATAATAAAATCATATGAGTACAAAATTTTCAACTCTGTGCGCATTTTTGTTTTATATTTACATCTTATATATTGTATAGGAAGTTGATTAAGGAGTAGGAGAATCGAAATAAAATGAAAAGGTGTCTACTGCGCAGGACCTTAAATGCTTGTCAATTATAATTATAGATTTTTTTCTACGTGTTAGAAGAGTGCAACATAATTTTTAAACTAATCCAATTTGGTCTGTTTCACAATTTGATTTGTTTTTGTGTTTTTGTATTTTACATTTTGTACATGATGAAAAAAAATATGAAAATAGAAATATCCATCCATATGAGTACATCTATATTATAGTATACAAGAGCACGATTAGTGAAGGAACACTTTTCGTGGTTTTTCGTGTGCTTCGTTTTTTTTTTCATTCAATCAATCAGTGATGATGCAAGCCATGGGGATCAAAATCAATTTTTATTTTACCTATATTGTAATATACAAGAGCACGATTTTGAAGACACACTTTTTGTGGTTTTTCGTATGCTTCGTTTTTTTTCATTCAATCAATTAGTGATGATGCAGGTCGTGGCGATCAAAATCAATTTTTATTTTATCTGTATATTTTGGGTAAACAATTTTTATTAGATATTAGCTGAGTTGGTTAAAGCATCATTTAATATCAGAAATTTTTGTCGATTCTCTTTTGAATCAAATTCTTTTTATTTATTTTTTTATTTATCGCATTTGGTTTTTTGCACTTTTAGTAGAAAAAAAAATTAATTAGTAGGATAATATTATTAATATAGGTTTTAATATCACAAATTTTAGTGGGTTCGATTCTCTATTAATTCAATTTTTTCTTTTTATATTAAAAAAATATTTTTTATATTTATACACAAGGAAGGCCATGTGGAGAATATCTTATATTATAATACACAAGATGAACGACGTGGTGAGTAAAAAAGTAAGAATAATTGAATAGTAAATTATTTACACCACAAAAAAAATTAAAATTTTAGCAAGTTCTTGGTGCTGAATACTTAAAACATTTTAAATATTTACACCAAATAGTGACGGTTATTTCCAAGTTGAGCGCCATCTATAATCTTAAAGAAATTTCAATTACAAGAAATTTTTAAAAATTCTTCATAAAAATTCTGTCATTTTAAACAAACACACTTATAGAAAAAAGTACAAAAACAAAAACACAAACAAAAATTGAAAACAAAACAGAAAAACAAAAATCAGATCAGATCATACCCTTCAAAAATTATATAATAAAATGTTAGTAAGACACGGTTATAGTCATTCGCTAAATTTCAGTAATATTTCTGACTATAACTGTTTTGTGAATATAGGCGTAATAAAAAAAGAATTGTATCTTTATAAACAAAATCAAATTCAATAAAATATCTTTCGTATAACAATTTTAAACCTTATTTTATTCATAAATAGCAATACTGTTATGTAATCACAAAATATACATTTTTGTAATATAGAACAGAAAAAAACTATACATAAATCAGTGTTTTAATAAAATAATTCACTGTTGACCTATTGCTATAACAGAATTGTGACTGCAAACGTTTTTGACTATAAACGAATTAAAATATATCGATCTACTACTTCGAGAGTAATGAGATTTTATTGTGTCAAGTTATATTGAAATTAGTGGTAATTTCGTCATAAAGTATTAGGTATTATACTTTAATTTCATTATATATATATTCAATAATCAAGCGATAAAGAAAACAACTACAATTATACCAAAACGAATATTTCTTTTTACATAAAATTGTGTTTGAAAGAACTACTTCTGTGCAATTACACAGGGGATCCATTAGTGTATGTATAATATAATAATTGATAATAAATGATATAAAGGTATAGGTACACCAAAAATGAATTAAAAAGAAAAAGTTTTTACCTATACATATCTACATTAAAACTATTAAATATTATATTATGTAATTATTTACTAAGCCAAATATATGTATATAATATGATATATTATTCATATATCATCGACATTCACATATCATAAAGCTTTTTCTATTATGTCTATTATTCTATGTATTTGATCGATTGTCGAGTGCTTAGATCTAAAGCCAAATTGATAATTTGGAATAAGATTACTATTTTCTATGATCGGACTCATTCGAATCAATAGCAGTTTTTCAAATAATTTTGATATTATTGGTAGTAGTGATATTGATATGTAGGATTTGACCTCATTTATGGGCTTACCTGGTTGTTGTATTATAATTACCTCTGCTATTTTCGACATATTCGGCACATACCTTATTCTCATAGCAGCGTTTATAATGCGTGTAGCTTTTTTCGGAAGTTATTTCAGGACTTCCGATGTAATTAGATCAAAACCTGGAGGTTTTTATCTCCCATTTCTTGTATTTGTCAACTATTTCTCTCTGTGAGAATGGTGGTATGACATTTTCTTGTCAATTATTATTTCCTTCAGTGAGATCATCCGAATCTGTCTGGTCTGGACAAAAAATTTCTTCAAGATGATCTGCGAATGTTTCAGCTTTATTTTTATTATCTCTCGCCCATTCACCATTTTAAATTCTGATTGGCGGGATTTAAGAAATCGAGTGTACTCTTTGTTGCTTTACACAACGTGTAGTTATTTCCTCTTTAGGATGATAAATTTTTTATATATTTTTAAAAAATTTTATTTTAAAATCTTTAATTTTTCTTTTAAGATTCTGAGTTCGGCTATTTAGCAGAGTTTTGTCTGCCGAAACACGCGATTGTTGCCATCTGCGTCTAGCTCTTCTCTTTATTTTTATCATATTTAATATTTCTCTAGGGCAGTTGAATCCTACCTATTTATATTCACAATTTTGTGTATTATTCCATCCAGCATTTTGAATAATTTTAATAAAATTTTCTACTTCAGAATCTATATCACATTTGGATCTTAATTTTGTTTTCTATTTCTTGTTTAAAGCTAGCCCAGTCAGTTGTTTTGTTTAGCAGAGGTGTCAACTGTTTCTTAATAACCTTTTCATATAGATTTAGTATGACTGCAGAGTGATCTGAGTCCAAATCATGGTTATCTTCTAGCTTAATATAATTGGGTGAAATTTTTTTGTTATATAAAAATCAAGCAGATCAGGAATTTTATTGGCCAATAGGTTGGCTTACCGGTAGATTTGTAAATGCAGCTTTTTCCTTTTATAGCTTTTCTTAGCTCTCGTCCTCTCGTAGAGGTTAATCTAGACCCCCAATCTATGTGCTTGGCGTTGTATTCACCTCCCAGGATAAATCTTTCGCCAAGTAGCTTAAGAATGTCTTCAAACATGTTATTATTTATGTTGTATCTGGGTGGACAATATAATGCACCGACACAAACGCTTTGTTTAACAGACATAATTCTTAGCACGATTAGTTGGAATTCATTTATTTCTAGACTAAGTTCCTCGTGATCCTGTAATAAATATGATGTTTATGTAAAAATAAATAAAAAACATAATAAAAATTTATGAAAATATACATTTCTCAATTCAAAATTTCAAGAGAAAATTAAAGCTATTCAGAAAATAGCTTTAAAATAGCTTTTAAATTATCTTTGGTAGAGGTAAATAAAAATTCTGAAATAAAAAATACTCATAAAAATAAAATTCCTTACGCAGACATGCTCAAGAAAGATCCAGTTGTAATAGTTAAACCAAAAAAAAACAGAGTCAGCAGTGGATACAAAAACTGAGTTAAAACGTCATGTGGACCCAGTCAACTTAAAGGTTAATAAAAATGGTACTTCTGAAAGAAGGGCTGGGACTATAGCAGTTTTTTGCAAAGATATGTAAACGATAAAAAGTATCAAAGAACAAGTGGAAATGAAGTTGAACAACAATTATGAAATAGTAATACCTAAGGAGAGAGAACCAAAAATGCTTGTGGTACGATTATCCGAAAATTATAATGAAGAAGAATTTTTATATAAAATAAAAATTCAGAATAATTTAAAATATCAAGATGAAATAAAGATGAAAAAAATTTTAATTTTGTAATAGATGTTAATGCTGAGGATTTTAAAAATTTAATGGAATTAGGAAAGCTTAAAAGTGGTTGGGACAGTTGTAGGATTTGTGAAAACTATGATGTAAGAAAGTGTCATAAATATTTAGGTTATAATCACAAAGCAGAAAAATGCACTGCTCAGAATTTTTGCTGTTTTAAATGTGGTGGTGAACATTTAGCAAAAAATTGTAAGGCAGAAAAAAAGCAATGCATAAATTGTATTTTAGCAAATGGTTCACTAAATTTTAATATAGATTTCAACCATGGAGTAAGTGATAAAATGTGTCCTGCATTAATGAGACAAATTTTAGTTGAAAAACACAAAAATTTTCAGTATGCAACAAAACAAACGAGAATAAACATTTAAAATGTATTTATATGAATATTCGAGGGTTGACGGGCAATTTTGCGGCATTAGCATATATGAATGGCTTAAATTGTTTTGATGTAATTATGCTTACTGAAACTTATTTGACTGATGATATAAATGACAGTGAAATATTATTGAATGGATACAATAGCTATAAAAGTACATCGACCTCTAGGCATACTGGGGGAACATTATTTTATGTTAAAAAAAATATAAAATTGATATCAGAAAAAAACTTTGTTAATAAATAAATTGTGGATTACGCGGATCAAAATTGATTTGAATGGAGCAGCTTGGTTTTTACCTTTTCTATGCAAATCACTTGACTCAATTCAGTAATGTTGAATTTTGTTAAATACTCGAGATTTTGGTTGGAAGAAAATCCGAACGTATATTCGAACAGAAATGTTATTTTTGGTGATTTTAATGTAAATTGGTTAGCTGAAAGTAAGGAAAAGGGCACTCTAAAAATAGTTTTGGACACTTTTGGTTTGGAACAGGTTGTTAATTTTCCTACAAGGATTACAGAAAGAACGTCAACACTTATTGATTATATTTTGGTTGATAATTCGGAAATGAATGGAGTTTTTATGGAAAATAGGTTAGATTGCAATATTGCAGACCATGAAGCAATTGGTATAAAAATTAAATGTAAACATGAACTTGGGGAGAAAGAAATGAGTATATGGGATAAAGAATTTTAGTTAATGATAGGCAGCAAGAATGGTTTAACAATGAATTGAGATTACTAAATAACAATAAAAAATTGACGTACCAACAGGCTGCATTGTCTAGTAATGAAAGTGATTGGATAATTTATAAAAGAGTCAGAAATAACTATAATTTAGCGAGTAACGAAAGTGAAAGTGATTGGATAATTTATAAAAGAGTCAGAAATAACTATAATTTAGCAGTTAAGAAAACTAAAAATCAATTTATTGAAAATAAAATAAAAAACTGTCAAGGAGATTGTAGACTGATGTGGAGGTCAATAAAACAGTATGTAATGAAATTAGATAAAAACCCAAAAATCCAAGAGTTATTAATTTATGATACAACATCTAGTGATACTGTACAAATTGCAAATGAATTAAATAGATTTTTATTAACAGTGTGGATGAGATTAGTAATAGTTTTCCGTATATTTAATCCAAAAATTTAATCCAACAAAGAAATTGTAGATTTAAATTTAATGAGATTGACAAGGATGAGCTGTTTAACGTAATAAAAAAATGAATAAAAACAATCACTGCATGGGAATAAGCTCTAAAATAATAATTGATTCTTTTGAATTATTTGGGGATTTTCTGGTACACATTATAAATTCTTCTATTAAGCACGGTATTTTCCCTTTAACATGGAAAGAAACTGTTGTTCGTCCTATTCCTAAAAGTAAAAGTCCCGAAGAACCGAATGAGTATAGACCTATTAATATGGCGCCAACATATAAAAATTTTTGGAAAAAGTAGTAAGTTTGCAATTAGAACAGTACTTAAATGTAAATGATATTTTATGTAATGAACAAAGTGGATTCAGATGTAAACATTCTTGTGAAACGACCTCAAATTTTGTTTTGTATGACTGGAAACTGGCAAAAGAGAATAAATTGGTAATTATGGCAGTTTTTTTAGATTTTAAAAGAGCTTTTGAAACCGTGGACCGTTAACTCTTCATGTCCAAATTTAACAAGTATGGTATTATGAATTTAGAATTTGCATGGTTTAAAAGTTTCCTTGAGTGCAGAAAACAAAAGACGTGTTTCTTTTTTTTCTTGCTTTATTTGTGTTTATACTATTACAAATTTATTAATCTTAAAAGCTAGATTTATTATTGTTTCTGTTTTTTTTTTGTTTTAGTCTACTGCCTCTAACATTGGAGTTCTTAGATCTATTTTAATTTTAATTTAATTATTTATAGACTTTTGTATTATGTTAATTTTGTTCTTTTACACACATTTATTAAACACATAATGTATAATTCTTTTTTTTGGTAAAATTAAAAAAAAACAACCCAAAATCCATTTCTTAGTAATAAATTAATACCTAACCTTATACTAAACCTAAAAAATAAAATAGAACTGTTGTGCTATAAATAGCCTTAATCTCACCTCCAAAATCTCCTATTATTTTTATTAAAACACTTTCTGTCCCACTCAGTTATATTCATATTGTATCTTAAATTTTCAGAAGTAATATGAAATGTCCGTGTGCGGTTTTCTGTGATTTCCTCCATCGAATGCCTCCCCAGGTGGCGGATAGGGGGTCGTATGATCAGATATGACAAATAACGGATTTCCGGGGCAGACCAAAAAATCACAACAAAACATGCAATGAACAAAACAAATGTTTGTACCCCAGGTGGTAAGTCAGTTAATCTGACAAATCCAGCCTCTACGGAGGCAGGCTCTACGGATTCTGGGGAGAGCCAATTATTACATACCTCTCCTGTGGCAAGGCAGGTCTTCACAGCCTCAAACCCATGCAGAATGCCATGGCAAATGATTTACTAAGTGTTTCTATGGATAACCTACTTGTTGAGGATATTGATCCAATGGCTGGCGTGCCCGTTGAAATGCAGACCACTGGTTGTGGTTCCATTCAGCAAGAAGGTAAGAGGAAGAAAAGAACATATTCGGTTCTGTAAAGAAGAGGCGGAAATGACTAAGCGTAAGGCGGCTATGAATCCCCCCGCCCGCAAAGCTCTAAAGAAACTGGTCCTTCAAACGGGCTAACTTTGGAAGACAAAGGTGATGCATGTAAGGTTGTCGTCAAAGATGGTCTCGAGAAGGCTAACCAAAAGGTTGGTCTCCATGCTGAGACATCATCAACTTCGAATCCTGGAGCTAGAAGGGTCCCAAAAAATGGTACCCAGAAACCGAAAGCCTCAAATCGTCGTCGAATCCTGGAGGTGGAAGGGTCCCGAAAAAAGGTGCTCAGAAGCCGAAGGGAGCATCAAAGGCTAGAGAGACGAAAACGTCCTCTCGACAGGCTGTCAGCTACGCGCAGGTGGCTAGAAGAGAGTTCCATATCATCGTTCAGGTAGTCGATGGAAGCATTACTAAGGAGCAAGGTGAATTAATTCAACAAAAGTTGTTTCAACACTTGCTCACCAGTATTGAGATATTTCCCAGCTTTGCAAGGGTATCTTTGAAGGCGGGAAAACTATATTTTTTCTGTCAATATGAGGCTTCATCAAACTGGTTGAAATCTACGGCGTCTAACTGCAGTCCGCGGGAGGGAGCCAGGCTCTCAGCAATGAGGGTCAGCGAACTTCCAAAGACAAAGTTAGCAAAAATCTGAATCCCGGGCCGTACCGAATCTGAGACGGACGTACTGAAAGCGCTCAGTATTCAAAATGGTATGGATACTACGAAGTGAAAAATCCAGCCGTATAGAAGAACAACACGGGCTACTAACACTGGTGATACTGGTGATACTGGTTTGAAACAAAAACTGCTTGGTGGAACAAAGATCTGGAGAAGCTAAAAAAGAAGGCCAAAAAATTTCTGAATACCGCCTTAAAAACTCATGAAGAAGATGATTGGAAATCCTATAGCGAATCTAGAAGAGAATACAAAGGATTGATTCGGAAATCAAAGAAACAATCCTTTGAAAAGTTCTGTAAAATAATCGAAGATATTGCAGATGGAGCGGCTTTGCTTTAGGCCCTGAAAAGGGATCCGGTAGCAAAGCTACGCGATCTGCAAACATCAGAAGGATCTAACATGGCATCGAAAGAAGAAACAAATAGAGTCTTCTTTCGAACACACTTTCCGCGAAGAAGACTAGAAGACTCACCTCTAGAGGGTACTATCCAGGAAGTCACCAAACCGTTCGGATTGGTCTATGGCAAGAAAGATGATATGGCCTGATGTCTTAGACCGGGCTATCAACTCTTTCGAACCATATAAAGCTCCTGGGCCGGATGGAATCTGGCCTATTATGCTCAAAAGTGCAGGAACAGCATATGCAAATGGGTCACAAAAATCTTCACAGCCTGCATAGCCTTTGGATATATTCCAAAGGTATGGAGATCAGTGAGGGTCGCTTTCATCCCTAAAACAGGTAGATGAAATTACTAAAGTTCAGGTGAAGGCGGTTAGAGGATGCCCACAAGGAGGTGTTCTTTCGCCTTTACTATGGAACATGTTGGTAGACGAACTCCTAAGTATACTGAACGGGGAAGGATTCAACACACACGACTTTGCCGATGATGTTAGTATTCTTCTAAGAGGAGGATATATGAGGCGTCTATGCACAAAAATGCAAAATGCCATTAACTTAACCACCGAATGGTGTCAGGCGAATAGGTTAACCATACATCCTAGCAAGACACATTTAGTGGCCTTTACAAATAAAAGGCGATTGAACAACTATGAATAACCTAGAGCTTCGAGACGAAGTAAAATATCTAGAGATCACACTTGACGAGAAGCTCAACTGGGCGAAACATATAAAATGTGCTAATGCTGTGAAAGTCCTATGGCAGTGCAAAAGTGCCTTTGGCAACAATTGGGGCCTAACACCGAAAATAGCCTTAAGACTATACAAAGTATGCATCAGGCTTATTGTTAGCTATGGGTCCATTGCAGGGGTTCCGAGAACATTCACAGCAAATGTCATAAAAAAGCTAGAGGCAGTACAAAAACTTGCGTGTCTCTGTGAAACAAGTGCTTTTAGAACCACACCCACAACGGATATGCAAATACTTCTTGGGCTTCCACCCTTACATCTTTATGTAAGAATGGAGGCCCTCAAAGATGCAAGAAGGTTACAAACTCTAGGGAATACTAGAGGATGTAGGAACAAACATCAAAGGCTATAGAAGGACTTAGAAGAGGAGAAGAAAGAGTCCTTCATGCCAACAGATGATATCAATACATACATATCCCTAAAGAAGAGATACGAAGTAGAAATCCCGACAAAAGAGACCTGGCGCGGCTCAGAAAAGTAGGGTAGGTCTTCGAACACCTCGAAAATTTTCCCTGACGGGTCCCTTATGGGTCTAGGCGCGGGAACCGGAGTGTTCTTTGAAAAAGAACAACTTAAGCTTCAGTTTCCTCTTGGAAAATACTGCACAGTCTTCCAGGCTGAAGTATTTGCCATAAACGCAGCAGTGAATATAATAAAAGAGCAAAGATAGTGAAGGCCACTGAGTCTACAAAATATATGTACCAAGAACAAACACTAAAATAATCAACTTCCTGCTAACTCTCAATAGAGTAGAATGTAGGAAGATGGTGGGCATACTTACTGGTCATAACCACATGAATAAGCACATGTGTAGACTAGCACTAAGTGATGACCACTGTCTGGAAGAGGAAGAAACCTCTACACATGTTGTAGGAGAGTGCCTAGCTCTTTCAAGGCTGAGACTCAGGTTGTTGGAAACGCACTACATAACCTCAGAAAACTTCTGTAGGATAGAACCCACAAACCTATTGGACTTTATCAAAAGGGTCGAATAAGTTAAGGGTAAGGGAGGAGGGCATAAAAGGCTAAAAGCCTACATGCCGGCCTCGACATATTAGGGCCACCTGCGTTTTAAATTTTTTTTTTTTTTTCTCCTATTACTTCGCGTGGTAGCATAGGGCTTCGATAGTGAACCTCCATTCCTCTCTGTTGAGTACTACTTCCTTAATATCGTCCCAGGCATAATTGTTGACTGTTAATTCTTGATCGATTGTGCGTCTGCATGTGTTGTATGGTCTGCCGGGTCCCCTTTGTCCTTGTGGATTCCACTCTAGAGCTCTTCTTGCTATATCACTTTCTGATTTCCTTAGTATATGACCTATCCATTTCCATTTTTTCCTATTTATCTGTCTGTTGATAGGTTCTTCTCCAGTTATCATCCATAAATCCTCGTTGCTAATTCTTGCCGGCCAGAATATTCTGCATATAATTCTCAAGCACTTGTTGATGAATACTTGTAGCTTCTGTTTGATTCTGACCGAAGTGAGCCATGTTTCGCTGCCATATATTAATGTTGACTTAACACATGCTCTGAATATTGTTAGCTTTGTTGTTCTCGATATTTGGTTGCTCCGCCATATCTTCATTAGGCTCCCAAATGTTCTTCTTGCCTTATTTATACGGCTGTTAACATCTTCTGTTGCACCTCCTCTTGATGTTATAATGCTCCCCAGGTAGTTGAATTCTTCTACGTATTCTATCTGTTGTCCACTCACTGTTATTGGCTCACTATAACTATTGTTTGTCCTCATTGCTTTGGTTTTCTCGATATTTAATTCCAGTCCCGATTTCTTTGCTTCTTCCTGTAATCTGTTGACTGTGTTCTGTAGGTCCCTTTGATTTTTTGATATGAGGCATACATCATCTGCGTAATCTAAGTCTTCTAAGTTTCCGAAGAGATCCCATTCTATTCCGTTTATTCCAGTGCAAACTTCTCTTAGAATGTCGTCTAGTATTGTGTTGAAGAGAAGTGGAGATAGTGGACATCCTTGTCTAACTCCTATATTGGTGTAGAATGGATCACTGATCTTACCTCTGTGTTGAACTGTTGTCTCTGCATCTTCATACATCGCTTTGATGATGTTGATGATTTTTTCAGGAACTCCCTTGCGCATCTCTTGACTGTGTCGAATGCTTTCTTAACATCTATGAATAGTAGATATAGTGGGGCATTCCATTCTACTGATTGTTCAACTATGATCCGTAAAGTATTTGCCTGGTCTACACAGCTTCGGTTTGGTCTGAAACCTGCCTGCTCTTTCCGTAGTATTGGTTCTAGTTTTTCTTCTAATCTGTTCTTTATAATAATTGCTATTATCTTATGAACAGTATTTAGAACCGTGATTCCTCTCCAGTTGCTGCAATTTGCCAAGTCTCCTTTCTTAGGTATCTTGACAATCATTCCTTTCTACCATGATGGTGGTATATTCTACTCTATCCATGCTTTCCTGATGTGGCGTTCAATTGTTTTTGCGAATAAGTTAGGGTCCAGTTTGGCTATTTCTGCTGGAATTCCATCTTCACCTGTTGCTTTGTTGTGCTTCAGGATATTGATTGTAGCTTTGATTTCTTCTATATTTGGAGTTTGAGTAGATATTGGCAGTCCCTCAGTTGGGTAGATATTTGCATTGTCTCTGTTTCTTATGTCTGCTTCATTATTTGTACTTTCTTCGTTGCTCAGTTCTTGGAAATGTTCTCTCCATCTCTTTAATTGATCCTCTAAGTTTGTGATGAGCGCACCATTTTTATCTTTAATTGGTTTGTTTTGTTGTTCCGACTGGTTTGTTAAGTTCTTGATTATGCGATGCAATTCTCTCTGGTTATGTTGCTGTGCTGGTTTTTCTGCTTCTCCGACTAAATTTTGTAGAAATTTCCTTTTATCTCTTCTTGCTGCTCTTTTTACTGTTTTCGCTATTTCTTCATATTCTCTTCTTGATGCCATCCTGTTGTTTATCATTTTCTTCATTTCACCTCTTCTTTTAATCAAGGCCCATGTGTTATCGGTTATCCAGATTTTTCTTTGTGGTTGTGAAATTCCAAGATTTTGTTCGCTTGTTTGGTTGTAAATTTCCAGAATCTCTTCCCAAGTGTATTCTCTATTATTTCTAATATTTTCTCGTAACGCCGTAACTATGTCAGCTCTTACTTGTGGATTTTTTAAGTTGTTTATATTTATTTTCTTCTTTCTATTTCTTCTGCCTCTTCCTTGTTGGCTTAGTTTCATTCTGAAGTCCCCAGTTAGTAATTCATGATCGCTGTGTATATCTGCTCCCCTTCTATTTCTCACATCTAACATTGATTGTTTCCACTTCTTGCTGATGCATATGTGATCTATCTGATTTCTTGAGATCCCATTTGGTGTTGTCCATGTGTATTTGTGGATATCTTTGTGTGGAAATAGACTCCCTCCGATTGCTAGGTCGAAAGTCTGACACAACTCTATCAATCTTTCCCCGTTGTTGTTTCTTTCTCTCCCTAACCCGTGTATGCCCATTATCTCCTCAAGTCCATTGTTGTTAGATCCTATTTTCGCATTCCAGTCACCCATTAATATTATGATATCTCCCCTATTTATGAGTGCTAGCGTTGTTTCTATTTGTTCGTAGAAGTCATCCTTAATATGGTCTTCAGCGACATCTGTTGGTGCATAGCATTGAATTATTGTTACATGTCTTGTCATATTTCGAAATCGCCCTATAACAATTCTATCCGAGACTGCCTTCCAAGAAACCAATGTTTGTCTCAATTTCTTTGATATTAATATTCCGACTCCACTTTCACCCCCTGTTTCCCTTCCACCGTAAATTACCATGTTTCCATTCTCCGTGTTGATTTCTCCGGTGTTGTTCCATCGCATTTCACTTATACCTAGGATGTCTATGTCGTAAGTAGCCATTTGAGCTTCCAATTGCGAGAGTCGTGAAGCTTCTCTAAGTGTTCTTATATTCCATTGTGCAATTCGGGTCCTTTTTTGAGTGCCAAAGGTCGTTATCAAGTAGTCATTCGTGTATCCGAGGCTTCTTCTTCTATTATTTCGAATCCATTGATTTACCGATTATGCAGGTGATTGGCCTACAGTAACCGGTCCTAGGAGATGGAGTAACCATCTACCGCTGCCTAGAAACAACGTGGCGCTACCTTATTACCGGTTCGATCTCAATTAATGATTTTCATTCGATTAATCTCGAATTTTCAATTAACTAATTTAATGATGGATTTTTTTTTTTTTTATAAATCGCCACCAACCAGGTTCGAACCGGGGTACCCTCGGTCATGGATCCTGTTACATAACCACTGCGCCACCGAGGGGGTAAATAAGAAAAAAAAATATGTAACGGATTATATTCTATTTTTGGTCCTTACTTCTTCTATAAATATGATAAATGATTGGCAGGCCGTCGTCGTTTTGTAAATATCCTTTGGAGTCTAAATATATGAATGCTTCGGGTGAGACCAGTCCGTTTCTCATTGACCTTTTAAAGTTTAATGTATTAGGATAATAGATATGACAGATAAAAGTATTGTCTTCTATCTCTGTAATTTTATTAAAATGCATTCTTAACAATTTAAATACAAATGAAGCAATTCTTTCAATGTTTGCTGATTCGTAAAGGAATTTTATAGTGAAATATTTTTTATAATTGGTTTCTGGATCTCTATTTTTACCAGTACATGGTCTAAGTATCTATCTTTCTAATTTTTTTATTTTCTCGAAATTGGACGCACTGGAATTATGTTACTGTCGAATGTTTTTTTTTAAAACCAAATTGTTCCTCTGGTATGATTTGTTTTTCTTTAATGACATAATCCAATTTTTTCTTTATTATTTTTTCAAATATTTTACTAATATTTGGAAGTAAGTTGATTGGTCTTTAACTTTCGATGTTGAATCCTGTAGCTGACCTAAAAACGCACAAAAGAACAAAAAGTCAACAAAACAATGGATACGTATCTGACTAACACCAAACATCATATTTCACAAGGAATTTTATTGTTTACTAATAGATTTTCTTTCTAAATATATAAATATATATATATATATATATATATGTATATAAATGTATTTATGTATAATATAATTAATTATATATTAGATAAAATGAATTTTTAATTTATTTTTATACACGGAAATTAGCTGTGGTCTTGACATTTATAAAATGTAGTAAATAAATAAATTATCATCACAAATAAATTCAAACTGTCAAAAATGATCAACAGAAATTCAAACAGATGAAAACCTTTGTGGAATAAGTTATTTTGGGTGTTGTTTCTTCTAAAAAGTGGAAGTCTGAACAAACGTGCTGATCTTAGATTATGATTATTTGATTCACCCACATAATTTAAAAGTTTCGATAAAGAATCAGGAAGCATATTATGTTTCATCTTATATATGAAAATCAATGTATTAAAATCTAATCTTTGTCTAATAGACATCCATTTCAATTTTCCAGCATTAAATTTATGTTTGACCTTCTTGGACATTTCAAAATAATTCTCATAGCACGATTTTGAAGTATCTGTAGTCGATCTTTTTTTGCTTCATTACATAGAAATAATAACGATGCACAATAGTCCACATTTTTTTTTTTTTTTAATGCATAGCCAAAACACTAGGTGGGAACCTTTTATACCGATTGGTACGTTTGGCTAGGGAGGGAAAGGAAAATTTGGAAAGGAGGATGGTAAAAGGAAAAAGTGGTAAAATTGGTGTATTATACATAGTTATCGCACATTGATAAGTTCGAGGATTATTAGACACTACCTCGGACTGCTTGCACGCGTTAAAAAATTTAGATATTAGAACAAAGAATTGGGATCCTATTTTGGTTTTCCAAACAATAAATAAGTTGCCACCAGAGACACAAGAACTGTAGGAGCAGGAAATTTGTAAGGAGAAACAGTATCCATCTTGGGCAATATTAAAGAAATTTTTAGAAGGAAGATTTCGAACTTTAGAAGCAATAGATAGCAGGAAATCCCCACAGAAGGCCCATACAAGTAATTTCAATAATCAAAAGAGTAAATCTTATGCCCAAGCATTTCATGTTGCCACTGCAGTTGCATGTCCATTATGTCAAGATCCTCACAACATTCGAAATTGCGACAAATTTCTACAATTAAGCCAAGCCAAATGTTTTGAATTCACAAAGGTAAAAGCTCTATGTTTAAATTATTTAGGATCAGGCCATCGATTTATGAATTGTTCAAGCACCAAGTCTTCAGTGTAACAAGAGACATCACACCTTAATACACAAACAAAATGACTCTAGCTCAGATCAAACTAAACCTCATCAAGGGAATCAAATTCAAATACCTCATAGGTCAAGCTGGCTGCCTAATCAACAAATAACAACGAGTCATTTGTCCAAAAGGACATTAAAAGTAGAGGGTCTCATATAAAACAGAGTCGTTGTACAATTACCAACCACAAAGGTAATTGCATAAAACTGGGACCATTTACATGCTTTAGAGCTAGCAGATCCACAATATTATCAGTCTGGTCCAATAGATTTGTTACTTGGTGCAGATGTGTTTAGTTCTATAATTTTAGAGTGCCTCATAAAGGGCATTCCGGGTTCGCCTATTGCTCAAAGAACTATCTTTGGATGGATTTTGTCAGGAAATGTTGAGGGTACATGGCACCCATAAGAAATTCAAGTCAATAATTTTCATCTTTGTGCAGAACTAAATACTTAAATAAATGCCTTTTGGGAATTAGAAGAAGTACCACAACAATTGAAGTGCACACCAGAAGAAGCCGAATGTGAAGATCATTTAAAAAAAACCACAGTTCGTCTAAAAACCGGACAATATGAAGTTGCTCTACCACTTAGAGAGCCATCCAATGAAAATCATTTAGGAAAATCAAAAGATATAGCTGTTTGTCGACTGCTTCAAATCAAAAATAAATTTGGAAGTAACCCACAACTCAAAAGGGAAAATACATGAAATGCCTGCAAGAATATCAGGATATGGGTCATATGGTAGAAGTGAAGATATGTTTGCAACTAACAATTCCGTTTTTTGTCACTACAAGTGTTGTTATCTTCCTCATTATGCAGTAATTAAAGAATTTAGCACGACCACCAATTTACGAGTGGTCTTTGATGCATCCAGAAGTACAAAAAGTGGACTGTCGTTAAATGATATGCTGTTGAAGGGCCCAGTGGTTCAGGATGATCTTTTCCAAATTATGCTACGTTGGAGAAAACATCGCATTGCATTCACTGCCGATATCAAAAAAATGTATCGGCAAATTGAGAAATTGTGATACATAACTGCAATTAGTCACTGTTACTTTTGGAATAAAAAGTGCTACGTATCTTGTAACCCGAACACTAAAACAAGTAGCCTTTGACGAAAGGCAACACTATCCATTAGGAGCAACAATAATGAATGACTTTTACGTTGATGATCTCTTATCGGGTGCCGATACTCCGAGAGCTTTAGCTTCTCTCGATTCAATCTCAAATTCTAAAATTATTAGATTCTGCTAAATTACCACTTAGAAAATGGGCAACAAATTGCAATGAACTTATCACAAACGTTGTAGAGGAAAACCTCCAGATAAATTTACGTGGGAACTTTGGGTATTTCGTGGAATCCGAAATTAGATAAGTGCATTTATAGCTTAAATTTGGGGAAGGTACCTGACATTTGGACAAAGCGTGGTGTATTATCCCAACTAGCAAAACTATTCATAAAACTTGGTTGGTTTATCGTCGCCAAAATTATCTGATGCAACAACCTAGGTTGTTTGGTTCCAATTGCGATGAACCAGTTAGTCGAGACATCGAACAAGAATGGAGAAAATATTTATTGCATCTTCCGGAAATCGAAACAATCTGAATAGAACGATGGATTCAGTATTCCAAATTAAATCATAAAATTGAAATGCATGGGTTTGCCAATGCATCGGTCAAGGCCTATGCAGGAGCAGTGTACATTTGTACAACTAATAGCTTGGGCGAAAAATCAGTTCATATACTGACAGCAAAAACTAAAGTTGCTTCCATTAAAACTGTTTCTCTGCAAGGTTGGAACTCTGTGCTGCCACATTGGTAGCGAAATTGATTAAATATGTTCTAGAATCCCTTAAATGCGAACAACCAATTAAGTTATATGCATGGAAAGACTCTGAAATTGTATTATCCTGGATCAATGATCATCCATGTCGTTGGACAACCTTTGTGGTAAATCGAGTGTCCCATATACACGAAATCCTGGGACAAAATATTTGGAATCATGTTCCTTCAAAACAAAATCCAGCCGATTGTGCATCTCGAGGAATGTATCCTGGTTAACTGCGGGACCATACACTGTGGTGGCACGGTCCGCAGTGGTTCAGAACACCACATGAAAATTGGCCGACGCAAAAACATCTTAACCCAAATTTAGAAACACAAAAATAATCGTTGGTCATGCTCAACTAATATAATCATATTTCGAAACGGATTTTTCTTCATTGACAAAACTTCTCAGAGTTACTGCTTATTGCATAAGATTTCCAAACAATTGTAACAGGACCACAGCACAGGAGACAAGCTATTTAAAAAATCATGAACTAAAACTTGCAATTGAAAATTTTAATAAAATGGGTTCAAGCACGACACTTCTCACGGGAAATATCTAAATGAGAAACATCCACATACAATGCTAGTAACAATCCCTTATCAAATTTGACACCCTTCTTAGATCACGATGGAATTTTGAGAGTAACTGGAAGATTACAACAGTCATCCTTATCCTACAACCACAAACTTATAAGGAAACCTTGTATGTTGGGTTTCAATTAATAGCAACCATTCTAAGAGGAGATTATTGGCTGCTAAACACAATACGCAACACAATACGACATCATATCCACAAATGTCTTCCATCCCCCAGAGTGCAAATTTGTCGTCCGTTCTCGCACACAGGAATCGATTACTGCGGCCCATTTGAATTGAAGACTTACAAAGGAAAAAGCACAAAAAAATACAAATCGTATATAGGTCTATTTGTATATATGTCCATCAAGGCCATACATTTAGAACTTGTCACAGATTTAACGAGTGAAGGTTTCATAGCAGGGTAAATTTTCATTTTAATCCACCTGCTGCACCGCATTTCGGTGGTTTGTGGGAAGAAGGTGTAAGATCAACGAAATACCATCTCAAAAGAATTTTGAAAAATGATCTGCTTACATATGAAGAATTTACCACTGTATTGCATTAAATTGAGGTGTGTCACGGCCACTGTGCGAAGTCAGTAATGATGCCGAAGATTTGAATATGCTTACACAAGCTCATTTTTGAGTTGCTGATACATTACTAACTCCGCCTGAACCATCCATGTTGAACACAAAACTGAGTCATTTAAGTCGATGGCAACATTTGTATCAGAGTTTTTGGAAAAGATGGAACACAGAATATTTGACAAGATTGCAGCAACGTCCAAAATTAACCAAGCAAAATCAAAAAACCAAAATTGGAGATTTGGTAATTTCAAAGGATGAAAATCTACCACCCTGTCATTGGCTGTTAGCTCGCGTTGTCGAATTACACCCCGGTATAGAGGGGTTAGTACGCGTCGTAACCTTGAAAACAAAAAATTCGATCTTAAAACGATCTATAAAAATAATTTGTATTTTACCAATAACTACATAAACATAATCTACTAATTTTTAAAACGGTTGTGAGTGATTCTCTGATGAAAGCACGCGCTTTTTTTTAGAGGAATTTTAAAATAAAGATATAATATATTTAAAAAGAAATAAATTTAATAAATTATATTGAAAATTAAAACTGAATTGTGACTTTAAATAAAAAAAAAAAAAAAAAGAAAAAAACATATTGGATTTATAACAAAAGCAAAATATAAGATTATTTTTTACTGAAATGAAGATTATTTTTTTCTTTTTTTTCTTTTCTTATAAACAAAAATAAAATGAGTGTAATTTGCCTTGAAAAGAACTGTAATAAGCCGATCAAAAATACCGAGAGTTTCATTTTATGTGCATTTGCATGTGGTAGAGCTACTCATACGAAATGTTCTAAACTCACTTCAAATGAGTTACATATAATAAACTCTAATGTAAACATAAAGTACTCTTGTGACGAATGTAGTGTAAAAGGTTTTGAAAGTGTGAATAAAAAAATTAATGAACTAAAAGATGCGATAAAAGAATTGAGTGAAAAACAACGTTCGAGCATTAGTGAGGAAATAGAAAAAAACAAAAACAATATAATTAATAATATAAAATTATATAAAAATGAAATTATTGGTGAAATAAAAAAAGATTATGAAACAAAAAAGCAAAATGTAGTAACTTACGCCGATCAGCTAAAGTTACCGATTATTATTAAGCCTAAAGAAAAAAACCAGAATAGTGCGAAAACCTTTCAAGAAATAAAAGATAAAATAAATCCTTCTGCTCTTTCACTGAAAGTGAACAATATTCATGAATTAAAAAAGAATGGTGCGATATCAATAAGTTGTTTAAATAAGCAATCAGCTGAAAAAATTAAAACAGAAATAAAAAACAAATTTGGTGAAAATTATGAAGTGCAAGTACCTACCTTACATAATCCAAAAATTTTAGTTGTTGGTATGAGTGAAAAACTAAATTCAGAAGAAGTTATTAATGCAATTAAAGCTCAAAATAATGTAGAGATAAAAAATGTTAAGTGTCTTAAAGTTTATGAATCAAAAAAAATTAAATCGGTATATAATGCTATAATTGAAATTGATGGAAGTGCGTTTAAAAAATTTATAGAACAAGGAAAAATTAATATTGTATGGGATCGATGTAAGGTGTATGAATTTTTAAGTGTACTCAGATGCCATAAATGTTTGGGTTATAACCATAATTCTTCTAAGTGTACTATTGGATCGTGTTGTTACAAATGTGGCAAAAAAGACCATTTAGCTACTGATTGTACTGCAAATGAAATTAAATGTCTAAATTGTTTCAGAGCTAAAATTGAATTGAATCTTGAAAATATTAGTGTTGATCACGAAACAAAAAGTGTCGATTGTCCGATATATAAAAAAAAATTGAGTATAGAAAAAAACAAAATAATATACTAGCAATTAAAAAATATTGAGTGTGTCTACCTAAATATTCAAGGTATCATAAATAATTTTAGTGAATTAGAGGAAATTGTTTTAGATATAACTTCGAATTTATTTTTCTAAGTGAAACCCATTTATCTGATTTGGATAGTGATAACTTAATAACAATTGATAACTATAATATAGTGAGGACTAATTCCACATCACGTCATACAGGAGGTGTTTTAATTTATATAAAAAAAAATTGGTCATATAAAGTTATTAAATCTGTTGCATTTGGCTTAAAAATTTGGTGGCTATTAATTAAAGTATATAATGAGAATACTACATTTTATTTAGCAGCACTGTATAGATCACCGGGATATTTAGGTTCAAACGATGATTTTTATAAATATTTCAGTATATATTTAGATGAATTTGTGGAAATAAAACAAAAAATAATAATTGCTGGAGATTTTAATCTAAACTGGCTAACAAATAACACATCCAAATCTCTTCTAAGTGACATAATATGTGATAATGGATTTAAACAAATAGTTTCTAAATGTACAAGAATAACAAATAACTCGAGAACCTTAATTGATTATGTAATAGTAAATGATCAATATAATATTAGTGCAAATGTTGACAGTAATTTAAAGATAAGTGACCATGAGTCGATTAGAATAAATATAAGTAATAATACGAATCCGAAAGAGGAGCGTAAAAACATAAGTTTTTTAAGATACAATATAAGTAAATTTAGAAGTAAAATAGTATTTAGTGATATAATGACTACATATTTTCTAGATTGTAATAAAAAGGCAGAAATTTTTAGTAAGAGCTTGCAAAATATAATTAAAGATTTTATTATAACAAAAAAACAAAATAAGAGTAATTGTGAATGGTATTCGGAAGATTTAAAAAAGCTAAAAGAAGAAAAATTAAAGCATTATAAAATTTCGGTTCTTAGTGATAGTCAAAATGACTGGAACAAATATAAAACATTAAGAAACAACTATAAAAATAAATTGAGCAGTGCAAAACATAATTTCATTTCGAATAAAATAGATTACGCGTCGGATCAAAATTCTATGTGGAAATCGATAAAAAACTTAGTACTAAAAAAGCATAAAAGTGAGATAAAAGAAATTAAATTTGAAAATGAAAAAGTGAAAAATAGAGTAGAAATAGCTAATAGATTTAATAAATATTTTGTTGAAAGCGTAGAGCATATTAATAAATCGATTACTGTGAAACAATATAAAAACATAATACCGGACACGAACGTCAGATTTAAAATGAAACTAATTACAATTGAAGAATTAAGTTTGATATTAAAATCAATAAAAAATAAAAAAGATATGAACTTGTGTGATATAAAAATGTTTTGTGATAGTATTGATTTAATTGGTGGTAATCAACTTTCAATTATAAATTCTTCAATTGAAACCGGAATTTTTCCTGATTGCTGGAAAGAATCAATGGTAGTACCCATTGAAAAGGTAAAAAATACCATTAAGTGTAATGAGTTTCGTCCTATAAACATGATCTCTACCTTATCAAAAATATTGGAAAAAGTCATTTACAATCAACTAGAATCATATTTTGAAACAAATTGCTTTATGTCACAAAATCAATCAGGCTTTAGAAAGAATCATAGCTGCGAATCATTACTTAATTTAGTTTTGACGAATTGGAAAATGGCAATTGACGATAAAAAAGTAGTCGTAGCTGTTTTTCTTGATTTTCGCAGAGCGTTTGAAACAATTGATCGTGATATATTACTAAACAAATTATATAGGTATGGTATACGCGGTAGCGAATTAAAATGGTTTGAGTCATATTTAAAGAATCGTTCACAAAGAACAAAAATTAATGACATAGTTTCAGATCAGATTGATATTAAATTAGGTGTACCACAAGGAACAATTTTGGGTGTAATACTGTTTTTGATATACGTCAATGATATGGAGAGAGTTGTGCAATCATCAAATTTGGCTTTGTTTGCTGATGATACTTTAATATATGTTGTTGGCAACTCTATTGAAGAATGTACTCAAAAAATAAATGACGATTTAAAAAGATTAGGTGAATGGTTTATAGAAAATAAGTTAAAATTGAACACTGAAAAGACGAAATGTATGGTTATTAATAGTGTTTTAAATAATAAAATTTTAATAGAAAATGTAGAAATAGATATTGTTAATGAAATTAAATATTTAGGTTTAGTAATAGATGATAGATTGAGCTTTAAACCACATTTAGAATACATATGTAAAAAAATTAATAAAAAACTATACTTCTTTTCAAAAATAAGGAAAAATTTATCGATATTTAGTGCAATTAAAATATTTAATGTGATAATAAAACCACATTTTGAATACTGTTCATCAATACTTTTCATGTTTAATGCTGAAATGATGAACAGATTACAAAAAATGCAAAACCGAGGGATGAGAATAATATTAAAACTTAATAAATTTACTTCAAAATCTTTCATGCTGAGAACATTAAAGTGGATGAGTGTGTCCCAAAGAATAAAAATGAATGTTTTGATAATTGTATATAAAATAAAATATAAAATGATGTCAAGTTATTTAACAAATAGACTACTTTATGTAGAAGATGTTCATCACTACTATTTAAGAAATATTTGGGATTTTAGGTTGAATTTTTTTAATAAATCTAAAACGCAGAATATGCTAATGTATAAGGGTCTGCAGCTGTTTAATAATTTACCACTTAATTTGAAAATGGAAAAAAATTTTGTCAAATATAAGAAAGGCCTGATTAAATACTTGAATGAATCATTTGATTGGAATATTCTTTAAAACAAATGAATTGTTATAATAGATAAATAAATGAATTGTTAAAATAGATTGTAATTAAATATAATTGTTAAAATAGATTATACAAATGAATTGTTATAATTATAAGTAATGTTATAATTGTACACTGTAAATAGTTAAAACTAAATAAATGAACTAAAAAAAAAAAAAAAAAAAAAAAAAAAAACAAAAACTTTGGCACTTAAATTAATAATTTAACACTAATCATAAACCTAAATCTAACTTTAGACACTTACATATCATTGATCATCAATCATCTCAACAACAATATTTCAGCATGGAAACAAGTAGTTTTGTTGTCAAAAGCTAAATCGTAATCTTCGACAGTGAACCATACATACATTGCATCACATGTTGACATCGCTTTCATCGATGTCAAGAGGGGGCGTATGTTGAATCCAGTAGCTGACCTAAAAACTCACAAAAGAACAACAAGTAAACAAAACAATGAATACGTACCTGACTAACACCAAAAATCATGTTTCCCAAGGAATTTTATTGTTTACTAATTGATTTTCTTTCTAAATATCTATATATATATATATGTATTTATATAAAATATAATTAATTATATATTAGATAAAACGTATTTTTAATTTATTTTTGAACACGGAAATTAGCTGTGGTCTTGACATTTATAAAATGTAATAAATAAATAAATTATCATAACTTAAATAAATTCAAACTGTCAAAAATGATCAACAGAAATTCTTATGTCACTATGATTAGGTAGTTGCACGGTAACGTTTTTATTTAATCGATAATTTCAATCGATAACTTAATGAAGGTCATTTTTTATTTTGTCCTTATTTCAAGGATTTTTGATCATTGACCATATCGGTTATTTTTTAAACTTACAGTTTGAATTTTAGCATTACTTTTTATTTTTAATAATTTTAAAATTGTATTTTGATCAGGAATTACAGTTGCTTGCAGAGTGACCATATCTTTGGCACTTATAACATTGGGTTATGTTGGAGTTTTTAATTATATTTTCCCATTTAATAATGCGATTTTCAATTGCATTAATTTTTCTTACTTCGTTAATATTAGTATCCGCTGATACATGTACTATAAAAAGCGAGGTATGATAATTATTTTTTTTAGCATGTTTCGTACTAAATCTTTTCAAATTTTATATTTTCGATTTGCAAACATGTTAACGCCTCCAGTATTTCTGCTGGTTTATCTTCTGGGTCTAATCCCCTTAAAACTAGACTTTTTCGTTTTTCTTGTGCAGGTGTATAACCATAGTATTCCTTATCAGAATTAGTTAAATTATTTTTTATTTTGTTATAAATATCAAGATTTTCTGTATGTATGCTAAATTTATTTTTATTAATTTTTTTAATTTTGTAGTCTTTTATATCTATTGATTTTTTGATATTATTATTAATTTCAACTATTTTTTTATCATAAACATATAGTGGCGGAATTTTTTGTTGTTGGTTTTTATTATTTTGTACGTTTTCGTTTTGGTTGTCAACACTGTCAAAATTACTTTCTCTATTTTTAGTATTCTTTTTCGAATTCACTGTTATATACTCATTTTGTATCTCGTCGTAGTCCATGTTATCTTCGGAGTTTGATGAATATTCGTCATAACTAAATTCTTTATTAATAGCGCGTGGTTTTTGATTTATAGTTTTTTGAATAATTTCAGTATTTTCTTTTTGAATTTTTTCACTTACTTGGTTATTTAACTTTTCATTAATTTTTTTTAAATTTTCATCTTGATCTTTTAAATTTTTGATCTCTGTTCTTAGTTTTCTTATAACAAAATCTAAGTCTCTAGGTTGGTTGCTTACAATGCGTCTTTTTTTCGCCATTTTTAAATCTTTTATTTTTGTAAATTTGTATTTAGTTAGAAACTTTTCGTAACTATTAACATTTTTATGTTCACATATTGATTTTTTGTTTTTTCTTTTTTTTAAGTTTTGTATAATTTTATTTCTAAATTAATATTATTTATTTTTTTTAAATTGTAATTTATTATATATTATTATTTTTTTTCTTTAGCTGTTATTGCCTTGAAGTTCAAAGAGCGACTTAACAAAAGACGTGCATGGATGGTAAATTATCAACAAGGTGCAATATTAGGAGTGTTAAGTTTTTTACTGCACATAGACGATATTAAATTGTGTATACAGGATTGTAAAATTTTTCTTTTTGCTGATGATGCTCTGCTTTATATAGTAAGTCGCAATGTGGAGGATTGTTGCGGTGAAATTAATGCAGATCTGAACAGATTATTTAATTGGTTCTGTATGAATAAGTTGAAATTAAATTTAAGCAAAAATAAATACATGATCATAAATTATTGTGCTGACAGTGATGTTACTTTAAATATTGGAGGTGGAAGCATTGAAAGAGTAAACGTCATGAAATATTCAGGAGTACAGATAGATGATAACCTAAAATTAGACAAACACGCTGATTTCATAAGTAATAAACTTTCTAAAAAAGTAGGTTACTTAGGAAGAATTCGCTGTCAATTTACGCAGAAATGTGCAATAATGATGTATAATACTATGATTTTACCGCATTTGGACTACTGTTCATCATTGTTGTGTCTATGTAGTGAAAGAAAAAAGGATAGGATGCAAATTTTACAAAACAAGGCTATGAGAATCATCTTAAGATGTGGAAGAAGAACTAACTGAAATTACATGCTCGGGAAATTAAAACGGATATCAGTACGCCAAAGACTCAATTTCAATATTTTGGTCTTTATTTTTAAAATGAAAAATAATATTCTTCCACACTATTTAGGAAATTTACTAAGATATGTTGCAGAAACAAGTCATTACAGCATGAGATCGGCAAATTTGTTCAGGTAGGAGTTTCGTTTCCATTGTTTCGTATGAATAATAAACAAAACAATTTATTTCATAAAGGTCTTCAATTATTTAATTACTTACCAGTGGAAGTCAGAAACGCAAAAAATTTAGATTTTTTCAAAAAAATTTTGATAACTTTGATAAAGTATAACGAATTATGAAATTTGTATGTTACCTATTGAATAATCATTAAATTTTTATCTTATTATATTTTGACTAGAGGCCCCTGTTGAGTAATAATAATTCAAGTTAAAGCCAAATTTAAAGTTTTTAACAGAACAGGGATTTGCATTAAAAGATTGACAAGCTTCGTTCAGATATGGTAGCGCAACAAAAAACGCTATCTGAAAGAATACACGTATTATTTAACAATTTCAATGAGTCTTCAGATTTGATTCAACAAAGTTCGTCGTTGAACCTTAATAAAATTAATGGGAAATTGGACAACCTTAGAGATGAACTTAATGTACAAATAGAGAATTTTAACTATTATTTAAACACAGTATCATCGAATCAAGAACAATCCTCTCACTTAATACCTCATACTTAATACCAATCAATCGTCCCAACTTCTTAATACCTCATTAGTTATAAATGATGTAGAGCCAGTCGTCAGTCAGCCTATTATTCCATCACCTAAAATAAATAAATTTGGTACTTTATGGTCTAAATCTGAATGGGATAATAGATTAAAAAACATTAATCTGCTTAACGAAGAAACTAATGATAATTTAAATGTCAGGAAAGAAGAACGTACTCCAGCTACAACATTAATCCTTCAGTCTGCAGTATTCTTTTTAAAGGTGCCCCTATTAATGCTAACACTGAATGGGTGCACCGATTTATAAAAAGTCAAATCTCCATAGATGTGACTACCTGTGAGCGCATTGAAATAAAAAGGCTGAAAAATTTTTCTTCCTGTTTCAAGTTCATAGTTCCTGTCAAATATGGCTAGATTTTATCAGCAGATGGCATATATTACGAAGGACTCAAACTCACAATTCAACCATTTAAGGATAACAGGATAAAATTCAACATAGTGTATGACGAAACTTTCACAAAGTATAATAATAAACGTAGAACTCACATTAGGTATAATAATAATAATAGGAACAATAATAATAATAGTGTAGACATAAAGTATAATAACAAACGTAAAACAAACATAAATTATAATAATAGGATAAATAATAAAATAGTAATAATAATAATAATAATAACAATAATATAAATAATAATAATAATAATAATAATAATAATAATAATAATATTAATAATAATAATAATAATAATAACAATAATAGTAATAATGACAATAGGAATAGAAATAATAATAATAATAATAATAATAATATTAATAACAATTATAATAATTATAATAATAGGATTAGGAATAATAATAGTAATAATAATAATAACGATAATAATTTTTTTTTTTTTTTGTAGAAGGGAAAATTCTTTATGGACGAAGGGCGCGCGTGCGTCCAACAATGTTGGAGTCTCCCATCTTGCGCATACCGACTAAAAAACCTCCCGCTCTCCACGGACACTAGCCTGGAACCGTTTGTCACATTACTTCGGGCTAGGTCCAATGCCATTACCTTAAAGGATGCAGCCTAGCCGAAATCTGTAGGTTGGACCTCTGTGGTGTCTAGGTCCAACTTCTTTTTTCGCAGTATTTTCTGCGCAAAAAGTGATAAACTGTCCCACACTCCCTGGCTCTGTAATATGTGGCCCACCACTGTTTCCGGAGAGAACCGCGGTATTACCTCCCTTATTACATCAATAGCCGTTTCCGACTCGACCTTGGTCCACCTATGTTGGCCATCAATCGAGCCACCGCCATGACACCATTTGCGTCCCTCTCAGCCATCTTCTTGATCTGCTCAAAGAAGTTTAACCTACTGTCAATCATGATGCCGAGATATTTTACCGCCAGTCTTGTCTGCACCTCTTCTGCGCCGATGCGCATCGAGAGCTCAAGATTTATCCTCCTTTTTGCCAAAACTACGACCTCCGTCTTGTTCAATGCCAACGACAGTGCGCGGCTGTCCATCCAAGAAAGGACCGCATGGTTTGATTGAGCTTCAGTTGGGCGAGCTCCACGTTTCGCGCTGCTATCAGCATGGCGACGTCATCCGCATATCCGACCAGCATTGACTCATCCGGCATGTTTAATCGCAACAGACTGTCGTATGCGGCATTCCAAAACTCGAGACTGAGGATTGAATCGTGCGCTGCTCCTCCTGAAACAATAATATTCCCTTGCCCTTCAGCCGTATCGAAGAGTACAGTACGGTCGTCAAGGTAGTCGCTGATCATATCTAGCAGGTATTCCGGAACATGAAACTCCTGCTCTAGAGCTTGAAGCATGTCGCTCCATCTGGCCGAATAAAACGCATTTTTCACGTCTAAAGTCACGAGGAGGACTATACGACGTGAAAAATGGTTGTGGTCCTCGGCCCTGCTCATCGCAGATGTGACTTCCACAATGGCATCTGCTGTGGAACGACCAGCCCTGAAACCGTACTGACCCGGAGACAAACCCCCAGCTGCCTCGATGGCAAACAACAGCATTGGCTTGTGTAACTTCTCAAGAATCTTTCCTGCTATGTCCAGCATATAGAGCGGACGCTATGAGGAAGGTAGCTCCGGGTCTCCTTTCCCCTTGCTTATAATACCAGCCTAGCTGTCTTCCAACACTTGGGGAAAATTCCCGCTGAAAGACAGGCATTATTAATACTCAACAAAAGATTCGGATTATACCAAAGAACCAGTTTTAACATCTCTCCTTGTATGCCGTCTGGACCTGGGGCCTTTTTGACCTTAAGGGATTGGCTACTTCCAGCTCCTCCATTGTAAATGGGGAAGCGCAATCCTGGTTGTACACTCTCGCAGCTCGCTGGGGATGCACTGAAAATAGAGCATTAACTAGGTGCGTTGTGGCCCGCATGTCCAAAGGGGAGTAACCCAAACCCCATGGATCTGAGTTTATGTCCCCTCTCAGGGCTTCCGCCTTACTGTGATTGATGGCACGTCGCAACTGGGACTTTTTCTCCTTGTGATCCGAGGATCTGTGCCGAACCTTCTCCTCCGTTCTAGCTCTCTAAGCCTTTCTCCTCAGTCGGAGGCAATCTCTCCGGAGGTCAGCTATCTCGGCTGTCCAACAGTACATTGCCTGTTTCCCAGCCTTCAACCAGAGCTTCCCCTCGAGTCAGGGTAATGCATTCTCCACTCCGTTACCTTAGCGTTGAAATCGCCAGCAATCACTACGCGACCCATTGTGTTCAAAACCGTATCCTCAAGGTCCGCCAATTGCGCTCGGAAATCCGCCATGACTTCGTTAGGTGTCATATAAACACTTATAAAACCGATATCCGCGTGTTTCACCCAGATGAACGCACGCCCGCGCCCATGCTCTCGTACCGGAATTTTCGCTGGATCAGTTATCCAGATGGCCGCCGTACCAAGCTCGTCCGAGAACCAAGAAGTGGTTCAGTCCATAAACTGCTCACTAATGAGCAGTATGTCGGAACTCTTCTCCCGGCAAGCTGATGCAAGAGGTCATCTACCACTCGGCTCCGATTTAGGTTTGCCTGGAGGACGCTGATCATTTTCCAGTCTCTTTGGCCTTTCTCAGAGCGTCTCTGAACACCTTGTATAACCCTGTGTCTAGAGTGGGACCCAGACTTTCGTGTTGCGCATTTGCTTCGGCACAGAGTATGCAGTAGGCTTTCTCTTTACAGGCCTTAGCAATTTGCCCTTCCTTTCCGCAGCGGAAGCAGGCTTTGGTTTGGTCAGGTACCCTGTAAGAACCAGCCACGTGACCGAAACTCAGACATCTGCAGCAGCGTTTGACATCAGTCCGTAACTTAACCCTGCAGGAAACCCACCCTACTTTGAGCCTTCCATGCTTCAGCACCTTTATGGCAGCTTGTTCGGCTAGGACAACGATTGCAGCTTTCTGCCCCAAATTATTCCGGATCACAACAGAGCATTTTGTTTCAAGGCCATTTACTGTAGCCTTGTCCCCCAATACTACTTTAATCGCTTCCCTGAAGGCTTTTCGATTTTTTGTCTCAGGACGTAGTTCTATTAGAAGACCTCCAGACGTGGTCTGCTCCTCGGATATCGGCATGGACCTGAGCGTAGGAGCGTCCGTCGTTTGGTCGTATCATCACTATTTCAGGATTCTTTATTTAGAACTTCTCTTCTGAGGCGTTGCCGTGACAGTTTTAGCCGCCATTTTCTCTGGGGGACCTGCAACTGCTGCCTTCAACAGACGCTTCTTCTTTGGTTGGACCTTTATCCTCTCCAATGTCTCTCGTTGGTTTTGACCGGTTGCTTTTTTCTTCTTTTTACGCCGATGGTCAGCCTGTTCAGCAGGGCTTGAGACAGGCCGCTTTGAGTTGGCTGTTATCTCAACCTTTGTCTCCTTTTTCCTACAATCGACTTCGGCTTCTGTTTTTTTCCAACTTGCCCGGCAGCTGACGATGACGTCTATCAACTCCTCAAATTCGGCCAGTCTGTGCTTAATTTTGTTCGAAATCTTTTTTTGTTCGAAATCGGTTCCTTTTTTCTTCTTCTTTTTACGCCGATGGTCAGCCTGTTCAGCAGGGCTTGAGGCAGGCCGCTTTGAGTTGGCTGTTATCTCAACCTTTGTCTCCTTTTTCCTACAATCGACTTCGGCTTCTGTTTTTTTCCAACTTGCCCGGCAGCTGACGATAACGTCTATCAACTCCTCAAATTCGGCCAGTCTTTGCTTAATTTTGTTCGAAATCTTTTTTTTTGTTCGTCCTCCCTCATCTTTTGCAAGAAGGCTCTTCGAGGCGAGTTCGTTAGAACCAGACTTTCTTGCTCTTCAACCTGCACGATCATCGGTGCTAACTCCACCGCTTCACGGCCAATCTCCCGTGCCTGTATTGGGTCACTCTGTCCCTTATTGGTTTTTGGTGTCTGTGTTGACACAACCGACGTCAAGGGAGACCGGGCAGTCTTCCCGCCCCTGGTAAAAGTTGCCGTATCCATTCTACTCTCTGCATCATCTCCACACTCCATCTCTATTTCAATTTGTTTTTTTTTTTTCTCCATTTGGTTCCCACGAGTATCGCGGCAATAAAAGGTCCACCACAGCAGACGCACGATACTAGGGTAAGATCAGAAAAAAAACTCTCTGAGGTGACCTGGTATCATAGCGATAGCTAAGTATTACTGGTATCATTAGCGATAGCTAAGTATTACCCCCTTTCTAACAACTAGTCCACTGGGCACGGGTCGCATCACACCACTGGATTGGGGGGTTGGTAGCAGTTGGTACACCGCTCAAGCATCATCCAATCATCTAATAATAATAATAATAATAATAATAATAATAATAATAATAATAATAATAATAATAATAATAATAATAATAATAATAATAATAATAATAATAATAATAATAATAATAATAATAATTTTTTTTTTTTTTTTTTTTTCGTAGGTCGGTGGTGAAAACCTTTTATAGGTATCTTGAAGGGTCCGCACTTCAAGGGTATGTGAGACTCCCATGATCTTGTTCGGTCTACTCACCAAATACACCACCTCCTTTTCCCACGGTGAAACCAACCCGGAACCGCTTTCGCATTACTTCAAGTTGGGCCGTGCTTGTTCCTTTTTTTTAATTTTCTTTTATGATTCTTCTTCTAGGTCCTCTAAATATCTGAGCTAATTTTCTGCGTAGTATTAATTCTATGTATTTAGCTATTGCATTCCATTTTTCTTGGTTTTCAAGCATTACAGAAATTATATTTTCTGATGTTAATTCTCCTACTGCTACTATTAAAGATTCTCTTTCTGTTTCTGCTAAATCACATTCGAAAAAAGTGTGATGCGCTGTGTCATGTGTTGCGCTGCAGTGACTGCATCCTGGATTGTTTACTTTGCCCATCTTGTAGAGGTAGGATCGAAAATATCCGTGGCCTGATAGGAACTGAGTGATGTAAAAATTTACTTCTCCATGGTGTCGGTTAAACCAGACTTCTACTTGTGGGATTAATCTAGCCGTCCATCGCCCGTGCTGATCATTACTCCAGTGTTCTTGCCATCTTGTCATCGTGTACCTTCTTTCCTCTGCTACAATGACATCTCGGCTCGTTGCTTGATCCCTTATATATATATTTCTTCGTTCTTGCGCTAGCAAATCAATCCGAATCACGCCCGCGATTACCATGACCGCCGAATGTGAAACTGTTCGATAGGAGCACGCGACTCGGAGAGCTCCGCTTCGTTGCACCGCTGCTATGCGTTTTTTACAATACCTCTTGTCCATCGCATGTGCCCAGATTTCAGCTCCGTATAGAAGGATTGATTCTGCGGTTTTCATAATGATTGGTCTTTTTTCTGGTTTGGGTCCTCCAATGTTTGCCATAAGTTTGCTTAGCTTGATTGTAGCTTCTGCTGCTTTATCTGCTACTTTTTGGATTTGTTGCCAAAATGTTAGCCTTGTATTAATAGTAACTCCTAAGTAATTTGCTGATTCTTTGGTCATTATTGTTTCTGGACCTACTTGCATTGGAATTATAGTTGGTATTCTTTTCTTAGTTAACATAACGATTTCTGTTTTTGCCGTTGCTAATTCTAATCTATGTTCCCTCATCCAACTATACACTCTTCTCATAACTTGATTCAGCCTAATCTGTGATTCTGCTATATCCCGTGCCGTTATAATAGCTGCTATATCATCAGCATAACCTACTAGCTGTATATTTTCAGGCATTTCCATACATAATAGACAGTTGTACAGAACATTCCATAGTTCTGGTCCTAGTATTGATCCTTGTGCTACTCCTGCCGTAAGATCCTTTATCCTCTTTCCATCTACCGTGTTGTATATCAATCTTCGCTCGCTTAAGTAATCTATTAGAACTTTCAGAAGGTACGTAGGTATAGTAAACTTATTTTGTAATGCGTTTATGATGTCAGTCCATCTTGCCGAATTAAAGGCATTTTTGACATCCAAGGTAACAAGTAGAACTATTTTCCTCGAGTGATGTGTTTCCATTCGTGTGCCTTCCGCAGTTTCTGTTACCACCTTGATAGCGTCAACGGTCGACCTTCCCTTTCTGAACCCGAACTGTGTGTTCGCTAATCCACCAGCTGTATGAATTGCTGCTTGCAGTCTTGCTTTTATTAACCTTTCGAAGAGCTTCCCAGCCGTATCTAACATACATAGTGGCCTGTATGACGATGCTGCTCCTCTTACTCCTTTAGCTTTGTCAATTAAAACCAGTCTTGCTTCTTTCCACCTTTTGCTGAATACTCCTTCTTTTAGGCAGCAATTATACATATTCAGCATCATTTGTGGATTATTCGAAGCTACTAATTTGATGACCTCTGCTGGTATTCTATCAGGTCCGGGGGCTTTCTTGTTTTTCATACATTTTACTGCATCTTCTAGTTCTATTTGTGTAAAAATTGGGGCTTCTCCTGGTTCTTCGTGCCTCTGCAATACATTTCTTCTAGGGTGTGTAGGGAAAAGTGTGTTTACAATATTTTCCATAACGTCCGCTTCTAGCTGATTTTCTGATGCTGGTGCTCTGATTCTTTTCATTACAATTTTGTATCCAAGTCCCCAGGGATCATTGTTTACTTCTTCACACAAACTTTTCCAGTTTTTCATTTTACTCTTCTTTATTATAATTCGGAGCGTTTTTCTCGCTATTCTATATTCCTCTAGTTTGCTTGTTTCTGCTGCTCCATTTCTCTGTCGCTGTGCTATGCGGCGGAGACGCAAACATTTTCTTCTCAATTCCGCTATTTCTTCTGTCCACCAGTATACAGGGCATCTGTTTCTATTTCCAAACTTCTTGGGCATTGATTCTTCACAAGCTCTTGCGATGGTGTCCATAGTAACTTTCACCACTGCTTCTGCTCGTTCTCTGCCTGTTTCGTTCTGTGGCACTTGCATTACTCTTTCTAGATTTCTCCTTATTACACCGGCCATTTTTTCTTTATCCAGCTTATTGACGTTCCATGTACCTTCTCGCTGGTTGTTGCGATTTCTTTCTCTCCTTCTCGTGCATATTTCGAATTGTATATACTGATGATCGCTGCCAGTATAATCCTCTAGAACCATCCAGTTTTCTATGTTGTTAGCAAGTTCTTCTGTTGCTAGGGATATATCGGGTATAGTTTCGGTGTACCCGGGTCTCCTGAATGTGCTGGTATTTCCTGAGTTTAACACAATTAAATTTTGTCTTGCTACCATTTCCAAAATTTGCCTTCCCCTGTTATCTGTAACTGGCAATCCCCACTCCACTGCTTTAGCATTGAAGTCACCGGCGACTACTACATTTCCTCCTAGTTCTATTATCTTATCTTCTAATTGCTCCATTTTCTGTCGATATTCCTGTGCCGTTTGATTTGGAGTTAGGTAACAGCTTATTATTGTTTCTTTGCCGTTTGTGATCCATACAAACCCATTTCCGGCTCCATGGCTGTTAATTTGTATTTTCCCTTGATTTACTACCCAGATGGCTGCTGTACTTGTGACATCCGAGAACCAATTCTGATAATCTTTATTTTTGTACTGCTCGCTGATAATTACTACGTCGATATTCTTTTCTCGGACGAGCTGTAAAAGTAGATCATCGGCCGTTTTGCTCCTGTGCAAATTACCTTGTAAGAGCTTAATTATTTTTATGCTTTTTACTCTCCTCAAGTGCAGTTCGAAACACTCTACACAAACCGGATCCTGACACGTGCTCCAGACTTTCTGCTTTTATTTCTGCACACAAAAAGCACCTTGCCTTTTGTTTACAGTTTTTGACTGTGTGTCCTTTTTGTCCGCACTTGTAGCAGCAGTCTCTACGATCTTCATATTTGCATTGCCTCCTTAAGTGGCCGAAGTTAAGGCATTTGTAGCATCGCTTAACTTCTGTTCTCTCCCTAATTCCGCATCTGATCCATCCAATTTTTATTTTCGATGTTACCAGTAATTTTTTGGCATCGCTTTCTTCCATAACTACAACCGCAGTTATCTGTTCCCTGCCATTTGGTGCTGTCAAATGTATTTTGCATTCGACAACTTCCGTTAATTCCTTATTTATAGCCTTTTGAACTTCCTCAATGGTTGTTACACAATCCAAGTCTTTAATCTCTATCGCAGTCTTTGATGTGAGATTCCTTACACTAGCCGAAGTCTCTAGAGCTTCCTGTAACTCCTTGGTGAATTTACCTTTTTCTTTCGGGCCTTTCCCCATTTCCAGCAGCACATCCCCATTTTGAGTTCTGCGGATTCCTCTGATTTCGATCTCTGTTTTTTCAGGGTTTACCCTTCCTTTTATTTCCTTTAGGATTTCAGCGTAAGTCTTCCCTGTGGTGGGTTTTATCGGTATTGCTTCTGATCGGGGCCTTGTACTCTTCTGGTTTTCCGAGTGTGGCATCTTACTTCTTCTCTTCCGTGTTCTTTGGCTACTCGCTGCTTCTTTTTTTCCTGGCAGTACTTTACCTTCGTTCGATCTGGGTTGTCGCTGCGCTGAAATTCTAGTTTGCACAAGTGTCCAACCACTTTCTTCTGCTTCTCTTCTTTTCTTGTATGCAGGAGGGGTGTCGGTTTGACCATGCTCATCTGCATAGATCTCTCTGTCTCGTTTCTTACCATTTGAGGAGGTTAATGCTGCATTTTGCTCTTCTATGCTGGGGATTTCGCTGGTATTTTTCGTTTGTTCCTTCCTTTGGGTTCTGCCTTCGAAAATAACTTCTATCGCTTCCTGTAACTTTATTAGGCCATTTTTGATGTCCATACTAATGTTTTTCTGCTTGGCAGCAGCTTGCAGCATGATTTCTGTCAGATGTTGTATTTTCTGAAGTTGCTGTTCCTCCATATCTTCAGGGATTTTCCTTGATGTTTCAATTTGGGAAACTGATAATTTGTGTATACCTTCTTTCGGCGTTCCTCCATTTACCGTCTTTTCTGGTATGATGATCAGTTTCTTACTGCATTTAGTGAGTTCGGCTGATGCTCCTTTAATTGGAGAACGAACTATTTTGTTGCTTCTTTGAAATGGGTAACTTCCCATTTTTGGTTGCTGCTTTTGTTTCTTCTGTTCTTCGGTAACATATTTAACACTTAGAGGCCCGCATACCTCTAAGCGCCGGTTGCTAGCCGGGTCATTTGGCACAGATTTATTTTTTAGCAATAAGCGATCCCCCCCAGAATCCGTGGGATCGGCCTCCTTGGAGGATGGATTCTCTAGCATAGCTAGATTACCACCTGGGGTATTTATATATATTGTTTTATCCATTGCATATTTATAAACTGAGTCTTTATGGAGTTACTCATCTCCGTTTTTAATTCCGGCCGCTCCTAACATGGAGTACAGACGCCGACCAAGTCGCCGCTCGCTACGAATACAGACGCGCTTGGATTTCGAGCATTTCGCGCTTGTACGAGTAATACACGCCCGTCCTGCACCAACTTGTTTTATTTAGTTAGAGCGCCAAATATTCGCTTTTACCCTATCTCGTTAGCCATACTAAGTATGTTACCAGGAGGTGCCCGGCAGATAACTATGTTACCTACCTTCGAGGAGGTGAGATTAGGATTTGCTGGCAGAGCTGATAATTACAGTAGGCGTTTCCCAGTTTTTTTCAAGACGTCCGTTGGTAGAATGTTTGTCTGAGACCATATACCAGCCTTTACCTCCCAATAATAATAATAATAATAAAAATAATAATAATAATAATAATAATAATAATAATAATAATAATAATAATAATAATAATAATAATAATAATAATAATAATAATAAAAATAATAATAATAATAATAATAATAATAATAATAATAATAATAATAATAATAGTAATAATAATAATAATAATAATAGTAATAATAATAATAATAATAATAATAATAATAATAATAATAATAATAATAATAATAATAATAATAATAATAATACTAGGGTAAGATCAGAAAAAAAACTCTCTGAGGTGACCTGGTATCATAGCGATAGCTAAGAATTACTGGTATCATTAGCGATAGCTAAGTATTACCCCCTTGCTAACAACTAGTCCACTGGGCACGGGTCGCATCACACCACTGGATTGGGGGGTTGGTAGCAGTTGGTACACCGCTCAAGCATCATCCAATCATCCAATAATAATGATAATAATAATAATAATAATAATAATAATAATAATAATAATAATAATAATAATAATAATAATAATAATAATAATAATAATAATAATAATAATAATAATAATAATAATAATAATAATAATAATAATAATAATAATAATAATAATAATAATAATAATAATAATAATAATAATAATAATAATAATAATAATAATAATAATAATAATAATAATAATAATAATAATAATAATAATAATAATAATAATAATAATAATAATAATAATAATAATAATAATAATAATAATAATAATAATAATAATTATAATAATAATAATAATAATAATAATAATAATAATAATAATAAAAATAATAATAATAATAATAATGATAATTTTTTTTTTTTTTTTGTTTTTTTTTTTTTAGAAGGGAAAATCCTTTATGGATGAAGGGCGCACGTGCGTCCAACAATGTCGGAGTCTCCCATATTGGGCATACCGACTAAAAAACCTCCCGCTCTCCACACTAGCCTGGAACCGTTTGTCACATTACTTCGGGCTAGGTCCAATGCCATCGCCTTGAAGGATGCTGCCTAGCCTAAGTCTGTAGGTTGGACCTCTGTGGTGTCTAGGTCCACCTTCTTTTTCCGCAGTATTTTCTGCGCAAAGAGTGACAAACTGTCCCACGCTCCCCTACCCTGTAAAATGTGGCCCACCACTGTGTCCGGAGAGAACCGCGGTACAACTTCCCTTAGCTGCACAGGCTCTCGTGCCCACCTTTCACAGATGAAAAAAGTGTGCTCAGCATCATCGTGCATGTGGCAATATATGCACTCCGCTGAACGTGCCTTCCCCATCTTGTGCAGATAGGGCCGAAAGTATCCATGTCCACTCAGCAGCTGAGTGAAGTAGTAATCTACCTCTCCATGTCGTCGTTCTACCCATGGGGTAACCTCCCCGATGAGCCGCCTCGTCCATATTCCTCGTTCCTCCAGTTCCCAGTTCTCCTGCCATTGCCGAAGCGTGCGATTCCGCTCTTCCTTCTGCACTGACTCTATATTTCCTTCGGCCTTTCTCCGGTATATCGCCTGACGCTCCCTTGCGAGTAGTGCAATTGGAATGACGCCAGCGATAACCAGGACAGCTGGCTCCGAGATAGTTCTGTAAGCAGACGCCACTCGCAACGCCGCCAGCCTTTGGACCCGACCCAGCCTTATCCGACAGCACTCCTTTGCGAGAGCATGACCCCATATCTCGGCACCATACAGCAAGACTGACTGGACCGCAGACATCAGTATCCGCCTCCGACTCGATCTTGGTCCACCTATGTTGGCCATCAATCGAGCCAGCGCCATGACACCATTTGCGGCCCTGTCAGCAGTCTTCTTGATCTGCTCAAAGTAATTTAGCCTGCTGTCAATTATGATGCCGAGATATTTTACTTATTGGTCTTGTCTGCACCTCTTCTTCGCCGATGCGCATCTGGAGCTCAAGGTTCATCCTCCTTTTTGTCAGCACTACGACCTCCGTCTTGCTCAATGCCAACGACAGTCCGCGGCTGTCCATCCAAGAAAGGATGGACCGCATGGTCTGATTGAGCTTCAATTGGGCGAGCTCCACGTTTCGCGCTGCTATCAGCACGGCAACGTCGTCCGCATATCCGACCAGC